>UESW01003715.1:21177-45108 GCA_900491605.1 Calamus simplicifolius | reverse complement strand
GTAAATTGTGGGGGTGCCCTGCAGGAATCAGCCTTGGGGCTTAAGGAAATAAAGTACCACTTTACTGACAGCTATAGCTTTTGGTAAGATGGTAAGGGGCTTGATCCTAAAACTGGTATCAGAGCGAGGATGTTGGTTCGAATCCCCGGGTGTCACGGGGGGGGGGGGGGGCGAGAGAATTGTTGGCTTATGGGGGGCCAGTCTCCCTGTGATTCGCTGCCATGGGCTTATGGGGGGCCCACATATGGCATCGGTGCTGACAGCCAACCAACCGGTGCGTGCCACATGGACGCACTGCGAAGCCCCTCATGTCCGCCCATCGCTTAGCGTGGGGCTCTGCGCTGCCGTGCCGTTGGGAAGCTTTAGCAGCTTTTGGTAAGATGGTAAGGGGCTTGATCCTAAAACCGGGGCTGTTGACCCAATTGTTGATTTTGATGATTAACAAAACTATTGATATAATATTTGAAGTTACTAATGATTTTGATTAAGTTTTTTCAGTTTATGATATGATTTATTAATCAAAATGATAAGACAAATCAAGTTCTAGTTCGAATCTAATGTCAAGGTAAGATTCAGACATTAGAGTCGACACATGGAATCACAGAGTCGACTCGAAAATGGCACAGACTTAGAGTCGACTCCCGACTGTTAGAGCCGACTCAACAGAAAAGACAGAACGATGGTTTTTTGGCCATGACTTAGAGTCGACTCCGGGACTGTTAGAGTCGACTCCAGAAGTTTTTTGTCGACCCCAGAAAAGTCAGAGACGACTCCAATCAAGCGATTTGGGGATTTTCGATTTAGAGCCGACTCCAGAAAAGTTAGAGCCGACTCCAGAATGTCAGACGCGACTTCAGAACTGTCAGAACGACTCTAAACTTTACTTTTATCTTTTTAATTCCAACGGCTATTGCTATTTTTGGATCTAATCCTTCTTACACTTGTTTCTAACGGATAGTTTTAATCTATTATGGATAAACTGATCTATAAGAGGGTTTGCTGCATCCAAAATATAGAGAAGAAGAAAAGGATAGAAAAAGAGAGACAAAAAGAAAAGAATAGAGACAAATCTTTGAAAATCAGAAAAGAAAAGAGGGAAGATTCGAGAGGAAAGATCATACTGATTCCCCAAAAGAAAAGAGAGAGATTCCAAGCCTTCATAGCTTCATTTTGAAGAAATCTCAAGAAAGAAGCAAGCCCTAGTTTTCTGATCTTCTGAGCTTCAAGAGCATTCTAAAGGAAGATCCATCCAAGAGAAGAGAAGAAGCAAGCCACCAAGATCTGCAAATCAGGCTTTGATTCCTATCTCTTTATTTCATATTTTATCATTGTATATTTGCTCATTGGAGGAGCTTTTGTTTTGTAAAAACGATTATTATTTGCTGGGTCAATCGGAGGATTGATTCCATTGAGGCTGTTAGCCTTGTGCAAGCAGTTTGCTTGTGGTGTAAGGTTTTGTGCTGGTGAGCCTTGAAAACCAGCTGGGTTCGTTGTGCACCCGGGAAAACATAAGTTCGAGTTGTGAGCTTGCAAAACAACTCTGCTGTAATCAGATTGATTATAGTGTGGACCCAAGAGATACTTGAGAGTGGACGTAGGTGTAGGTACACCGAACCACTATAAAATCTCTTGTGTTGCCAGTGATTGTCTCATTATCTTAATTCTCTATTTGTGCATATTCTGTTTTAATCTGTGTGAATCTAAGTTTTATTTCGCTGGGGTTTATTTTTCAAAAGAGTTTAATTTTTGAAAACCCAATTCACCCCCCCTCTTGGGTTGCTATCTGGACCAACAATTGGTATCAGAGCTAGTGCTCATTTGATTTGATCTAACGATCAAGAGTCAAAGATCCACATGGCAACTCAAGCTGGTTCATCTTTTTCGAAGGCCAATCTACAAATAGACCACCTTGTTTAATGGTTTAAACTATGGTTATTGGAAGGCTAGAATGAAAATTTTCATTCAAGCACTTGACTATGATCTATGGAGCATTATAGTCAATGGACCACACACACCCACTGCTAGAATTAATGGCATGGAGATTCCTAAACCGGAAACGAATGGGATGAACATGATAAAAAATTGGCACAACTTAATGCCAAAGCAATGAATGTTTTATACTGCTCATTAGATGCAAATGAATTCAATCGTATATCTATTTGCATTTCTGCTAAGGAAATCTGGGATAGACTTGAGGTTACCCATGAGGAACAAATCAAGTCAAGGAATCCAAGATTAACATGCTAGTTCATAAGTATGAATTGTTTAAGATGGATGCATGTGAATCTATTACTGATATGTTTACAAGATTTACTGATATAGTTAATGGTTTAAAAAGCCTTGGTAAATCTTATGATAATTCTGATCTTGTGAGGAAGGTTTTACGTTCTTTGCCTAGGACTTGGGAAGCTAAAGTGACTGCAATACAAGAGGCAAAAGATCTAAGTACCCTACCCTGGAAGAATTATTGGGATCCTTGATGACTCATGAGCTTCAAATTAAGCAACATGTTGATGATGATGAGTCAAAAAAAAGAGGACTATGGCTCTTAAGATTTCTGAATATATGGAAGAGCCTCATGAATCTGAAGATGAAAGTGATGATGAGGACATGGCACTCATCACAAGGAAATTTAAAAAATTCATGAAGAAGAAGAAGTTTGAAAAAAAAAGCCCTTTGCAAGAAAAGATGAGGACAAGGGCAAAGAAAAAGAAGTTATTTGTTTTGAATGTAAGAAGCCGGGTCATTTTAAATCTGAATGCCCACAACTAAAGAAAGGCACCCGGAAATTCAAAAAGAAGGCAATGATGGCCACATGGAGTGATTCGGAAAGCTCAAGTTCCGAAGAGGAAGAAAAGAGTGAAATGGCCAATCTATGCTTCATGGCGGACAATGATGAGGTAAGTCCGAGTTTTCTTGATGATTTTACTTTCGATGAATTGCATAGTGCTTTTTATGAATTAATGGATGATTTTGCAACTTAAGTTCAAAGAACAAAGATCTGAAAATCAAATGCAAAAACTATCCTTAGAAAATGAAAAGCATGTTGTAGAAAAAGAAGTTTTGATAAAAGAAAATGAAAGCTTGAAAAATGAAGTTGATAGACTTAAACCTATAGTTGATAAATTTACTTTAAGCTCTATCAAACTTAATATGATTTTGGACAATCAAAAAGCTATCTTTGATAAAGCTGGATTGGGATATAATCCACTTAAAAAGCAAAAATCTTTGAAA
Organism: Calamus simplicifolius; assembly: GCA_900491605.1. NCBI lineage: Eukaryota > Viridiplantae > Streptophyta > Magnoliopsida > Arecales > Arecaceae > Calamus > Calamus simplicifolius. The sequence continues at coordinate 41,874 of UESW01003715.1, read as the reverse complement.
AATATTTTTATACATGCTAAAAAATCATCAAATATTACTTGTTTTAAATGTGGAAACAAAGGACATAAATCTTATATGTGTAAATCTCCACATAATAAAAGAAAGATGATTTGGGTTCCCAAAGGAACAATATTTAATGCATCTAACCATGAAGGACCCAAGAAGGCTTGGGTACCTAAAATTAAGACTTGAATGTTTTGCAGGAGTGTCTTGCAGCCATCAGACTGAAAAGAAAATGGTACCTGGATAGTGGTTGCTCAAGACACATGATGGGTGACAAAGATCAATTCATCACCCTTGAATCAAAAAGAGGTGGAGTAGTTACTTTTGGTGATAATGGTCAAGGCCATATCATGGGTATTGGTAAGATTCAAATTACTCCATCTACTCATATTGATAATGTTTTATATGTCGATGGACTTAAACATAATTTGATAAGTATTAGCCAACTGTGTGACAAAGGTTTCAAAGTTTCCTTTGAAGCTTCTATTTGCACTGTTACTAATCCCATTGATAATAGCATTATTCTTGTTGGTAAACGTTATGGCAATGTGTACTTAATTGATTTGAGTAATTTATCTCCAAGTAATCATTGCTTAGTTGCTAATAATGCTAAGATGAATGAGATTGGTTGGCTATGGCACCGTAGATTAGGTCATGCAAGCACACACCTAATTTCTAAACTATTGAAAATGGATTTAGTTAAAGGTATTCCTAGCTTAAATTTTGAAAATAATCGAATATGTGATGCATGTCAGTTTGGAAAACAAACAAGAACTTCTTTCAAATCTAAGAATATTATTTCAACTACTAGACCACTAGAGCTACTACACATGGACCTTTTTGGACCTACTAGAACACAAGTCTAGGAGGAAAGAAATATGGTCTAGTGATAGTAGATGATTATTCTAGATTCACTTGGGTAATATTTTTGGCTCACAAAGATGAGACTTTCTCAATATTCCTGAAATTCGTTAAGAAAGTCACAAATGAGAAAAACACTACCATAGTGTCTATTAGAAGTGATCAAGGAACTGAATTTGAAAATCACTTATTTGAAAAATTCTGTTTTGAAAAAGGCATACATCATAACTTTTCAGCACCTAGGACACCTCAAAAATGGAGTTGTAGAAAAAAAGAATAGGACTTTAGAAGACATGGCCCGTACCATGCTATGTGAAAGCCAACTTCCAAAATATTTTTGGGCAGAAGCTATAAACACAGCATGTTACATCCTAAATAGAGCCCTGATTAGACCTATCCTTAAGAAGACTCCCTATGAACTATGGCATAATAGGAAACCAAATTTAGGTTATTTTCATGCATTTGGTTGTAAATGCTTTATTCATAACAATGGTAAGGATAATCTTGGGAAGTTTGATGCAAAGTCTGATGAAGGTATTTTCCTAGGATATTCTACATCTAGCAAGGCATATAGAGTATTTAATAAGAGAAGCTTAGTTGTAGAATAATCCATTCATATAGTGTTTGATGAGTCTTTAGCATCAAGTTCAGATAAAATTGATGATGAGGAAGATACATCTTTGATTGAAAGAGGTATTAAAAATTAAATGTATCTTCAGATCAAGAACCTGAAGCTAAGGATGATGACTCACCTAAGGATGATGGTATTGATACTGCTCATAATGATAAAGATCTACCTAGAGATTGGAGATATGCTTATGGTCATCCCAAGGACCTAATCATAGGTAATCCATCTCAAGGTGTAAGGACTAGATCATCAATAAGAAATATCAATAATCATCTTGCATTTGTATCTCATATAGAACCCAAAACTATAGAGGAAGCTGAGAAAGATAGTTATTGGATGTTAGCAATGCAGGAAGAGTTAAACCAATTCACTAGGAACCAAGTTTGGACCCTAGTAGACAGACCTAAAAACCACCCTATAATAGGATCTAAATGGGTTTTTAGAAATAAATTGGATGAAAATGGATTGGTAATTAGAAATAAGGCTAGATTAGTTGCAAAAGGATATAATCAGGAAGAAGGTATAGATTTTGATGAAACCTTTGCACCTGTTGCTAGATTAGAAGCCATTAGGCTACTACTTGCATTTGCATGTCATATGAATTTCAACTTATTTCAAATGGATGTTAAAAGTGCATTTTTAAATGGTTTTATAAATGAGGAAGTTTATGTTGAACAACCTCCTGGTTTTGAAGATCATGAATTTTAAATCACGTTTTCAAATTGCACAAAGCACTTTATGGTTTAAAGCAAGCACCTAGAGCTTGGTATGATAGATTAAGTAAATTTTTAATTGAAAATGATTTTTCTAGAGGAAATGTTGATAAAACCTTGTTTTAAAAAGAAAAAAAAGTATTTATTAATTGTTCAAATTTATGTTGATGACATTATATTTAGTGCTATTAACAATCTCCTTTGCCAAGAATTTGCTAAGTTAATGCAGGGAGAATTCGAGATGAGCATGATGGGAGAACTCAACTTCTTCCTTGGACTTCAAATCAAACAAGAGAAAGCGGGGATTTTCATCAACCAAACAAAGTACACAAGGGAAATACTAAAGAAGTTTGGTATGGAATCTGCTAAACTCTTGGTACACCAATGAGTCCCTCATGCAAGCTGGACAAGGATGAAGAATGTAAGAAAGTAGATCAAAAGCATTACAGAGGTATGATCGGATCACTTCTTTACCTAACTGCAAGTAGGCCAGATATTATGTTTTCTGTTTGTCTATGTGCAAGATATCAATCTAATCCTAAGGAATCACATTTATTCGCTGTTAAAAGAATCTTTAGATACTTAAATGGAACTAAAAATGTAGGATTATGGTATTCTAGAGACTCAACCTTAAAATTGATTGCTTATTCTGACTATGCTGGTTGTAAATTAGATAGAAAGAGTACAAGTGGGGCATGCCAACTTTTAGGAAGTAACTTAATCTCTTGGTTTAGCAAGAAGCAAAATTTGGTTGCATTATCCACTGCTGAGGCAGAGTATGTTGCAGCTGGAAGTTGCTGTGCTCAAATCCTTTAGATTAAGCGACAACTTGAAGATTATGGTATCACACTTGATAAAATTCCTATTAAATGTGATAATACTAGTGTCATTAATCTAACTAAAATCCAATTCAACATTCAAGAACTAAACACATAGAAATTAGAATCACTTTATTAGAGAACATGTAGCTAACAATGATGTTTGTCTTGAATATGTTAATACTAATGATCAATTAGCTGATATTTTTACCAAACCTTTGAGTGAAGAACGATTTTGTTATCTTAGAGGAGAATTAGGAGTTTGTGACCCTTTAGAATGATTTTCTGAAACTCTTAAGGACAATAACTATCTAGACTTCATTAATTTCTTGAAAATCCTCTATATCCAATAAGAAAATTTATCTAGAAATTTGATTCATTGTTTCCCCAATTGATTAAGGAACACTTATCTAGAGTTTGATGATTAATTTGATTAGTTTCAGATCCTTGAAAATCAAATTTTTCACTGAAACTATTGTGGAGTCGACACCTGCAGTTTGTGGAGTCGACACCTTAATATTTTGATGTTCTGTCTGGACAATTAGAGCCGACTCTGGCTTCTACAGAGCTGACTCTAATTCAGGCGCTGATAGATTTTTCAGTCTAGTCGACACCTCGCTTTGCGGGAGTCGACTCTAAGTGGAATTAGGTCAAAATAAAAAGGCAGAGTCGACACCCAAACGATCCTATCGTCTCTAACCCTTTCTAAAACTGTTCCAAATCAATTCCAACCCCTCTAAACCCCTCAAATCTCTCAATAACTCATTCCAATTGAATCCTATGGCTCCTAAAAGGCGTGCGATTATTGGAGGTTCGGCCATTCCCATGAGAAAAAGGACGATTCGTAGGCAACCCTCGCCATCTTCATCATCTGCCACCAAGATGCTTCTCCACCTTCACCATCTTCTCCAAGGGTAGACCAATTAGTGGGTAAGGCCATTACAACTGAAGAAAAGTAGATTTTATTTATTTGCTTCGGAGGGCTTTGCTATTGGTCGATTGTTGAAGGAAATGGGATGGGAGAAAGTTTGCTCTTTAGATGTTCCTACATACCCTGCCCTTGTGAGAGAATTTTACAATGATTTATGTAGAGGAGAGGGAGGCTTAGTGAGTTTTGTAAGAGGAACCAAAGTGATAATCACAGCGAGATTCTTAAAAATTTATTGGAGATGCCTACTATTGGACTTGTTGAGTATCAACATGAAGATAGAGGAGGTGCCCTATCTAGGATGTTAGGAGAGAAGTATCTGAGTTTGAAGAAATCATGGCTAATCAACTAAATTTGGAACTCAGGTTACTTCACAATATTTGTGAAGAATATTGTTTCCTAAAATTGGAAGGTTTGAATATGTTTCGGAATGAGATATTTTATTGATGGACTGTATCATTTCTGGAAAGCCTATTAATTTAGCTGGAATGATGATTGGCTACATGGCAGAAGCAGCAACTAAGAAGAGATCAACACTACCATACGGTATGGTTCTGACATTAGTCTTTAGAAGCCAAGGTGTGCTAATAATGGACAATGAGCCACTAAGAAAATTAAGGCATACTGATTACTACAGTGTCTCCACAATTCACCGCATGGGCTTCAGAAAAGAGAATGATATTTGGATAAAAAGAGGACAAGAGACCAGAGCTGAGGAAGTTAGAGTTGAGGAGGCAGAGCAGGGATATTCTGGACCATCTACTGCTGGACCTTCAGAGGCTGGACCGAGCACTCATCCTTCACCTCCACTTCAGTCAGCCTTGGTATCTGGAAGATTTTCATAGGAGCAGCTTGATCAGCTCAGAGCCCTACTGACTGAGCATGATTCGGATATGAGAAGTGAAATGAAATTGATATCTGCTAAGCTTGACATGATAGTTTCTACTTTGGATAAATCAGTGAATGCCATGTCATCTGAGCTTCAAAAGATATTTGAAAGACTAGAAGGAATAGCAGATGGATCAAGAGTCTATTTAGATGCTACTGGTCAGTTGAAGAAAGATCTTGATATTGCTGTCGCTCAAGTTGAAGCTTGTCTTGAAAATTTAAGAAAGACCAAAAAGATGAAATTATGGAAATGATTGGACATTTGAAGAAAATTGTTTACAAGCATGTTTGATTTTGATACTCTATTTTATCCTAGTTTGTATTCTAGGATTTCTAGCTTTCTTTACTTTGATAGCATGTATCTAGGAATTTTGGTTTACTGTGAATATACTTGAATATGTTACTTTTCTAAGAATGTACTTGAATTGACACATGTAATGAATCTTGCATTAAAATACAATTATCCTTTTATTGCAAATTTGTCTATGAGAAAAATTACCATCTCTATGATTGATCGAACCAACAACCCCGCTCTGATAACCTTCTTTATTGTTTTTAAATTCACCTTATTGCTGATAACAAAAAAGGGGGAGAGAAAATTGTATATGCATAAAAGAAATAAGAATGGAAGAATATAAGATTAAAGGAATATAAGATTTCAATAAATTGGCATATCTAAAAAGGGGAGAGAAATTTTGATATTTATAAATTCTAATCAATTTGTATCAAAAATGATCAAACTATTTCAGTTTATCTACATATACCTTGCATAGGGGGAGTTATTTAATGCAGGGGGAGCTTAATGAATTTCTATGTTAAATCATCTTGATTGCTGTTTATAATAGAACTCAAGTATGTTTCTAAAGTTCATTTTGAAACTTGACATCAAATTCTCTGTAAGGAAGTTTTAAAAGCTTTAACAATGTCTATAACTCTTAATTCAAATGAATTTTTAATGCATATACTCAAAGTTTTTGTCATCATCAAAAAGGGGGAGATTGTTGACCCAATTGTTGATTTTGATGATTAACAAAACTATTTGAGTATAACATTTGATGTTACTAATGATTTTGATTAAGTTTTTCAGTTTATGATATGATTTATTAATCAAAATGATAAGACAAATCAAGTTCTAGTTCGAATATAATGTCAAGGTAAGATTTCAGACATTAGAGTCGACACATGGAATCGCATAGTCGACTCCGAAAAACGGCACAGACTTAGAGTCGACTCCCGGACTGTTAGAGCCGACTCCAACAGAAAAGACAGAACGATGGTTTTTCTGGCCACGACTTAGAGTCGACTCCGGGACTGTTAGAGTCGACTCCAGAAGTTTTTTGTGTCGACCCCAGAAAAGTCAGAGATGACTCCAGTTCAAACGATTTGGGGATTTTCGATTTAGAGCCGACTCCAGAAAAGTTAGAGCCGACTCCAGAATATCAGACGCGACTTCAGAACTGTCAGAATGACTCTAAACTTTACTTTTATCTTTTTAATTCCAACGGCTATTGCTATTTTTGGATCTAATCCTTCTTACACTTGTTTCTAACGGATAGTTTTAATCTATTTATGGATTAAACTGATCTATAAGAAGAGGGTTTGCTGCATCCGAAAATGAGATAGAAGAAAAAAGAAGAAAAGGGATAGAAAAAGAGAGACAAAAAGAAAAGAATAGAGACAAATCTTTGAAATCCATCAGAAAAGAAAAGAGGGAAGATTTGAGAGGAAAGATCATACTGATTCCCCAAAAGAAAAGAGAGAGATTCCAAGCCTTCATAGCTTCATTTTGAAGAAATCTCAAGAAAGGAAGCAAGCCCTAGTTTTCTGATCTTCGGAGCTTCAAGAGCATTCTAAAGGAAGATCCATCCAAGAGAAAAGAGAAGAAGCAAACCACCAAGATCTGCAAATCAGGCTTTGATTCCTATCTCTTTATTTCATATTTTATCATTGTATATTTGCTCATTGGAGGAGCTTTTGTTTTGTAAAAACGATTATTGTTTGCTGGGTGAATCGAGGATTGATTCCATTGAGGCTGTTAGCCTTGTGCAAGCAGTTTGCTTGTGGTGTAAGGTTTTGTGCTGGTGAGCCTTGAAAACCAGCTGGGTTCGTTGTGCACCCGAGAAAACAATAAGTTCGAGTTATGAGCTTGCAAAACAACTCTGCTGTAATCAAATTGATTATAGTGTGGACCCAAGAGATACTTGGGAGTGGACGTAGGTGTAGGTACACCGAACCACTATAAAATCTCCTGTGTTTGCCGTGATTGTCTCATTATCATTAATTCTCTATTTGTGCATATTCTGTTTTAATCTGTGCGAATCTAAGTTTTATTTCCGCTGGGTTTATTTTTCAAAAGAGTTTAAATTTTTGAGAAACCCAATTCACCCCCCCCTCTTGGGTTGCTATCTGGACCAACATTTTGTATCAAACACTACCTTAATATTCGATTCGTATTCATATCCGTATATAACAAAAATGGATATGCTTGATATCCAATTCATATCGTATTCGTATATAATAAATATGGATATGCTTGATATCCGATTCGTATCCATATCCGTATATAACAAATATGGATATGCTTGAAATCCGATTTGTATCCGTATCCATTTAGAATAAATATGGATATAAATTTTAATATTCATTTAGTATTCGTATCTGTATTCGTATCCATTAAAAATTATAGATACAAATATGGATATACTACTATTCGATCCATATTCGATCCGTTTTCAGCCCTAATTTTAATAGAAATTAACAAACATGATGAGGAATATGAACATTCAACAGGTCTGACTCCCAAGGTAGCATTCTGTATGGAATAAAAGGAATCACATTGTGTACTTCATCACATCATTTAAGTATTGGGTTAAGCATATATGTGTGTGTGTGTGTGTGTGTGTTTGTTAAAGATATAGGCTCATTCGATCTTGAATAGATGAGTTTTATAAAAATATTAGTTAATTAATTAATTTATTTATTTATTAATATTTTTGTTTCAGATTCAAATAGATAAGTTAAATTTCTATAAGCCCCATCGACTCATAAAATAAGAAGAAAGATTTATGCACCGAGATGGATAAATTATTTTCTCATCAACAGATAACATTTTTTTTTAAATTCCAAAAGTATCCCTGCCTTCTTTCACGGTTCCAACATGCTCTTTTTGTTTAACAAACCTTAACTTAAGCAACAATACTACAATCTCTATCTAATTTTTAGTTAAAATATCAATGAATACTAATAAATCTAGCAATTTTTTCTTATATTATCTTCTTCATTAATTATTTTCATATGATTGTTTTTTTCTTCTTTTCTTCTCTCAATCTTGCAATTATTTTCATCATGGCTTATGGTTACATAAAATAAAGGGAAGCTAAAAAGATAGTATTGACCTTCAACGCAATGCATTGTCTCAAGCACCGTCCTCTACCCTATACCAACCTCATCATTTTTTATGATTATATTTCTCTTTTTTCTTCTTTTAGTTTTGTACTTTTCTTTTATTGTGCTCTTTAATCACATCTAATAAAATAAAGGAGCTAAAAAGATAGTCTTTACCTTCAACCCGCCTCCATTCAACCTTTAATCATTCTTTGGTACTGCTTGTAAGAAGCATATGGAGAGATGCTAAATAGCCTCAAATTTTATTACCCCACATTTTGCACCTAGGTTAGGAATGCAATTGATGTCTCATAAAAGAAAGTAAAATTATCATCTAATTAGTGAAAGAAATTACCAAATTTTATTTTTATTTAAAAACTAAAAATCTATAACATGATCAATTTATCCACCAAAAGAATAACTAAAATTATGGCTTGGTATAAAAAAATAGACATCAACTATGAAGTAGTAGTATATGATCAATATATTTTACATACAAAAGATGGATAGTTTTAGCAACTTGTCCAAAAAAATTATAATGAAAAAGAACAAGGATAACAAATAGCAATACTACTTTCTAATGCATAAAAGAATATTAATAAATTATTTTTCATCTAAGTATTTTTATGTTAAAAAAAAAAGAGCGATTGCAAACATAGAAGGCTAAATATCTTTAGGAAACTAACTATTAAATTTCTAGCAATTCAAAAGAAAAGAAGAATGCTAACTTGTGAAAAAAAATAAGAATCATGTCCTTCAAAATTTTGCATCAATTATGTCTCTGAGTTTCATATTTCAACCAAAGCTATTGCTTATATATATGGAGAGAGATAGACATAAGATACATTTGCATAAAAAATTTCTTTGTGCACCGCGCGCAATGTAGGAAGGAGCACACCGCGCGTGATGATTGGTCCACGTGCAAGAAGCAGAAAAGATGAAAATATTCTCTGCATACACTTGCAGTGTGCACTTTCTACACCGCGCACAGTGCACAAAGACTTTTCCCATTTGCATATGGCTAAGCTCTTAAATTTATATGGATCTCAAAGCAAAAAGTCTTTCACTAACTATTTTATCCCATCTCCATAAATACATCTCATTTTTTTACAATACACTACATGTAAAATAATTTTGTTTACTCATGTATTTTTTTGCTTAAGAACAAAAGTATGATCATATCCCAATTCTTTTAACTGAAAAATAAAAATAAAAACTATATTCCTATGATATACTCAATACTTTTTCACTGAAGAATAGAGGTACGAGTCATATATCTATTCTATTACTTATATGCTTCTTCACTAAAGAATAAGGATATTGTTAGGAAAATGAGCCATATACCTATTCTTTTAATTGAAGAATTGGGATATAAGTCATATTCCTATAATATTATTCATCTATCTTTTTATTAAAGAACAAAAATATAAGTTATATTCTTATTCTTTTACTCTTATACTTTCCAAAAGTAATAAGATTTGAGCCATAAATGCTTTTCCTTTTTTTAAGACAAAGTTGGAAATAATAGTTAACGAGTAGCTTTTCAGTTTTGAAATTCGTATAAATCTAATGATGGAAAGGTAATCAGATTTGAACTTAACTGAACTTAACCAAGTCTCCCCTGCCTTCTTTCTCTCTTTCTCTCTATAGTAATGAAATGATGACAAGTTAAATTCCTCTATATACATATACATATAGATTTAATTACATTCAAATGTAATTAAGTTTAAGATCTGGTTATCTTTTTTATTCGTAGATTTATATAAATTTCAGGATGATCTTATCCTTTCTATTCTTTTCACCTTTGAAATTCATGAACTATATAAAACTAGGAATAAAAAAGGATGATTATATTTAAGTTTGAATATATTTGAATAAAATTAAATCTATCTTTTTTGTGTGTGTGTACACACTAATGGAAATGTTGACATACTACTGGTCAAAGTTAACATTAGTAATGGCATGCTTTATCATTAGAGGTATTGCGAGTGGTCACATTGAAGGCATGGCGTCACCCAATTTACTCCTCGGAACGCAAATTTCATGTGGAAGCTTATTATATTCTTCCCAAAATGCCCGTCTATTCCTCCGAGGCTCCGATGGACGAAGTTTCACTCACCTGGCCCGGCGGTTCTGAAACCAGACCTCCACCTATCGCGGTGACAGCATCACCTTTACAGCCAACTCCTCCTTCTCACCCTGAGTGAAATTAACAAACATTATTAGTTAAACAAAATGACAAACTCCATTAATCCTAATGTTAGTGATGACGCTCGATCACTGATCCTAACGTTGGGATGAGAAAGCGGATTGATCGGAGGATCTTTGCTCCACCGAGTTTCTTGCAAAAAGCCCTAGGACCGGAGGGATTCTCCGATGGGACCCTCCGACGCTCAAGTCAGTAATCGAGGTCACAACTGAGGAGGAGCTCGAATGAGCTCTTTTCAGATGAAAAAGGTGCTCCCGGAGAGGAGGGATTCCTCTTTGGGTGCTAGGATAACGATTTCCTAGGGTTATTACCCATACCTGATTACTGAGTGGATTCACCTCTTATTAGTAGAATTAACAACTAGTCAAGGGAGCAGAAATGGTAGATTCCAAGGCTGATTTGGTGCTCAGAAATGGCAGATTTCAAGGCTGATTTGATATGTAAAAATGATAAATTTCATGACTAATTTGGCGAGCCAAAGGACCAGTTAAGCGGAAGTTTTGAATTTAAATTTTGAAATTCAAATTGGCTAACTAAGGGTGCATCAAGGGGAAAATTATTTAGGTAGAAAATCAGCATCATTGCCATAAGTGTAGAGTATATTGTATATATGCATAGAATTGATAGACATTATTCTTACCTTACATAATCATGTGTATCTTATGTAATGGCTGATTTTTAGCCTTGTAATTAGTCCGACAACTTTATATAAAGTGAGCAACCCTCACAATAAGGGCATTGGAAAACAAAACCTAAATTTGACATGGTATCAGAGCCACAAATTATTTTCGTGGTTTTCTCTTGGCTTGTTTGAATTCTTGATTTCTTGAGGGTTTCTTGGTGACCACAAATTATTTTCGTGGTTTTCTCTTGGCTTGTTTGAATTCTTGATTTCTTGAGGGTTTCTTGGTGACTGTCGGATCTTGTTTTTTTGTTGCTTGGTAGCTGTCGATAGATTCTGAAGAGTAACTATTGTGATTCTCTGCTCTGTCAATTTTTTTATTATGTCTGGAGAAAATTCTATTATTCGCCTTAATGGCAAGAACTACACCAGTTGGGAATTCTAGTTCAGGATGTTTGTGAAAGGAAGGAGTTATGGGGTCATTTGGATGGGTCTTCTAAGGCTCCAACTGATTCCAAGGAGCTTAGTTTATGGGAAAGCAAGGATGCTAAAATTGCTTCCTGGCTACTCAGCTCTGTTGAACCTCATATGGTCAATAATCTTCGTAGGTTCACTACTGTTAAGGAAATGTGGGATTACCTTCAGCAAATTTATTATCAAATAATTCTGCCCGAAAGTTTCAATTGGAGTTAGACATTGGAAACTATCGCCAGGGAATCTTTCTATTGAGCAATTTTATTCTGGTTTTATTAATTTATGGAGTGATTATTCTGGATTGGTGCATTCTCAGGTTCCCAAAGAAGCTTTGGCAGCACTACAAGCGGTTCATTCTGAGAGCCAGCGGGATCAATTCTTGATGAAGCTCAGACCCGAGTTTGAAAGTGCACGAGCTGGGTTAATCAATCGCACACCTGTCCCCTCTTTGGAGGATTGCTTGGGTGAACTCTTGCGTGAAGAACAGCGTCTTGCCTCACAGCTTGGCCTTGATCAAAACACTGGTGGTTCTGAGATGGTTAATATGGCATACGCTGCTCAAGGCAAAGGACGATCTAGATCTCCACCACAATGTTATAGTTGCAAGGAAATTGGGCATATTGCAAAATATTGCAGCAAGAAATTCTGCAATTATTGCAAGAAGGAGGGTCATATCTTAAGGATTGTCGTATACGCCCTCAGAATAAATCTGCTCCTGTTTTTCATACTGCTGTTCAGTCTGCTTCTGTGCCTATGTCTTCCACTCTGCCCACAGTTCCAAGTTCTTCTTCCAACATTACGCCCGAGCAGGTTCAACAGATGATTATTTCTGCCCTTTCTGCTCTTGGTCTCCAAGGCAAGAAACATCTCCTTCCTTCTCCTTGGTTAATTGACTCTGCAGCTTCCAATCACATGACTGGAAGTTTGGCAGCTTTACAAGATGTTCGTAAGTATGATGGTCAGCAACATATTCAGATTGCAGATGGCAGTACTCTTCCCATTACTGCAGTTGAAATCTGGGTCTTCCTTTACTGATGTTTTTGTGTCTCCTAATTTATCTGCCAATCTCATTTCTGTTGGACAATTAGTAGAAGATAATTGTTCTATTCATTTTGATCGTTCTGGTTGTCGTGTGCAGGATCAAGCGTCGGGACAGGAGATAGCGAAGGGGCCTAAAGTGGGACGTCTTTTTCCTCTTCAGTCGTTTTTCGTTCCTCGTTCAAATTTTGTTGGTTGTTCTGCTATTGCTAATAATAATAGCCATCTTTGGCATAAGAAATTGGGTCATCCCAACTCTGTAATTTTGACACATCTTATGAAACATGGTTATTTGAGTAATACAAATGAGTTTTCTTCCTTGCCTTTTGATTGTGCTCCTTGTAAACTAGGAAAAAGCAAATCTTTACCTTTTCCTTTGCAAGGTAGTCGTGCTTCTACATGCTTTGATATTATTCATTCTGATGTTTGGGGTATGAGTCCTGTTCTTTCTCATGCTCAATACCGATATTTTGTGACATTTATTGATGATTACAGTCGTTTCACGTGGGTCTATTTTCTTCGTTCTAAAGCTGATGTGTTTTCAACCTTCAAAACTTTTGTTGCCTATGTAGAAACTCAATTTTCTACCTGTATTAAGATCTTCCGTTCAGATTCTGGGGAGAATACATGTCTCATGATTTTCAATCTTTTCTCCAACAGAAGGGTATTCTTTCTCAACGTTCGTGTCCTTACACCCCTCAACAAAATGGCATCGCCGAGCGTAAGAATAGACATCTTTTAGATGTTGTTCGTACATTGATGCTTGAATCTTCTGTACCTTCTAGATTTTGGGTAGAAGCATTATCTACAGCTGTATATTTGATTAATCGTCTACCTTCTCCTACCTTGCATCTTGATTCTCCATATTCTCGTTTGTTTGGTGTTTCTCCTAATTATAATTATTTGCATGTATTTGGTTGCATTTGTTTTGTTCATTTACCTCCCATTGAACGTCACAAGCTTTCTGCCCAATCTGTTCAGTGTGCTTTTCTTGGTTATAGTAACTCTCATAAAGGATTTGTGTGTTATGATGCGGATGCTAACAAGCTTCGTATTTCTCGCAATGTGATTTTCTTTGAAAATCAATATTTCTTTCCATCTCGTACTAATCTTGTTTCTCCCTCTATTTCACTTCCTGCATTTGATGATGTATCTCATACTCCTTCTAAGCCCGATATCGTGTATCAGCGACGTCGCCCACTGCCTCTTCCTTCCTCTGAACCGCCACCTGATCCTGTCTTGCATGAGCCACGACGATCTACTAGGATTTTCGGCCCCAGATTGGTATGGTTTTTCTTCTTCGGCTCTTCAGGCTACTCTTGATACTACTTTTGTGCCTAAGTCTTATTCTCAGGCTTCTACTCAAGAGTGTTGGCGCCAAGCTATGCAGGATGAAATTCAGGCTCTTCAGGACAATCACACTTGGGACATCGTCCCTTGTCCTGCTGGAGTTAAACTTATTGGGTGTAAATGGGTCTACACCATCAAGCTACGTGCTGATGGATCTATTGAAAGATATAAAGCTCGTCTAGTAGCACTCGGGAATAGACAGGAGTATGGGCTTGATTATGAGGAAACATTCGCTCCCGTTGCCAAAATGACTACTATCCGCACTATCATGGCCATTGCTGTTTCGAAAGGATGGTCGCTTCACCAGATGGATGTGAAGAATGCATTTCTACATGGTGATCTGAAGGAAGAAATATTTATGTCTCCTCCTCCTGGCTTGTTTCCTTCCTCTTCTGTTGAGGTTTGTCGCTTAAAGCGATCTCTGTATGGTTTGAAGCAGGCACCGCGGGCATGGTTTGAGAAGTTTCGTACTACTCTACTGGATTTCACTTTTTCTCAGAGTCAGTATGACTCCTCTCTATTCTTTCGCAAGACTAGCCTTGGGATTGTTATACTTCTTGTGTATGTCGATGATATTGTGATTACTGGATCTGATCTCCAGTTAATTGAGCAACTCCAACAGCGTCTCAAATCTTCATTTCATATGAAAAATCTTGGTCCACTGAGGTATTTTCTTGGACTGGAGGTTCACCATTGCCCAAATGGCATGCTCTTACATCAGCATAAGTACACCCAAGAACTTCTTTCTTTAGCAGGCCTTCAAGACGCAAATTCGGTTCTTACACCTATGGAGGTCAATTTAAAATTGCGTCAGGCGGATGGTGATCTCTTATCTGATCCTTCAATGTATCGGCAGCTGGTGGGCAGTTTGAATTATTTGACCATTACTCGACCTGATATTTCGTTTGCTGTTCAGCAGGTCAGTCAGTTTATGCAGGCTCCTTGCCAGACACATTTGGCCGCTGTCCGTCGTCTTCTTCGATATCTCAAAGGGACATCTGGTCGTGGCTTTTTTTTTCCTCTGAGAATTCTTTACAGTTGAAGGGTTTTAGTGATGCCGACTGGGCTGGTTGTGCGGATACTCGTCGTTCTGTTACGGGTTGGTGTATGTTTCTTGGCAACGCCCTCATTTCTTGGAAGAGTAAGAAGCAGGCTCGTGTATCGAAGTCATCCACCGAGTCTGAATATCGGGCTATGTCGTCTGCTTGTTCTGAAATTATATGGCTTCGAGGGTTGTTAGGCGAACTTAGTGTTCCACAGCTTACTCCTACTCCTCTTCATGCTGATAATACCAGTGCTATTCAAATTGCTGCCAATCCTGTTTTTCATGAGCGCACCAAACATATTGAAGTGGATTGTCATTCCATTCGTGAAGCTTTTGCTCGTCAGGAGATTACTCTTCCACACATTTCTACTGAACACCAAACTGCTGATGTCTTCACCAAGGCTCTCTCTCGTCCCGACATCAGTTCTTAATTGACAAATTGATGCTTCTCAATCGCCCAGCATCAATTTGAGGGGGGATATTAGTAGAATTAACAGCTAGTCAAGGGAGCAGAAATGGTAGATTCCAAGGCTGATTTGGTGCTCAGAAATGGCAGATTCCAAGGCTGATTTGATATGCAAAAATGACAGATTTCATGACTAATTTGGCGAGCCAAAGGACCAGTTAAGCGGAAGTTTTGAATTTAAATTTTGAAATTCAAATTGGCTAACTAAGGGCGCATCAAGGGGAGAATTGTTTAGGCAGAAAATCAGCATCATTGCCATAAGTGTAGAGTATATTGTATATATGCATAGAATTGATAGACATTTATTCTTACCTTACATAATCATGTGTATCTTATGTAATGGCTGATTTTTAGCCTTGTAATTAGTCCGACAACTTTATATAAAGTACCCTGAAGGGCATTCGGATTTGACACCTCTTTATAGGGGTTGACATCTGCATGATCATGTGGGATTCCGTGAAAAGGGAATGTCCACGGAGTTCTTGGGAGTTGTGTGAACCAGGGCTGGTTGGTGGGTCCTGTCCCATCGGAGAGGAAGAAAATGGTGGTTGGTGGGCTAAGTCCCATCAGCTAGTGGGGCTATTGGGTGGTTGGGTCCAGTCCCATCAGCAGTGTGGCCAGTGGGTAGTTGGATCTGGCATTGTCAGGCAGTGCGGGTCAGAGAGGTAGCGTCCTAAGCTACCAGGGCCGTATTGGGGTAGATTTGGAGGAAACCGGGAAGTCTCGACTCTCCGAGGGAGCCGAGGCTTGGTTGGGTCGACCAGGGATGGCCGGGGCAGCCTCGCCGACTAGGAAGTGCCGGGACGGGGCCGACCAGGAATGGTCAGGGCTGGCTCGGCAGGCTTAGAGATGCCGGGGCTGAACGGGGCCGACCATGAACGGTGACTCGGCAGGCTTGGAGATGCCGGGGCTGAGAAGGGCCGACCAGGAATGGTCGGGGCCAACTCGGCGGGCTTGGAGATGCCGGGGCCGAGAAGGGCCGACCAGGAATGGTCGGGGCCAACTCGGCAGGCTTGGAGACGTCGGGGCCGAACGGGGCGACCAGGAATGGTCGGTGCGACTCGGCAGGCTTGGAGATGCCGGGGCCGAGAAGGGCCGACCATGAATGGTCGGGGCCGACTCGGCGGGCTTGGAGATGCCGAGGCCGAATGGGGCCGACCAGGAATGGTCGGGGCCGACTCGGTAGGCTTAGAGAAACCGGGCCGAGAAGGCCGATCAGGAATGGTCGGGGCCAACTCGGCGGGCTTGGAGATGCCTGGGCGAGAGGGGCTGACCAGGAATGGTCGGGGCCAACTCGGCAGGCTTGGAGATGTCGGGGCCAAGAAGGGCCGATCAGGAATGGTCGGGGCTGACTCGATAGGCTTGGAGATGACGGGCGAGAAGGGCCGATCAGGAATGGTCGGGGCGACTCGGTAGGCTTGTAAACGCCGAGGCCGAGAAGGGCCGACCAGGAATGGTCAGGGCCGACTCGGCGGGCTTGGAGATGCCTAGGCCGAGAAGGGCCGATCAGGAATGGTTGGGGCGACTCGGCAGGCTTGTAAATGCTGGGGCGAGAAGGGTCGACCAGGAATGGTCAGGGCCGATTCAGTGGGTTTGTAAATGCCGGGGCCGAGAAGGGCCGATCAGGAATGGTCGGGGCCGACTCGGCGGGCTTGGAGACACCGGAGCGAGAAGGGTCGACCAGGAATGGTCGGGGCGACTCGGTGGGCTTGGAGATGCCGGGGCCAAGAAGGGCCGACCAGGAATGGTCGGGGCCAACTCGGCAGGCTTGTAAATGGGGCCGAGAAGGGCCGGCCAGGAATGGTCGGGGCTGACTCGGCGGGCTTGGAGACGTCGGGGCCGAACGGGGCCAACCAGGAATGGTCGGGGCCGACTCGGCAGGCTTGGATACGCCGGGCGCACTAATGTTTTGGTTTTGCCGAAATTGCCCTTGTGGCTGCACCAGTCACATCAGATGCCCCCTGCCCCTGAGCACTAAGGACCGCGTGTCTGCAATCCTTTGGGCGAAAGGGGTGCAAAAATTTAAAAAGAATGATTGCCTCCTTAGTGCGCTTTAAATGGTTTGATGAGCTGGCGCTTTGTCCGAGGTAGTGTCGCTTCGAAGATCTCCTGCAATCATGCGTTAGGTGAGGCTGACGTTGGCGCCGAACCGCTCCGGAGAGAGAGAGCTCATCGGGATGGAAAAAGGCAAGGACCATCATTGCCGCTCTATTTTCTATGTCCCACGATTGGCCAGGGATCACGCCTTTTGGAGTGAATCAAGGTGGCACGCCTCGGGCGCAGGCAAGATTTCCGCTGGCAGCCTGTAACGCAATGGATGAGCGCCGCGTGGCAGGATCTCAGGCGGCGTTAGCCGATGGTGGAGGCTATAAAAGCATTACAAGAGCCTGCGGAAACCTTTACACTGCCATTGCTTTCTTCCACTTTCTTCTTCCTTGAGTTCTTCTGCGACCTGAGTCCTTCCAATTCCCAGGTTAGTTTCATCCCTTACTTCACCTATGGACCGTCGTGCCATTAGGGAGGGCAAGAGACCCGTAGAAGAGTCTTCCCAATCTAGCAGTGAAAACCAAGCCCCTGTAGCTAGTAGTCGAATGCCTCGGTCGGTGGGTGGCGTCGTCATCCGCGACCAATCGGGGGCAATAGGACCTCCGACCACCTTCGGTCCTCCTATTAGGGCAGTCCCCTTGTCCTCTCGCCGTCCGGCGCTTCCTCCGGCGGTGAGTTCTGATCCAGCGGGTCCAGCGGGGTGGCCTCAACCATGACCTCTAATGACGTAGAGGCCGTTAGGGCTAAATACCTGGTCCTGACTTCATTGGCCTGTCCATGCCGAGGCCCGAAGAGGGTGACCTCTGACCATCCAGGTCGGGTCGCTCTATACGAGGAGTTCTTCCGGTGCGGGCTGCGCCTTCCTTTCCATCCTTTTTCCTTAATCTCTTAGATAGGTATAGGTTAGTGCCGGCACAGTTGACTCCGAACTCGATTCGGATCATCTGCGCCTTTGTCATCCTTTGTCATTTCGAGGGGCCGCCCAGGGCTATCTCTATTCTGAGCTTTCTATAAGCTCCGCCGTCAAGGTGAGGGATGCCTGGTGGGCATTTACCGCCAGGCCGGGTAGAGCTTTCCCCTTAGGCCTCCCGTCCAAAATTAGGGGTGGAAACCTAGATTTCTTTTTGCCCACATCGAGGGGGTAAGGGCCGCTTGGAGGGAGCCCGATACTAGCTCCAACGAAGATTCCACCGTAAGGGATAGGGATAAGGAACTATTCACCCAACTATCCAACTGTCAAATCCCCAGCTACAAGGAACTCCTGTCCGAGGAGAACCTGGTAGAAGCCGAGTTAGCCCTGGCGACCGGTGAGCTTGACGCCTGAATCCTTATGTCCTATCCTTCGATTTACTGTATGCCGCCACTAATGCCCATTATTCTTTTCTATGCAGCAATGAAGGTTTTTGCCAGTGATTTCGAGGCCGTTTTGAGGCAGAAGAGGCAGGCGACTGGAGAGCCATCCAGGCCAGTGAAAAGAATTCAGAGAAGGGAGCCAGCGGGCCGGCCGCAGCCCTCACGGCCCCAGCACCTGCGGAGGAGCCGGTTGAGAAGAAGCCGGTCGGCGGAGCGGCTCTGAAGCCAGCTAGGGTTGAAGTTGAAGAAGGGGATATCCCGGCCACCACCGAAATGACGGTGGTGGTCTTGGATGAGGAGGAAACCCCCGCCGCCGCCGATATGCCCGAGGCAGGTTACCATCGCCGTCGGCCCCCGGCTACTGCAGAGCCGGGGAGGGAGAGTGCTCCCCCAACTATCGGTGAGGGGGAGCGAGTCGCCAGAAGGCCCGGGATGGGGCGAAGGCGACCAAGAAGCGGAGGGGTGAGCTGAGGAGCTCATCCCCTCAACCGGCCCGTCACCCAGCCTGCCCCCAAGCCGAAGGTCCGCAGGAGGGACAGACATGGCTGGTCCCTACAATTGGCACGATGGCGGACGCCGCACAAGCCTCCCGCCTCCTGTTGGGAGTTTGGACCACCGAGTTCGAAGAGGAGATGCGGGGATTGAGCCACTCCTCACTCCTGGATATGGTCATGGTCACCGTTGTCCAGGTACTTTTTGAATCTTCCTCATTTTCCCCAATGTTTTTTCCTTCCCGCAGTTAACATGTTTCCTCTACTACAGATGGCCAACGGCACAATTGGTCTTTGTGAGGCACTCGCCCACTCCTCAAATACGATGATCAAGGCCCTGGCGAGGGCCGACAAATATAAGAAGGAGAGCATGGCGCAGGCCGAGAGCCTTGCTCGCCTTCATCAAGATGCCTCGGCCCTGGAGGAGAGCGCGGCCGGCCACCTAAGGGAGATGGAGAGCTGGGCCTCCGTAGCTGAGGCCAAAATGGAGTTGGCCTTAGAAAGGTCGAAGGCCGCTATAGCGCAGAATGAAGAGCTGGCCTGACGGCTCCAAAGTGCCGAGGAGGAGGTCCGGGTCGCAGGGGAGAGGGCCGCTACCACGGAGAAAGCGGCAGCGGAAGCGGTCTTGGAGAAGGCCGGGGTGGTGGCCTGTGCTGATGAGGCTAGTGCCCGTGCTGAAGAAGCCGAGGGCGGGCTGGGAGGCCAGGCGCGAGCCAAGGAGGCCGAGGCCAAAGCGCAGCGGGCTGAAGCCGGGGCAGGCCGTCTCCAATTACAAGGCCTCGCCGGAGTTCAAGCAGGAAGTCATCGAGGCCAGCCTCGATGCTTATGTTCAAGGCTTCGAGATGTGCAAGGTCAAGGTATCTGCGGCCCTCGAGATTGACGTTGCTGAACTTGAAGACATCCGGCCTGGGGAGCCTGATGACGAGCCAGCAGAGAAAGAGGACGAGAAGAAGCCCGGCCCCGGCGAGCCTTGAAGACCCACTGTCCATTTTTCTTCTTTATCTTGTGTAACCGCTTCAGGCCCAATTTTGTACTTACCCTTGACTGTTAATGAAGAAACTTTTCTGTCAAAGCTTTTCAATTTGGTACCTCTTCTTGATTACTAATAAAGAAGAGATTTTTATTAAACTTTGCTCTATCCATTCCTTCTTCTTTTGGGAGAAACGCCTAACTGTGTTTTTACTTCACGCGGTCGAATCGCATATGCTGAGAACATCATGGCCGGACGTTGCATCTTCTGAAACGTTTTCTTAGCTTCAAATGTTGCATATGTTGACCATGCCGCAGCCGAACTGTGACTTTGGACCGGATGATGTTAGAATGCATCCCCGGAATGTAAGTCGGCCATGTGGAAGGTTACTCAAGAGGCCTCACGATGCT
>UESW01003715.1:0-20741 GCA_900491605.1 Calamus simplicifolius | reverse complement strand
GGGTACAGAGCTGTTAGGATCTTAATCGACTCGGGGGCACTGCCGTGCCTAGGCCGAGTGGTGTCCCGTTAGCCGCAATGCCGGTGAGCTCCTTTTGAACCGCCTCAGGGGTTTGTGTGCCGCCTGAGGGGCGACTCGACCGAGTACGGAGCTGTTAGGGTCTTAACCGACTCGGGGGCACCACCATGCCGGGGCTGAGTGGTGTCCCATTAGTCGTGATGCCGGTGTTCTCCTTTTGAACCGCTCAGGGGTTTGTGTGCCGCCTAAGGAGCGACTCGACCGGGTATAGAGCTGTTAGGGTCTTAACCGACTCGGGGGCACTGCCATGCCAGAGCCGAGTGGTGTCCCGTTAGCCGCGATGCCGGTGAGCTCCTTTTGAACCACCTCAGGGGTTTGTGTGCTGTCTGAGGGGCAACTCGATCGGGTATAAAGCTGTTAGGGTCTTAACCGACTCAGGGGCACCGCCGTGCTAGGGCCGAGTGGTGTCCCATTAGCCGCGATGCCGATGAGCTCCTTTTGAACCGTCAGGGGTTTGTGTGTTGCCTAAGGGGCGACTCGATCGGGTACGGAGCTGTTAGGGTCTTAACTAACTCGGGGGCACCGCCGTGCCGGGGCTGAGTGGTGTCCCGTTAGCCGCAATGCCGGTGAGCTCCTTTTGAACGCTTCAGGGGTTTGTGTGCTGCCTGAGGGGCGACTCGACCGGGTATGGAGCTGTTAGGGTCTTAACCAACTCGGAGGCACCGCCGTGCCGGGCCGAGTGGTGTCCCGTTAGCCGCAATGCCGGTGAGCTCCTTTTGAACCCTTAGGGGTTTGTGTGCCGCCTGAGGGGTGACTCGACCGGGTATGGAGCTGTTAGGGTCTTAATCGACTCGGGGCACCGCCGTGCCGGGGCCGAGTGGTGTCCCGTTAGCCGCGATGCCGGTGAGCTCCTTTTGAGAGACCTGGTCTTTGGGTGCGAGGGAGAGTAGGTGGTGGCGTCAGAAGGGAACTCCTTTATTACTTATGCCCCATGGGAATACTTCTTTGATAATATTGGCGGAGGTTATCCGCGTTCCAGGTACGTGGAATGAGTTGTTCGTTGAGTTCTTCTAGCTTGTATGCCCCCCGGTGGAGTGTCTCGGTGACACGATAAGGGCCTTCCCAGTTGGGGGATAGCTTGCCTCCCTCTGTAGGCTTAGAAACCTCAGCTTTTCTCAAAACCAAGTCTCCGCGGTGAAAACCTTGAGACGAACTCGAGCATTGTAGTACTTGGCCGCTCATTGATGAAAGGTTGCCATGCGTAGCCTTGCCCGATCATGCACCTCGTCGATGAAGTCTAAATTAGCCCGAATCAGCGCGGAGTTGTTTTCCTCGTTGAAGGACTCCACACGTGGACTGGGTAGTCCGATCTCGACGGGAATGACGACTTCGGATCCAAAGGCAAGACTGAAGGGAGTCTTGCCCATCGGGGCTCTAGGGGTCATGTGGTAAGCCCATATCACACTGAGGAGCTCTTCCACCCACCGACCTTTGGATCCATCTAGCCGAGTTCTGAGTCCTCTAAGGATGGTGCGGTTCATGACCTCGGCCTCTCCGTTGGTTTGGGGGTGGCGACAGAAGTGAATCTGTGATGAATGCCCAGTTCATCACAGAAGGCTTTAAATGCTTCATTATTGAATTGGTGGCCGTTGTCCGTGATGAGGGTATGAGGCAGGCCAAATCGGCATATGATCGACTTCCAAAGAAAGCTTTGACTTTGCTTTCAGTGATCTTGGCCAGTGCCTCGACCTCGACCCATTTGGTGAAGTAGTCGATGGCGACTAGTAAGAATCTCCGTTGCCCTGAAGCTGGGGGGAATGGCCCGAGGATGTCCATTCCCCATTGAGTGAAAGGCCATGGGGCTGAGAGCGGGCTTAGCGGGGTAGATGGTTGATGTTGAATGTGTGCGTGGCGCTGACAACCATCGCATTTCTGAACTAATTTAGCCGCGTCCTCCCTCATAGTGAGCCAGAAGTATCCTTGACGAGAGCCTTTTGGGCTAAGGATCTGCCCCCCAAATGATTTCCATAGATGCCCTCATGGATTTCTCTGAGGATGTAGTCGGCGTCGGCGGGTCCTACACACTTGAGCAGGGGGTAGGAGAACGACCTTCTGTATAGACGCTCGTCGAGGAGGATGAATTTGAAGGCCCTCTACTTGAGCAGCCTGGCTTCATTGCGGTCATCAGAGAGTGTGCCATCGGTGAGATAGCGAACATAGGCATCCATCCATGTGGGCTCTTGGGTGAGCGGGAGGACTTCCTCGCTATCCTCTATGCTAGGCCTTTCTAAATATTCAATGTAAGCGTCCCTTGCCATGCCGTCGGCAGAGGTAGCCAAACGAGAGAGGATGTCGGCCTTGGCATTCTCGCTTCGAGGAATGTAACTGATACTGAAGTAAGGTAGCGGGGAGATCAAAAGCTGAACCTTGCTCAAGTACTGAGTCATAACAGGGTCACGCGCCTCGTATTCTTTGTTGATTTGCCCGAAGACGAGCTGCGAGTCTGTGAAAGCTCTGAGATGCCTTATTCCAAACTCCTGGGCTAACCTTAATCCAGCCAACAGGGCTTCGTATTTAGCTTGATTGTTGGTGGCCTCGAATAGAAACCGCAGGGCATATTCTGTCCTCTCTCCTCCCGACTCGGCAGAATGAGGCCGGCGCCGCTTCCCTGAGAGTTTGATGCGCCATCCACATAAAGGATCCAAGTTTCTCCATCGCCGTTTGGTTCGGGCTCGCGCTGTTCCTTGGCAACCTCTTCAGTCGCCTCCTCTGCCCAAGTGCATTCAACTAGGAAGTCAGCTAAAACTTGGGACTTCAGAGCCGGTCGTGCCTGGAAGGAGAGGTCAAACTCTCCTAGCTTGATGGCCCACTTGGCGAGTCGCCTGAGGTATCCAGACGAGCCAGGATGGCTCGAAGGGGCTGATCGGTGAGCACCACGATAGGATGAGCTTGAAAGTATGGGCGGAGGCGCCGGGCGAAACTATCAGGGCAAAAATAACTTTCTCTATCTTGGAGTATCTAACTTCTGTCATGAAGGACCTTACTCACATAATAGACGGGTCTTGGGTTCCGTCGGCATCGAGACACACCAGGACTGAGCTAACGGCTTCCGAAGAAGCAGCTAAGTAGAGGAAGAGACTTTCTCCGTCTCTTGGCTTGGATAGGAGCGGCGGAGAGGACAGGAACGCCTTCAACCCGTCGAAGGCTTTCTGGCAGTCGTCCGTCCACTCGAAGCTGTTCATCTTCCGTAGGGCCTTGAAGAAAGGCAAGCATCTCTCGGCCGATTTGGAGAGGAAACGGCTTAGAGCCGCTATCCTCCTGTTAGTCGCTGCACTTCCTTCTTGCTAGATGGTGGCCTCATGTTGAGTATGGCGCTGATCTTCTCTGGGTTCACCTCGATCCCCGCTGGGTCACCATGAAACCCAAGAACTTGCCCGCCGTGACCCCAAAAGCATATTTCTTGGGGTTCAGCCTGACTTGGAAATGAAGGAGGTTATTAAAGGTTTCCTCCAAGTCGGAGACATGATCGGAGGCGCGGGTGCTCTTTGTCAGCATGTCATCTACATAGACCTCCATATTCCGGCCTAGCTGGTCCTGGAACACTCTATTCATCAACCTTTGGTAGGTTGCCCCCGCATTCTTGAGGCCAAAAGGCATCACTTTGTAGCAATAAATGCCTTTCTCCGTCACAAAGGATGTGTGCTCTTCGTCGCTGGGGTCCATCCTTATCTGATTATATCCGGAGAAGGTGTCCATGAAGCTGAGGAGTTCGTGCCCGGAGGTAGAATCCACGAGCTGATCTATCCTTGGCAGGGGAAAGCAGTCTTTCGGACATGCTTTGTTGAGGTCGTGAAGTCTATGCAAATTCTCCAGCTCCCGTTTGCCTTATGTACCATGACCACATTAGCCAGCCAACTAGGGTAGTGTGCCTCCCGGATGTGGCCGGCACTGAGCAGCTTGTTAACTTCCTCGTCAATAGCCTTTTGTCGATCAGGAGCGAAGCTTCTCTTCCTTTGGCGGATCGGACGGTGTCGTGGGTCAATGTTGAGCTTGTGGGTGATTACCTCCGGAGGGATGCCGGGCATATCAGATGCTGACCAAGAAAAACGTCCGAGTTAGCCCGCAAAAAGGTCAAGAGGCGCTCCCGATCCTCTGGGGAAGGAGTCCACCGACACGGACGGTCTTCGCCGGGTCTCTCCAAGAGGGAAAGTTAGGAGGTGCTGAGCTGGTTCCCCTCCCTTGCTAGAGTCTCTGGGGTCGGATGCTTCTAAAGCTGGTTCAGCTTCCAGAGGACTTGATGCCGCATGATAACAGGGCAGGACCGGGCTGGTCTCACCGCGCATCTCTCCAACTCCTCACTAGTGGGGAACTGCACCAGTAAATGTCGGGTGGAGATAACTGCATCCAAAAGGTTCAGACCTGGACGCCCGAGAATGGAATTGTACGCCAAGGGGACCCTCACGACCAGAATTTCATGATCATTGTGCTTTGGCATGGCGGTGTTCGGCTGTCACAGGCAAAGGTATCTCGCCTTCAACCCTTACAGAGTCCCCAGTGAACCCGACCAACGGGGCTGCCACAGGCTGAAGGGAGTCTAGAGATAATCCCATCCAAACAAAAGCGTCGTAAGTAAGGATGTCAGCTGAGCTACCACTATCAACTAATATCCTTTTTACAGGGTGCTTGGCGATCGTCATAGAGACGACGATGCCTTCATTGTTGACATTTTCCATAACAGTAGATTTCCCCTAGGAATTACATTATTCGGCGCCTCCTCCCCTCTCGGCCGCTTAGACAGAGGCTGATCCCCAGGATACCATTCCGATCGTCCGTTCCGTGGGGGCATTGTCGATCGTGGCTTGAACAGGTGGAGGTCCCATGAGGGTCGGCAGCGGCTGCGCGCCTTCTGAACATACTTGCCGAGGTAGCCCCGCTGAATGAGCTCCTCGATGGCCCGCTTCAAGCTGTAGCAGCTGTCAGTGTCATGGCCATAATCTTGGTGGAATCGGCAGTAACGGCTTTTATGGGGAGGACCTTTCTTCATGGAAGGAGGGCTAGAGGTAAGGCTCGCTCTCGATCTCCATCAGGATGTGGGATCGAGGGGCGAGAAGAGGCGTGAGCTTGCTCTCGTCGGGGATAGGGCTCCGGTGCCTGTTGTCGGGTCGGCGAGGCGGGTTAGATCACCGGTGTCGAGGGGGTCCACTTGGCTCAGGCGAGCGGGCTTGTGACTGGAGCTCCTTGAAGATTCTCGGTGGGTGAAGTCAGCCTCATCCACAGGATGTACTTTTGAAGCCCGGAGGAGGAGGTCGGAGTAAGAGCTCGGGGTTTTTTTGTCCAAGGAGAAGGTGAAGCGGGATGGGAGGAGTCCCCGCTTCAGCGCCAACGTCGCTACCGCATCATCGAGATGGTAGACTTCGAGGGCGGCAGCCTTGAACCGGGACACAAAGTCCCGCACTCTCCCTCCTTCTGGCGCACGGAGAAGAGGCTGTCGCTACCCTTGGGATCCGCCGACAGGCATCGAAATGTGCCAGAAAGGCCTTCTCCAGCTCTCGAAGGAGTCGATGCTGTGAGGGGGCAAGCACGAGTGCCACGCGCGAGCGGCCTTCCATAGAGTGGCGGGAAAGGCTTTGCAGAGAAGGGCATCCGAAGCGCCTTGGACTTGCATCATTGCTTTATAGCTCTCGAGATGGTCAAGAGGATCTATTGTACCGTACGGATCTACCTGGGGGAAGCGAAATCTGGAGGGAACAGGGTCCTCCAATATCCGGCGGGTGTAAGGAGGACGGGTGTCAAACTCTTCCTCCAGTTGGTGATTAATTTTCTTGGCGAGTTCATCTAGTCGCCTATTGTACTTGTCCAGGCGTTCTTCCGCCTGGCGGTGATTACTGGGGCCCTCCGGGATGGTTCGGAGGAAGAAGAAGAGGAAGAAAGAGAAGGAGAAGGATGCGGGAGTCGGACTTCCGCTTTGGCTCCTCCTGATAATGCGGCTCGGAAGGAAGTTTGCTGGGGCCACGATCAGGGGACCGTGGCCGCTTGGGGGGCTCGTGGCGAGGCTTCCTAGGGGAAGTTGGGCAACGATCAGCCTCCAGCCGACTGGCCTCCCGCCGAGGAGAACCTCCCCTCGCCGACTGCTGATTGGCGGGGGGAGCGGTTTGGTGCTGGGTGGCCACGGACTACTACTGCTGGAGCCGTGGACCATAGCGGTGAGAGTTTGGACTTGTTGGGAGAGGGTCGCTAGTCGCTCCGCAGTTTGAACAGCTGCATCCGGTGGTGGGCAGGTGACGGGAGGATCGGTAGTAGGGGGATTGGCCTTTGCTGCCTAGCGGGGGGGGGGGGGGGGCCCCGCTGGACAGCTAACGGAAGTGTCCTGAGCTCGTGTCACCACCATGGCTTCAAGAAGAAAAGATGGGGGAGTAGAGTTCGGTGAGATGTAGCATAGGGAGGCCCTGAGATACCTGCTATGTCCTGCACTGCTTGCCCCCTTCTTGGTGCACCAATCTGATGACCCTGATCACTGGTCCTGAACGTTGGGATGAGAAAGCGGATTGATCGGAGGATCTTTGTTCCACCGAGTTGCCTGCACAAAGCCCCAAGACTGGAGGGATTCTCCGGTGGGACCCTCCGACGCTCAAGTTAGTAATCGAGGTCACAGCTGAGGAGGAGCTCGAATGAGCTCTTTTCAGATGAAAAAGGTGTTCCCGGGGAGGAGGGATTCCTCTCTGGAGTTAGGATAGCAATTTCTTGGGGTTATCGCTCATACCTGATTATTGAGTGGATTCACCTCTTTATAGGGGTTGACCCTTGCATGATCACGATTCCGTGAAAAGGGAATGTTCCGTGGAGTTCTTGGGATTTGTGTGAACCTGGGCTGGTTGGTGGGTCATGTCCCATCAGAGAGGAAGAAAACGGTGGTTGGTGGGCCAAGTCCCATCAGCTAGTGGGGCTAGTGGGTAGCTGGGTCTGGTCCCATCAGCAGCGTGGCCAGTGGGTAGTTGGATCTGGCGTTGTCAGGCGGCGCGGGTAAGAGAGGTGGCGTCCTGAGCTACCAGAGCCGCGCTGGGGTAGATCTGAAGGAAACAGGGAAGTCTCGACTCTCTGAGGGAGCCGAGGCTAAGCTGGGTCGACCAGGGATGGCCGGGGCCAACCTCACCGACTAAGAAGTGCGGGGGGGGCCAACCAGAATGGTCGGGCCCGACTCGGCGGGCTGGAGACGCCGGGGCCGAGAGGGGCCGATCAGGAATAGTCGGGGCTGACTCGGCGGGCTTGGAGACACTGGGGCCGAGAGGGGCCGACCAGGAATGGTCGGGGCCGACTCGGCGGGCTTGGAGCTGCCGGCGCACTAATATTTTGGTTTGACCAAAATTTCCCTTATGGCTATACCAGCCACATCAATACCTATAATGGATGACCTGAAATTTAGATTTAAAAGTCTGATGCGGGGTAAAAAGTTTGGAACATGCCCTTGCTACGTTGAGCTAATTGGGTCAAACGACTAGACATAAATTGGTTAAATGAGCTTGAAACTGAACCAATTGAACTGATTTAAACATCAGCCGGTTCACCCAGACTCTTCTCTAGAGGACAAAGGTTTTCTTTCACCCGTTTCACCGGACATCCACGCCGAGTGAAGCCGTCACTCAGGCAAACCAACCACCTCTTCTTATTCGGCGATGGCAACTCAGCCATGGCAGTCCCGATGACCCACCCACCCAGTTCAACCTGATGACACCAAGTCACCTTCTTCAAATATCGGGGAAGACGGACGTTCTTCTCTCCGGACCCCTGCGAGAAAAGTCCCCGGAGACCGGATGCTCCGGTGGGGACCCTCCGACGCTCAAGTCAGTTACTTGGGATCAGACAAGAACCGCTCAGTGGAAGGGAACTGAGACAATTAGGGTTTTGCTAGGAGGAAGAAAACTAGAAAACCAGAGTTCGGATCCCTACTTACAGTGCGGGCATGTGTTTTTATACCTGTTCGAATATCCCATCTTACTATTCTGGAAGATTGCCATCGTACCATCACTGTGTGCCGGAGGCATCCCGCGCTACCTGTCAACATGGTGTTACATGTGTCTAGCAGCCGCGGTTGTATTTGGTGCGCGCCGTTGCTTGACATGACCGCACACAGTTGCAAGTGGTAGCGAGTCGTACTCCGTAACGGAGCATAGTCACGCACAGGAACATGCATTGCACCATACGCCGTTATGAGGCATGGCCGCAAGCAGCCACAAGCGCACAGAGAGTCACGTGGGAGCGCCAGGTGGCCCGGAGCTATCGTTTGGTTCGAAGGCTGGTCCGCGTGCTAATCGCTGATGATGCTCGCGCACCCCGATACCGGAGGGGGTCTCGGGGTCGAGAGATGGTGATCTTACCTCGAGATCGGAGGGGGTTCCGGGAGTGAGATAATGCTGGTGCACCCAAGACCAGAGGGGGGGTCTTGGGGTCGAGATATGGTGATCCACCACGAGACCGAAGGGGGTCTCGGGGATGAGATGATGCTGGTGCACCCCGAGATCGGAGGAGGGTCTCGGGTCGAGATATGGTGATCCCACCCCGAGACCGGAGGGGGTCTCGGGGGTGAGATGATGCTGGTGCACCCGAGACCAGAGGGGGGTCTCGGGGTTGAGATATGGTGATCCCACCCCGAGACCGGAGGGGTCTCGGGGGTGAGATAATGCTGGTGCACCCCGAGACCGGAGGGGGGTCTCGAGGTCGAGATATGGTGATCCCACCCCGAGACCGGAGGGGGTCTCGGGGGTGACATAATGCTGGTGCACCCGAGACCGGAGGGGGTCTCAGGGTCGAGATATGGTGATCCCACCCTGAGACCGGGGGTCTCGGGGGTGAGATGATGCTGGTCCACCCCGAGACCGGAGGGGGGTCTCGGGGTCGAGATATGGTGATCCCACCCCAAGACCGGAAGGGGTCTCGGGGGTGAGATAATGCTGGTGCACCCCAAGACTGGAGGGGGGTCTCGGGGTCGAGATTTGGTGATCCCACCCCATGATCGGAGGGGGTCTCGGGGGTGAGATAATGCTGGTGCACCCCGAGACCAGAGGGGGGTCTCGTGGTCGAGATATGGTGATCCCACCCCGAGACCGGAGGGGGTCTCGGGGGTGAGATAATGCTGGTGCACCTCGAGACCGGAGGGGGGTCTCGGGATCGAGATATGGTGATCCCACCCCTAGACCGGAGGGGGTCTCGGGGGTAGATGATGCTGGTGCACCCCGAGACCGGAGGGGGGTCTCGGGGTCGAGATATGGTGATCCCATCCCGAGACCGGAGGGGGTCTTGGGGGTGAGATAATGCTGGTGAACCCCGAGCCCGGAGGGGGGTCTCGGGGTCAAGATTGGTGATCCCACCCCGAGACTGGAGGGGGTCTCAGGGGTGAGATGATGCTGGTGCACCCCGAGACCGGAGGGGGGTCTCGGGGTCGAGATATGGTGATCTCACCCTGAGACCGGGGGTCTCGGGGGTGAGATAATGCTGGTGCACCCCGAGACCGGAGATATGGTGATCGAGACCGGTCTCGGGGTGAGATATCTCGGGGTGATGGTGATCCTATCCCGAGACCGGAGGGGGTCTCGGGGGTGAGATGATGCTGGTGCACCCGAGACCGGAGGGGGGTCTCGGGGTCAAGATATGGTGATCCCACCCCGAGACCGAAGGGGGTCTCGGGGGTGAGATGATGCTGGTGCACCCGAGACCGAGGGGGGTCTCGGGGTCAAGATATGGTGATCCCACCCCGAGACCAGTGGGGGTCTCGGGGGTGAGATGATGCTGGTGCACCCCGAGGAGGAGGGTCTCGGGATCGAGATATGGTGATCCCACCCCGAGACCGGAAGGGGTCTGGGGGTGAGATAATGCCGGTGCACCCCGAGACCGGAGGGGGGTCTCGGAGTCGAGATATGGCAACCTCCGTTAGCTGCTGTTACCTTTTATTCTAACGACGTTGGATCAGCCACATCAGATGCCCCCTCACCCCTGAGGTGAAGCGGACCCCACTGGCAAGGCGAAAGGGGTGCTATCTCCCACGTGGCTGATCCTTATCCATATCTTTATGCGGGCGACATAGGGAATGTGAAGAGACGGTCGCTTTCGTACACTGTGCCCACCATGATCGACCTCAAGGCGAGGTTAGCTCTTCGAAGTCCGCGTGAAAAGCTGCATCATCATTACCTCTCATAGCGGCGACGTCAGCGGGTCCCGTCATTGGCCGGAGGCGTTCCATATCACGCGCTGGGCAACCATCGAGGTGACCCATCCTATGGTTGGGATCCACATGGTTGACGAGACAGGTGGGATAATTTGAAAACCCAATAAAACTCGAATGGTGGGTTGAATCTGGCCTCACCGCTGCTGCCATCGTCGTCCTCCTCTGAGCCTACGCTTTGGTCTCCCCTGTAGCCTGTGAATCCTACGTTTAGCTTTCCTTTCCTCAGGTCAGTTCTTTGTTCATTCTAGACTCCATCTCCTCTTTCACCCATGAGTTCTCCATCCTGGACCTCGGAGGATGATTCGGAGAATCGTTCTCCCTCTGAGAGGCATTGCGCCTCTCCTGCACCTTCCCCTTCTCCTCCACTAGAATGGTCCACTGATTCAGAGGACCGTGTCCCCCTGGCCCGACGCCAGGTCACTGGTGGAGCCCCATCGAGGGGCCGCCGATCAGAGGCCGGCACCTCCTCGAGGGAGGAGGGGTCTCCGGAGGGGACCGCCTCCATGGTAACAGGTCTGGATTTGGCAAAAATCCGGGCCCGTTACCATATTCCCCAGGACGTCGAGCTTCTCCTGCCGACTCCTGATGATAGAGTCATCTCCTCCCGACCTGGTCGGGTGGCCTTGTATGAAATTTGCCTGAAGGCGGGTCTCCGCCCACCCTTTCTCCTTTCTTCATCAACCTTCTTGACTATTACTCCTTGACCCCTTCTCAATTGGTCCCGAACTCCTACCGGGTCGTTAGCGCCTTTGTTATCCTCTGTCACCATCTTGGCATCATCCCCCGGATCTCTCTTTTCCGGTGCTTCTATATCCTCCGATCCCAGAAGGGTTGGTGGCTGTTCCAGCCTCGACCCAATCGGGTCCTTAAGCTTTTTCTTCCTTCCTCGATCAAGGGATGGAAATCCCGATTCTTTTTGCTGGCCTAGACCAAGTTAGGCCCCGGTGGGGAGACCCCGACCTCCGAGGCAACGCGAACTCCACCGTCCACCCCGGAGATCGAGAAGCGTTGAGTCAATTGCTAGCCGCTGAGGTCCCTCGGTACACCTTGCTCTTGACGGAAGATAACCTCCAATCAGCGGGTCTTATCTCCCATCGGGATAAGCCATTTCCACACTTAGCCAAAATTTTGCCTGCTTCTCTCTCTTTCCTCCTTTCTTTTTTTCTTCTTTTTTTTTTTGACTTTGATTGATGTCGTGCAACCATGAAGATACCGACACAGAAGCTCCTGAAGGCTGTCTCCAAAAAGAGGGCCCAGGAGGGGCCTAGTGAAGGCCAGCAAGCTCCAGCCCCGAAATGCCCGACAGCTCGGGCTCCCCGACCACCGGCACCACAAGACCTTCCGGCTGCTCCAGAAATTGATCTCACAGCCAACACCCCGCCAGAGATGGCGGCGACCATGAGGGTCCCAATAGAGGAGCCAGCCACAGAGGAGCCGGCAGCGGCGGAGCCCATAGTGGCGGAAGAGCTTCCTACTCCTAGTGAACCGACTCCGCCGGAGGCTGCCAGGGACTGGGGCGAGGGGCCATCAAGGACAGCAAGCCACCCCCCGAGGGGACACCTAGGAGCAGCCCGCGCGTCAAGCCGAAGAATGCCGAGATAGCCAAACGGAGCGGGGCCAAGCCAGGGCCGTCCCAGGACTCCATCTTGAACGATGGTCGTTGGGCTGAATGGGTCCTTGCCCCGGTCTTCATGCCTGAGGTCCTGGAGGAGCTCAGCCACCATAAGGCGAGCACATTCTTCTGGGATTCCTACGCGATCGTCGTCAGGGTAAGCGGTCTTTCCGCCCTTTGCCTTTATGTTTCCCTTTTTCTTTTTTCTTTCCTTTTGGCTAACCTGGAACTTCCATGCAGCTCACGCACTCCCTGAGGGCCGCCAGGGAGGTAATCCATGGTGGGAAGGCCCTTCTGCACGAGGCACAGAAGGAGGCTGAAGATGCCCAGCACCGCGCGGAGGTGGCCGAGGAGGCGCTGGAATCGGCCAAAAGCGCCTGGGCTAGTGAAACCAGGGCCGTCGAGAGCCGAGCGGAGGCCGACGCCAACCATCTGCGGGCAGCGCTCCACCAAATGGCGGAGGCCGAGAATGCAGTGATGGTCAGAGATCTACACATCTCTGAGCTGACCCTGGCCCTCCAGGAGATCGAGGGTCGGGTAGTTGCGGCCGAGGAGAGAGCAAAGGCTGTGGAGGAGGAGGCACGGGCGGCGAAGGAAGGGGCAAGCCAATCTGGGGAGGAGGCGAGCCGTGCCCAGAAGGCCGAGAGGGCTGCGGTGGCGGCCCTCGCTGCGGAGGAGAGGGCTCGGCCGCTGAGGTGGAAGTTGCCATCGTGGCCAGGACCGTCGGAATTATAGAGGAGTACAAAGCGTCTGAGCGCTTTACAGATGATTTGGCAGAAGCCTCGGCGGCGGTGTTCCTTCAAGGATTCCAGCATGGGAAGGAGAAAATTGCCATGGATTTGAACATTCCCCAAGCTCTGGAAGTCAAGCCAGATCACATCTCAGATTCGGCCCCCTCCGACGATGAGCCCGCGCTAGCAGAACCGTGAGCTTGTATTTTTGTTTTTGCAAGTCCGACGATGTCGGCATTTTGTAATCCCTTCAAATTAATGAAATACTTTTCTTCAAAATACATTGTCTATTTGTGACTCTTACCCTGAATTTGTTGGTTGACAATGCACGGCCCCATGGTCCCATTAGTCCCGCTAGTGCCAGGGGATAACTCTCAACTCATACGAGCTATTCCGTCTTAGCCATCTAGGACCGAAACTTGGGGCCAGGAAGGATAGGTTTCTTGGGGTTGAAGCACCGGTCGTTGGAGGTTGAGGTAGGCGGGTTCCTCAGGACCGACAGTGCACCGCTCTGCCAGGAGTATGTCGGGCCTTGCGCCAGGTAGGCATGTGGCTTTTGGTGCCGACGGGGGTCGGACTTTATTTGACCGGCAGGACTTTATGTGCCGTTGGGTGTCGGGCTTTATGTACCGTCAGGTGTCGGGCTTTAGGTGCCAACGGGTGTCGGGCTTTATATGCCGATGGGTGTCAGGCTTTATGCCTGGCTGGTGCAGGGCTTTAGGTGCCGACGGGTGTCGGGTTTCATGCCTGGCTGGCCCAGGGCTTTAAGTGCCGATGGGTGTCGGGCTTTATGCCTGGCTGACCCAGGGCTTTAGGTGCCGACGGGTGTCGGGCTTCATGACTGGTTGGCCCAGGGCTTTAAGTGCCGACGGGTGTTGGGCTTTATGCCTGGCTGGCACAGGGCTTTAGGTGTCAACGGGTGTCGGGCTTTATGCCTGGCTGGCCTAGGACTTTAGGTGCCGACGGGTGTCGGGCTTCATGTGCCGTCGGGTGTCGAGCTTTATGTGCCGTCGGATGTCGGGCTTTAGGTACCGACAGGTGTCGGGCTTTATGTGATGGGTGTCAGGCTTTATGCCTGGCTGGTGCAGGGCTTTAGGTGCCGATGGGTGTCGGGCTTTATGCCTGGCTGGCCCAGGGTTTAAGTGACGATGGGTGTCGGGCTTTATGCCTGGCTGGCCCAGGGCTTTAGGTGCCGATGGGTGTCGGGCTTTATGTCTGGCTGGCCCAGGGCTTTAGGTGCCGACGGGTGTCGGGCTTCATGCCTGGTTGGTGCAGGGCTTTATGTGCCGACGGGTGTCGGGCTTCATGCCTGGCTGGTGCAGGGCTTTAGGTGCTGACGGGTGTCGGGCTTTATGCCTGACTGGCCCAGGGCTTTAGGTGCCGACGGGTGTTGGGCTTCATGCCTGGCTGGTGCAGGGCTTTAGGTGCCGTCGGGTGTTGGGCTTTATGTGCCGTCGGGTGTCGGGCTCTATGCCTGGCTGGCCCAGGGCTTTAAGTGCCGTCATGTGTCGGGCTTTATGCCTGGTTGGCCCAGGGCTTTAAGTGCCGACGAGTGTCGGGCTTTATGCCTGGCTGGCCCAGGGCTTTAAGTGCTGACGGGTGTCGGGCTTCATGTCTGGCTGGCCCAGGGCTTTAGGTGCCGACGGGTGTCGGGCTTCATGCCTGGCTGGTGCAAGGCTTTAGGTGCCAACGGGTGTCAAGCTTCATGCCTGGCTGGCCCAGGGCTTTAGGTGCCGATGGGTGTCGGGCTTCATGCCTGGCTGGTGCAGGCTTTAGGTGCTGACGGGTGTCGGGCTTCATGCCTGGCTGGTGCAGGGCTTTAGGTGAAAAGAACTTAGGAGCTAAAATTAAAATTTGTTAATATAAAATGAGGGGCGAAAACCCAAATGGATACAGGCACGGTATTTGATGTGAGAGGAGGAATGCGTTACTGGTAGTACCGACGAAGGTTATCTGCATTCCATGTCCTAGGGAGCGGCTTCCCATCGAGCTCTTCAATCTTGTAAGCTCCGTGGCGAAGTATCTCGGCGATCCGATAGGGTCCTTCCCAATTTGGAGCTAGCTTGCCTCCCTCCGCCGGCTTCGAGACCTCAGCCCGTCGAAGGATCAGGTCCCCTGGCAAGAAAGTCCTGGGGCACACGGGCGTTGTAATATTTGGCGGCCCGTTGCCGTAGACCGCCATCCGAAGTCGCGCTCGGTCTCGCACTTCCTCCACCAGGTCGAGGTTGGCTTGCAGCTGGTCTGGGTTGCCTCCTCGTTGTATGATTCCACCCAAGGGCTTGGTGAGCCAACCTCCACCGGGATGACGGCTTCGGATCCAAAGACTAAGCTGAATGGGGTCTCGCCGGTGGGGGCTCGCGGCATTGTGTGGTAGGCCCACAGCACGTTGGGGAGCTCCTCCACCCATCGCCCCTTATAGTCATCTAGTCGAGATCTCAGCCCTTGGAGAATGATCCGATTAGTCACCTCGGCCGCCCCGTTGGTCTGAGGGTGCCCGACGGAAGTGAACTTCTGATGGATGCCCAGCTCGGAGCAGAACTCCCGAAGGGCATTGTCAAACTGCCGGCCATTATCAGTGACCAGGGTGTGTAGTAGCCCGAACCGACATATAATGGACTTCCAAAAGAAGGATCTTACTTTGCTCTCTGTGATCTTAGCAAGGGCCTCGGCTTCAACCCACTTGGTGAAGTGATCCACGGCCACCAAGAGGAACTTTCGCTGTCCGGAGGCCGGGGGAAATGGTCCCAGGATATCCATACCCCACTGGGCGAAGGGCCAGGGTGCCACTAAGGGGGTTAACTGAGACGTCGGCTATCGCTGGATATTAGCATGACGCTGACAGCTATCACATCTCTTAACGAGCTCGGCCGCGTCCTCCTTCATTGTTAGCCAGAAGTACCCCTGCCGCAGGGCCTTGTAAGCTAGGGCTCTGCCCCCCAGGTGACTCCCACAGATGCCTTCATGGATCTCCTGGAGGATGTAATCTGATTCGGCCGGTCCCACGCACCTGAGGACCGGGTATGAGAATGATCTCTGATAAAGCTTCCCATCCATCATCAAGAACCTCGGGCCCTTCGCCTGAGTAGCTTGGCCTCAGCGGGGTTCTCTGGGAGAGTACCGTCGGTCAAATATCGGACGTAGGCATCCATCCAGGAGGGCTCTTGCTCCACCGGCAACGCTTCATCTGCAACTTCAATGCTTGGGGATTGTAGGTGCTCCACATATGTTCTTCCCAGTGTCCCGTCGGCCGAAGTGGCTAGGCGGGATAATGCATCGGCCCTGGCGTTCTCCGCTCTGGGGATGTAGCTGACACGGAAGTAAGAGAAACGAGAGGCTTGGGATTGCACCTTGCTCAAATATCGGGACATGGTTAGGTCCCTAGCTTCGTACTCCCTGATCTGCCCAGAAACAAGCTGAGAGTCGTGAAGGCCCTCAAACGCCCCGCGCCTAACTCCTCAGCCAACCTCATCCCTGCTAGCAAAGCTTCATACTCCGCCTGATTGTTAGTTGCCAGGAACTGGAATTGAGAGCATACTCCACTGCATCTCCCTCTGGGCTCGCAAGAATGAGTCCAGCTCCGCTTCCTTGAGAATTTGCGGCTCCATCCACATGCAAAATCCAGTCCTCCTTCTCTGCCTCCTCGGTCAGGGAGGGTCTACACACTCCTCCGGGCGTACCTCCTCCATACTCTCTCGGTCCAGGAACACTCAACCAAGAAATCAGCTAACACCTGAGACTTCATGGCCGACCTTGGCCGGATGGATAGGTCAAACTCACTTAGTTTAATGGCCCATTTGGCTAGCCGACGGAGGTGTTGGGGCGAGACAAGATGGTTCGAAGAGGTTGGTCCGTGAGCACCATGATGGGATGAGCTTGAAAGTAAGGTCGAAGCGTTGAGCAGAGACCACCAGGGCAAAAATAATCTTCTCGGTTCTAGAGTATCTGGTCTCGGCATCATGAAGTACCTTGCTGGTGTAATAGATCGGCTTCTGGACCCCATCAACATCCAAGCACGAGCACAGAGCTGACAGCTTCGGGGGAGGCCGCAAGATATAGGAAGAGCTCCTCTCCATTCTTAGGCTTGGACAACAGCGGGGGAGTGGATAGAAACTGCTTCAACTCCTCAAAGGCACCTGACATTCCTTTGTCCACTCGAAGCCATTGATCTTGTGCAGCGCCTTAAAGAAGGGCAGACACCTTTCTGCCGATCTTGACATGAAACGACTCAAAGCCGCCATCCTTCCAGTTAGGCATTGCACCTCCTTCTTGTTAGCTGGGGGCCTCATCTCCAAGATAGCCCTGATCTTGTCAGGGTTGGCTTCAATCCCTCGCTGGGTTACCATAAAACCCAGAAACTTGCCTGCTGCCATTCCAAAGGCGCACTTGTGGGGGTTAAGCCTCATCCAATACCGGCGCAGGTTATTGAAGGTCTCCTCAAGGTCGGCGACATGGTCAGTAGCACTGATGCTCTTGGTCAACATATCATCCACATACACCTCCATGTTACGCCCTATCTGGTCCTCAAAGACCTTATTCATCAATCTTTGATAGGTGGCCCCGGCATTTTTCAACCCAAACGGCTCACCTTGTAATAGTAAATCCCCTTTTTGTAATAAAAGAGGTGGCTTCTTCATCCGCCGGGTTCATCCTGATCTGATTATATCCCGAGAACACATCCATGAAACTAAGGGTTTCATGCCCGGACGTGGCGTCCACGAGCTGGTCGATCCGGGGCAGCGGGAAGCTGTCTTTGGGGCACGCCTTGTTGAAGTCGGTGAAGTCCACGTACATCCTCCAGCTCCTGCTGGCCTTGCGAACCATCATGACATTCCCAGCCAGTCCGGGTAATGCACCTCACGGATGTGACCGGCCGTCAGCAGCTTCCGCACCTCCTCATCCACAGCCTTTTGTTGGTCGGGGGCAAAACTCTTTTCTTCTGCCGGATAGATCGGCACCCCGCCCGAATGTTAAGTTGGTGGGTAATCACCTCCTCTAGAATCCTCGGCATGTTGGACGCCGACCAGGCGAAGACATCCGCATTAGCCCGCAGAAAGGTGAGGAGTCGGTCACGAGCCTCCTCTGGGAGTAGGGCTCCAATCCGGACTGCTCTTGCTGGGTCCTCCCCGAGGGGGAAAGTAAGCAGTGCTCGGTCGGCTCTCCACTTCTCTCCAGGTCTTGGGGTCCAGCGTCTCAGGTACCGGTGCGGGTGCCGCCCCCTACGGATTAGGGGCCATGTGGTAGCAAAGTGTAAGTGGATTCTGCTCTCCCCGCATCTCCCTGACTCCTTCGCTGGTGGGAAACCTCACGAGGAGCCTCTTAGTGGATATGACAGCATCCAAGAGATTGAGCCCGGGCCTCCCGAGGATCGCGTTGTAAGCGAGGGGCACGCGAACCACCAAGAACTTCATGAAAACAGTGCTTTGACATGGGGCTATGCCAGCCGTCACAGGGAGAGTGACCTCCCCCTTAACTTTTACAGAATCTCCAGTAAACCCCATCAGAGGCGTGGCGACAGGCCGGAGTAGATCAGGTGACAGGTTCATGCGAACAAAAGCGTCGTAGTTCAAAAAATCCACAGAACTCCCACTATCAACTAGAATTCTTTTTACATGATATTTAGAGATCATCATGGATATGACGCTATCATCATTTTTGTTCACTACCCCATCTCCTTTTCAAAGAAAGGAAATACAGACTCCGACTTCCCCTCCCCTCTCGGCCTCTTCGACGGGCCTCCTGCCCCCCAGAAAATCATTGCCACCGTCTTCTCCATTGGGGCATTGTCGATCACCGGCGGCGAGGGCGCTGACGGGCCAGGAGCTCCCGGGTTGTTCCTCTGGACGAACTTTCCCAGGTAGCCCCGCTGGATAAGATCTTCAATAGCCTTCTTCAGCTGGCGACACTCGTCAGTATCATGACCATGATCCCGATGGTAGCGACAGTAGAGGTTCTTGTTGCGAGGGATCTTCTGGTTCATTGGAGGAGGGCGCTGCAGATAAGACTCCCCTTCAATCTCGAGCAGGATCTGAGATATCGGGGCGAGCAATGGGGTGTAGGGTCCGTCTCTTGGTGCAGGGGCTCGGGGGTAGTTGTCTGGCCGGCGAGGAGGCTCAGGTCTCATGGGGCAAGCTTCGGCAGGTTCCGGTCTGGTCGACTTCTTGGGGACGTTCCCACCAGCCTCATGCCGAGAAAAGTCAGCCTCGTCAGCCCGGATATACTTCTGGGCTCGGATCAAAAGCTCGGCGTAGGAACCCGACGGCTTCTTGTCGAGGGAGTACACGAAGCGAGATGGGCGAAGACAAGGGAGGCCGGCTGTCGTAGTCCATTTCTGGCAGGTAGGTGATCCGACAGCTAAGCCCCTCCAGCCTTTGATTATACTCATCGAGTCGATGCTCAGCTCGACGAGGCATCCGGCCATCAAAAGAGCCCTCCCCAAAGATTCGGAAGATGAAGAATGGGGACGGCGATGCCGGCGGGGGCGCTCTGCCTCCTTCCCATGCCGCCGCTTAGGAGAGACACTAGCATGGCGGGAAGGAGACCGGTGTCTCTTAGAGGCTTCCCGGTAGTGAGGCTTGGGCGGAGATCGATGGTGGCAATCCCCAGGCACCGGCGATCTCCTCCGGGAGGAATGCTGGCTGGGTTGCACCACCCCTGGGACAGATGGATTCGGCTCCGGTTGCTGCGCGGCCGCCTACTGGTGCTGCAGGCCTTGAACCACCGCCGCCAAGGACTGGACTTGCGTGGCCAGGGCGGTGAATCAATCTTCTTGGAACTGTTGCAAAGGAGGCGCGGGGACATCGACCTGAGGAGCGGAAGGCCCAGCCTCCCGGGGGCGCAGCGGGTCTGGAATGCTGGCTGCGAGAGTCGGGGGGGCCTCCACGGGTGGACCGGCCCCGTGGTGCTGCCCCCCAGCGCAATCGGCAGAAACTCCCTTCGTTCGGGTCGTCACCATGGCTTCAAGAGCTTGAAGAGAGAAAATGTAGATTGCTGGTTCGATGTCTTTCTCTTTCTCCCCTTTCCTGGCGCGCCAATCTGATGACGCCAAGTCACCTTCTTCAAACGTTGGGGAAGACGGACATCCTTCTCTCCGGACCCCTGCGAGAAAAGTCCCCGGATACCGGATGCTCCGGTGGGGACCCTCCGATGCTCAAGTCAGTTACTTGGGATCAGACAAGAACCGCTCAGCGGAAGGGAGCTGAGACAGTTAGGGTTTTGCTAGGAGGAAGAAAACTAGAAAATCAGAGTTCGGATCCCTACTTACAGTGCGGGCGTGTGTTTTTATACCTGTCCGAATATCCCATCTTACTGTTCCGGAAGATTATCTTCGTACCATCACTGTGTGCGCCGGAGGCGTCCCGCGCTACCTGTCAGCATGGTGTTACATGTGTCTAGCAGTCGCGGTTGTATTTGGTGCACGCCGTTGCTTGATATGACCGCGCACAGTTGCAAGTGGTAGCGAGTCGTACTCCGTAACGGGGCACAGTCACGCACAGGAACATGCAGTGCACCATACGCCGTTATGAGGCATGGCCGCAAGAAGCCACGGGTGCACAGA
This sequence comes from Calamus simplicifolius, assembly GCA_900491605.1. NCBI lineage: Eukaryota > Viridiplantae > Streptophyta > Magnoliopsida > Arecales > Arecaceae > Calamus > Calamus simplicifolius. The sequence goes on along the minus strand of UESW01003715.1, from coordinate 609 downwards.
GAGTCACGTGGGAGCGCCAGGTGGCCCGAAGCAGTCGTTTGGTTCGAAGGCTGGTCCGCGTGCTAATCACTGATGATGCCCGCGCACCCCGAGACCGGAGGGGGTCCCGGGGGTGAGATAATGCTAGTGCACCCCGAGACCAGAGGGGGGGTCTCGGGGTCGAGATATGGTGATCCCACCCCGAGATCGGAGGGGGTCTCGGGGGTGAGATGATGCTGGTTTACCCCGAGACCGGAGGGTGGTCTCGGGGTCGAGATATGGTGATCCCACCCCGAGACCGGAGGGGGTCTTGGGGGTGAGATAATGCTGGTGCACCCCGAGACCGGAGGGGGGTCTCGGGGTTGAGATATGGTGATCCCACCCCGAGACTGGAGGGGGTCTCGGGGGTGAGATGATGCTGGTGCACCCCGAGACCGGAGGGGGGGTCTCGGGGTCGAGATATGGTGATCCCATCCGAGACCGAAGGGGTCTCAGGGGTGATGATGCTGGTGCACCCCGAGACCGGGGGGGTCTCGGGGTCGAGATATGGTGATCCCACCCCGACACGGAGGGGTCTCGGGGGTGAGATAATGCTGGTGCACCCCGACCGGAGGTGGTCTCGGGGTCGAG
>UESW01003714.1:26828-45299 GCA_900491605.1 Calamus simplicifolius | reverse complement strand
TAATCAAATGGTAAGGTGAGACAAATACATGAGCTAGACTATTGTATTAACCTGCCAATTTAACTATGAATAAAAAAAAACTTTCATAATGAAATTTTAAATTGAGCTAAATTGAGTTAAGCTTCTGTGCAGCTTCCTCTGTTGATTGATCAAACAGAACCTATAGACTTTGCCATTAATTTTGGCTACATTGCCATGAATTTATAAATGGAAAACAAGAAAGAAAGTTTAATCTCTATTAGTGAGGCTAAGTCAATGATCAGCAAGGCTCGCATGCCTTCATGCTCATATTATGGTCTTCCTATATGCAATACATCTGAATTTTTAATGATTTCAACTTGCAATGCACTTTCTTGTTTACTAAAACTAAATGTTAGGATGCATGATAGTGAGTTAATTGAGCTTACCGGTATAAACTCAACTCAACTCATCTAAGCCTTTCCCAACAGCTTTCCGGTATGAATTTTATATATTTAGGAGTCATCAAAAGTTTGTCATATCAGCCATCAGCTGGAAGTCTGCCCTCGTGTCCCTGTATGTATATGCATTTGTGTTTTCACATATTTCAAAAAAATATGTTTTAGTCAATCTTTCACTTCTTTGCATTAGTAAATTTGTGTTTCTTCATTATTTGCATAATGACGTAGATCTTATTCATGAGATAGAAGCTGTTATTGGAAAGCAATTAGATAAATCTAAATGTGAAAAAAAAGCGGTTCTGGAAGATATTACAAAGGTACATTATCTTATTAAACCATCTTAATTCAGTCAATTTTGATATGATTAGCTCATCATTTTATGAGTTATACTTCCATAGTAAGAGTATCATTATTTTTTTTTTTCTCTCCCTTTGTCCAAAGTTCATGAGGAGGATATGAAGTGTTTTTTGATACTCTGGGTGATCACTGTTTTGCTCAAATTAAAGAAGGATTTTTTTGAGGAAGAAAAGTGAATTTTTATTTTCTATTTTGGGTCATTATTGTGCTTACATAGATTCAGTGTTGAATTATATTATGCAGAGTAAATTTTAACTAGAAACAATGATATCTAAAAGAAACAACTAAAAAAAAAATTAATAGAACATGCTGGCACAATATTATATACAACGGTTCCATGGCCAATATTGAGCGTCTTATAAGCCATGACCTGTATGGGCATGTATGAGAGTTATATAGGCTTGAATGACATACTGTGAAACTAAACCTAGCATATTAGGGAATAAAAAGTTGAAAAATGAAGTAAAATACAGGGAAAAATTTCCTTTTTTTTTGTGGGGAAGGGGGAGTGAAAAACTTTAAAAAGATCTATGGTTTATCAACATTATGTTGAAGGCAACTGAATTAGTATTATTGTTATTTTTCATTTAAACATGTAAGATGGAAATGTGTTCTTTTAGGAGTGTTGCATCTATAAATGTTGCTGAAGTGACATCAATTGGATGTGCATGGTATATGCAGCGAAGATTGGGAAGTCTTCTGGGGGGAAGCAAGGATACCGCTTAAGGTTGGCATGGTATGTGTGCTTGGCCTGCATGAATTGTTCTAGGGATTCAGCAATCAGGGTGTGTGACCTTTCTTTAAGATGACATCACATCTTTCGAAGCTAGGTAGTCTGTGGCATTTTTGGCTAAAGAACATGGCACAAATATAGTCAATAGTCCTGTGAAGTGGGATTCACGCTCTAATGGATTTAATTCATCACCTTCTGTCAGATCTCAGTCTTGGTTATTGTTTATCAATCTGGTTATGCATGCATGTACATCTCCATATGTGGTTCGTGTCTTCTCATCAAGGGGAAAAATATTATGGGCATCCTTCACCATGGGCCACACAAAGCCATGCAGAGCCTTTGACATGACAAATAACTAGCACTGGGCACGTGCTGTGCATCATGTAAAGGGCTGTTTTGTTGCCTGCATTTGGGTCTTAGATTTTTATCCTAGTTGCAAGCTGATTGATGCCATATTAGAGGACCATTTCACCCTTTCTTTCCAATAATCATACGATCATGTTATTACTATGATCATAAGAATAGAATATCATAATCATGGTTTTAAGTTTCGATGGGATGTCTCGTGGGATGCTGGGATTAGTTACCATCTCAAGTGTTAGGTAGGATCATCCCACCATTATCAGCGTCCCAATTGATTCATTTTAAAATACTTTTTGTCCAAGTGTCAATGATGGAGCAGGATGGCGATGTATCCGGTTTTATAAAAAAACTGAGATGGCCTCGTTCCAAGGGATTTAAAACCTTGATCATAATATCATATAGTAATATATATTTATATGTCATATACTATGTAATTAGGTATAATAATATATATTATAATATGAAGGTACATATATAATAATATTGTTGTAACAATATGATGATTATATGAATTTAAGCTATTATAATATTTGTTATATTATACGAATCATATTATAATATTGTATTATAATAAGATTGTATTACATTATGTATTGACTGATTATTATATTATATTATATTTGTAATTAATATAAATAAAATTATAATTATAATACTATTATAGAATGTGATATTATGAGATAATAATATCAGTGGAAGTAATCTTGCCATGTCAGTTGTAGAGTGATCACACCCTCCTCACATTATGCATCAAATGAAGGATTTGCAGTTGCAGTTTTCAGATGCAAGCAAGGAAAATGGACACTTGCAAATACAAATGCAACATTTCCAGTTGCATCTGAATTTAGAAATGCAGGAAACCGAACAGCCCCTAAGTGTATCTAAGCTGAGCATAGATATGATACGTTCAAGCACAAATAAGCATCTAATGCTCTCCACTTAACCATCTGCAGAGCACATGCTGGTTGCTTGACCAAAATGACACCTATAACTAATTTCCTTTTTCCATTCTCAATACTGACTGGTTGCACCTACCATGGCCTTCTTGGTCAATGCTGCTAATCAGCTCTTCCATTATAGTGGTTATCCTACCTGTACCAAGTTTCATCATTCCATGCTGCTCTCATCACCCAACCTAGTCTGTGATGGGTCGACATTATCCCTGGCAGGTACCTCATATTTTTTTTCTGGTCCCTGTCATGTGAACTCCCAATGCCTTTCTCTTCGTTCTCACCTTAATTTTCCATGTTGAGAGCTCCAGTGATACATCAGATTTGTAATCTGTAGAAGATCCTGTGTCATATCATTTTTTTGCAGATACACTGTAGAAAGGTGCCGAGGTTAGTTATGATTTAGAGAAACAGGTGCAAGAGGGAAAAATTGAAAGGAATTTTTGAGGGGGAGGTGGAAATCAGTGTGGCTCAAGGTTGAATTAGATTGATTGAGCAAACAACATTCCACGACCATTTAGCTGTACTGATCGAAACCTTAGTGTTCTTTACCATCATTTGATGCCCTAACCAGAAGAGCAAGAGAGCCTGAAGAAAATTGGCTTAGAACTATAGAAATTATTAATAATTAAACATTAGTATTTATTGGATGTGTACATATGCAGGACATGTCATTAATGATGCCATTCTGACTTTCTGCACTATTTTGTTGTATTTATGTTTTTGTGTCTATACTTCAAAGGAGTCGACTGTTGCACTATAGGTTCTTGAATCTTGATCTAGAAGAGGGGAACTAGGGTGTAAGACAAAGGTATTTTTTTAATTGAATGGACCTTTCTTACCACAAAGAAACGGCAACAAGTTGAGTTTGAGTAGAAAATGAATGAATATTTCGACCTTTTTGGTAATATTTCTTTGAGTACTTACCACTTTTTAATGATGTCTTACTCTTTAATGTGGGTTGCCAACTTTGTCTTAATGGACTGATGGAATGCTTTAATAGTGGGGAAAAAAAGTAATCTTCACATGGTTAATGCAGCACATCAGATAGCACCTATGGAATTAGTTTTGATTGGATCGTGTTTTTACTTGGCTTTTGGGCGTCTGTAAACTTGTATGCTCGTTATCTGTTTAGATTTTATGTGCGGGCAAGGATTTGGCTACCGAAGAGACTGCAGCAGGATGATTAATTTTCTGAGGCAGCTTCAGCAGACATTGCCTCCGTCCGTTCTGGCTTCAACATGGTCTTCCTTGCAACCTCAGCAGCAGTTTGCACTGCAGTCTGTCTTGTCATCATAGTTTCTTCTGTAGTTGAGGCTGTGCGCTGCATATGCTGCCCTTAAGGTGCTGGTTTTTAGCTGTCTATTTATCATTATTATCCATTCTGTCTCCATATTGTTTGAGTGGATTGCATGTGATCTGCAAATGCCTTGTGAAGGGTGAAAGTTATAAGACGATGGTTGTGGTTTTGCTGTAAATTATGTATATTATTTATTGATAAGTGCAATGTGCAACTGATCTCTCTTACAATTGAGAAGATAGAAAAAAAAAAAAAAAAGTGGTCATCGGTGGCTTTTTATTTTTCTTTTCTCTTGGTTTTTCTGTATCCGTCTTTTGATATAGAACTCATTCTCGTGTTGGCATTGGTGCCTAGTCTCTTGGTATATTATTTGTTGATATCTGCCAACTGATTTGTTTTACATTTAAGCAGACTGGAAAAAAAAAATGGTTAGGGTTGTGAACAAACCGTTGGGACTCAGGAGCAAGCTCGGTCCAACTCGAGCTTGGATACTCTGGAAAGACCCCGGTCAAGCTTGGCGTATTTATATTTGGCTCAGGTTTGAGATTGTGTCAGAAAATCTAACAAATAGCGTGAGATGGCCTACTTTTGGGTGGAGAGAGGAGCTAGTGTAACAAGAGCTCCATATTCGAAGAGGGTCGTTTGCTGCAATTGTGAGCTTGGTCCCATTGCAGATCAGAGATGAATAATTTTGGAAGGCTGAGAGAGTATACGGGTTTTTCAATGATTGTGAAGTGTTTGATAACTATTTTGAAATTGCTTTTTGGTTACAACAAGCAGAAAAAAGAATTAATTTGAAGCTTTTAGATAAAAGCGCAAGAGGACTTTTTAGGAAGCTCTTTTCACTATAACAAAAGTTCTCTAAAGGAATGTATTTTTATTATATTTTATAGGAAATATTAAATTTATTATTTATTGCATTATTTAAGTTAAAATATCAAAAATAAATAATTTATAAGTTAAGAAGATTTAATAATAATAATTTTTAATGTAAGTCATATAATGTTTGTTATCCATCTCATTAGTAAAAAGTACTAATGACGCTTAATCACCTATCCTGGACGTTGGGAACGGAATGCTTTTCTAAGCGCTTCTTCACTAGGTTACCTACAGAAAAGTTCCAGGATCAGAGGGGGTTCTCCGGTGGGACCCTCCGACGCCCAAGTTAGCAACTGAGGTCACAGCTGAAGAGGGCTCGAGTGAGCCCTTTTTAGTGTAGAAAGAGGGATCTCAGAGAGGAGGAATTCCTTTCTGAGAGTTGAGATGATGATTTTTGGGGGTTATTGCGCATACCTATTTGGTGAGTGGATTTACCTTTTTATAGGGGTTGACCCTGGCATGATCATGTGGGATTGCGTGAGGAGGGATGTCTGCGGAGTTCAGTTGCGTAAATCTGCACTGGTTGGTGGGTCCTGTCCCATCGGAAAGGGAGAAAGCGGCGGTTGGTGGGCTAAGTTCCATCAGCCGGCGGGGCTGTTGGGTTGTCGGATCTGGCGCTGTCGGGCGGTGCGCGTCAGAGAGGCGGTTTCTTGAACCGCTGGGCTGATCTGGCAGGAACTGGGAAATCCCATCTTATCAGGGCTAAGCCGGGTCGACCCGAGCCAATCCCACTGGTAAGACAGTGCCGGGGCGGGGCCGAATCGATGGAATTGGAGACGCCGGGGCCGAGTCGGGCCGGCCGGGGATGGCCTTGGCCGACTCGGCGGAACCGGAGACGCCGGGGCCGAGTCGGGCCGGCCGGGGATGGCCTTGGCCGACTCGGCAGAACTAGAGATGCCGGGACCGACTGGGAGGTGCTGGGGCCGCCCAGTTTGGAGACGTAGGGGGCTGGCTAGGAAGATGTCGGGGCCGGCTGGAAATACGGGCGAAGACGCCGGGCAGAGACTATCAAGGCGAAAATGACTTTCTCTGTTTTGGAATACCTGGCCTCGGCATCATGTAGGACCTTGCTTACATAGTAGACAGGCCTTTGAGTTCCGTCAGCGTCAAGGCGCACCAGGACTGAGCTGACGGCTTCTGAGGAGGCAACTAAGTAAAGGAAGAGACTCTCCCCGTCTCTTGGCTTGGAGAGGAGCGGCGGGGAGGACAGGAATGCCTTTAAGCCGTCGAAAGCTTTCTGGTAATCGTCCGTCCATGCAAAACTATTCACCTTCCGCAGGGCCTTAAAGAAAGGCAAGCACCTCTCCACCGATTTAGAGAGGAAACAACTCAGAGCCACTATCCTTCCCGTTAGCCGTTGCACTTCCTTCTTGTTGGATGGCGGCCTCATGTCGAGTATGGCACTGATCTTCTCTGGGTTCGCCTCGATTCCGCGCTGGGTCATCATAAAGCCCAGAAATTTGCCTGCAGTGACCCCAAAAGCGCACTTCTTGGGGTTCAACTTGACTTGGAAGCAACGGAGATTGTTAAAAGTTTCTTCCAGGTCGGAGATGTGGTCGGTGGCACGGGTGCTCTTTGTCAGCATGTCGTCTACATAGACTTTCATGTTCCGGCCGAGCTGGTCCTGGAACACCTTGTTCATCAACCTTTGATAGGTCGCTCCTGCATTCTTGAGGCCGAAAGGCATCACCTTATAGCAGTAAATGCCTTTCTCTGTCACGAAGGAGGTGTGCTCCTCGTCACCGGGGTCCATCCTTATCTGATTATATACGGAGAAGGCGTCCATGAAGCTGAGAAGCTCATGACCAAGGTGGAATCGACCAGCTGATCAATTCTCGGCAGGGGAAAGCTGTCTTTTGGGCACGCCTTGTTGAGGTCGGTGAAAAACTATACAGATCCTCCAGCTCCCGTTTGCCTTGCGCACCATGACCACGTTGGCCAGCCAGCTTGGGTAGTGCGCCTCTCGGATGTGGCCGGTGCTGACCAGCTTGTTTACTTCTTCATCAATTGCCTTTTGTCGGTCGGAGGCAAAGCTCCTCTTCTTTTGACGGATTGGATAGTGCCGCGGGTCGATGTTGAGCTTGTGGGTGATGACCTCCGGAGGGATGCCGGGCATGTCAGATGCTGACCAGGCGAAGACGTCCGAATTAGCCCGCAGGAAAACTAAGAGGCGCTCCCGGCCTTCCGGGGGAGGAGTCCGCCCATACGAACGGTCCTTGCTGGGTCATCTTCGAGAGGGAAAGTCAGGAGGTGCTCGGTGGGCTCTCCTCCTTTGTCGAAATATCTAGGATCGGATGCTTCCAGGGCCGGGTCGGCCTCCAAAGGGCTTGACGCCATATGATAGCAAGGTAAGACCGGGCTTATCTCTCCACGCATCTCTCCAATTCCCGTGCCAGTGGGGAACTGTACTAGTAGACGTCGGGTGAAGATACCGCGTCCAAAAGATTCAGGCCGAGATGCCCAAGAATGGCGTTGTATGCCAAGGGGACCCTCACGACCAGGAATTTCATGATCACGGTGCTTTGGCATGGTAGGGTTCCGGCCATCACAAGCAAGGATATTTCACCCTCAACCCTCACAGAATCCCCAGTGAATCCGACCAGCAGGGTTGCCACGGGCTGAAGGGAGTCAAAGATAATCCCATCCGAACAAAAGCGTCGTAAGTAAGGATGCCAGTTGAGCTGCCACTATCAACTAATATCTTTTTTACAGGGTGTTTGGCGATCGTCATAGGGACGACTACGCCTTCATTGTTTACATTTTCCATGACAGCAGTCTCCCCCGGGGCATTACATTATTTGGCGCCTCCTCCCCCTCGGCCGCTTGGACGCAGAGGCTGATCCCCAAGACACCATCCCGACAGTTCGCTCCGTGGGAGTGTTGTCGACGGTGCTTGAGCTGGTGGAGGCCCCATGATGGCCGACAGCGGCTGTTGCATCTTCTGGACATACTTGCCGAGGTAGCCCCACTGAATGAGCTCCTCGATGGCCTGCTTCAAGTTGTAGCAGCTATCGGTGTTGTGGCCGTAGTCCCGGTGGAATCGACAATAGCGGCTTTGTCGCGGGGTGCACCTTTCTTCAAGGGGGAGGCGTTGGAGGTAAGGCTCGCCCTCGATCTCCATCAGGATATGGGATCGAGGGGCAAGGAGAGGAGTGAGCTTACTCTCATCGGGGACAGGCTTCGGCGTCTATTGTCGTACCAGCGAGGTGGGTCGGATCGGCGATGTCAGGGAGGTCCCTCGGCTCAAGGCGAGCGGATTTGTGGCTGGAGCTCTTCGAAGACTCCCGGCGGGTGAGGTCGGCTTCATCCACCCAGATGTACTTCTGGGCCTGGAGGAGGAGGTCAGAGTAAGAGCCCGGGGGCTTCTTATTCAGGGAGAAGGTGAAGCGGGATGGAAGGAGTCCCCGCTTCAGCGCCAGGGTGGCCACCGCGTCATCGAGATGGTAGACCTCGAGGGTGGCGGTCTTGAATTGGGACACGAAGTCCCGCATGGACTCTCCTTCCTTCTGGCGAACGGAGAAAAGGCTGTTTGCCACCCTTGGGATCCGGTGGCAGGCATCAAAGTGGGCCAAAAATGTCCTCTCCAGCTCCCGGAAGGAGTCTATGCTGTGGGGGGACAGGCGCGAATGCCATGCACGGGCGGCCTTCCGCAGAGAAGTGGGGAAGGCTTTGTAGAGAAGGGCGTCTGAAGCGCCCTAGATTTGCATCATTGCTTTGTAACTCTCGAGATGATTGAGAGGATCCATCGTACCATCGTACGGGTCTATCTAAGGAAAGTGGAACCTGGAGGAGACTGGTTCCTCCAATATCCGGTGGGTGTAAGGAGGACGAGTGTCGAACTCTTCCTCCGGCTGATGGTTGATCTTCTTGGTGAGCTCGTCGAGGCGCCTGTTGTACTCCTCCAGGCGTTCCTCTGCCTGGTGGCTGATCGTCGGGGCGCTCCGAGATGGCTCGGAGGAAGAAGAAGACGAAGAAGCAGAAGGAGATGGAGACGGAAGTCGGGACTTCCGCCTGGGGTCCTCGTGATGATGCGGCTTGGAAGGAAATTTGTTGGGGCTGTGGTCAGGGGACCGTGGCCGCTTGGAGGACTCACGTCGAGGCTTCCTAGGGGAAACCTGACGTCGGCCGGTCTCTTGCCGACCGGCCTCCCACCGAGGAGAACCCGCCCTCGCTGACTGTTGACTGGCGGGGGGAGCAGTCTGATGCTGGGTGACCACAGACTATTGTTGCTGGAGCCCGTGGACCATGGCGGCAAGGTTCTGAACTTGCTGGGAAAGAGTCGCCAGCTGCTCCGCTGTTTGACAACGGCCTCCGGCGGCGGGCAGGCAACTGGAGGGTTGGTAGCAGAGGGATTGGCCTCCTGCTGCCTAGTTGGCGTAAGGAGCCCCGCTGGACAGCTGACGGAGGCATCCTGAGCTCGCCTCACCACCATGGCTTCTCGAAGAGAAGAGGGGGAGAGATGTAGCGCAGGGAGAACGTTCGCTACTTTTTCTTGCCCCCCCTTCCTGGCGCGCCAATTTGATGATGCTCAATCACCTATCCTAGATGTCGGGAACAGAATGCTTCTCCAGGCGCTTCTTCACCAGGTTACCTGCAGAAAAGTCCCAGGACCGGAGGGGGTTCTCCGGTGGGACCCTTCGACGCCCAAGTTAGCAACTGAGGTCACAGCTGAAGAGGGGCTCAAGTGAGCCCTTTTTAGTATAGAAAGAGGGATCTCAGAGAGGAGGAATTCCTTTCTGAGAGTTGAGATGGCAATTTTTGGGGGTTATCGCGCATACCTGTTTGGTGAGTGGATTCACCTTTTTATAGGGGTTGACCCTGGCATGATCACTTGGGATTGCATGAGGAGGGGATGTCTGCGGAGTTCAGTTGCGTGAATCTATGCTGGTTGATGGGTCCTATCCCATCGGAAAGGGAGAAAGCGGCGATTGGTGGGCTAAGTCCCATCAGCCGGCGGGGCTATTGGGTTGTTGGATCTGGCGCTGTCGGGCGGCGCGCGTCAGAGAGGCGGTTTCTTGAACCGCTGGGGCTGATCTGGCGGGAACTGGGAAATCCCGTCTTATCAGGGTCGAGCCGGGTCGACCCGAGCCTATCCGCTGGCAAGACAGTGCCGGGGCGGGGCCGAATCGATGGAACTGGAGATGCCGGGGCCGAGTCAGGCCGGCCGGGGATGGCCTTGGCCGACTCGGCGGAACTGGAGACGCCGGGGCCGAGTCGGGCCGGCCGGGGATGGCCTTGGCCGACTCGGCGGAACTAGAGACGCCGGGGCCGACTGGAAGGTGCCGGGGCCGCCCAGTTTGGAGACGTAAGGGGCTGGCTAGGAAGATGCCGGGGCCGGCTGGGAAGTGCCGGGGCCGACTGGGAGGTGCCGGGGCCGCCTAGCTTGGAGACGTAGGGGGCCGGCTAGGAAGATGCCGGGGCCGCCTAGCTTGGAGACGTAGGGGGCCGGCTAGGAAGATGCCGGGGCCGGCTGGGAAGTGTCGGGGCCGCCTAGCTTGGAGACGTAGGGGGCCGGCTAGGAAGATGCCGGGGCCGGCTGGGAAGTGTCGGGGCCGCCTAGCTTAGAGACGTAGGGGGCCGGCTAGGAAGATGCCGGGGCCGGCTGGGAAGTGCCGGGACCGCCTAGCTTGGAGACGTAGGGGGCTGGCTAGGAAGGTGCCGGGGCCGCCTGGCTTGGAGGTGCCGGCCTTGGAGGTGTCGGTCTTGGAGGTGCCGGCCTTGGAGGTGTCGGCCTTTGGGGCCGTCGGTCTTGGAGCCGTCGGTCTTGGAGGTGTCGGCCTTAGGGGCCGTCGGTCTTGGAGGTATCGGCCTTTGGGGCCGTCGGTCTTGGAGCCGTCGATCTTAGAGGTATCGGCATTTGGGGCCGTCGGTTTTAGAGGTGTCGACCTTTGGGGCCGGTCTTGGAGCCGTCGGTCTTGGAGGTGTCGGCCTTTGGAGCCGTCGGTCTTGGAGCCGTCGGTCTTGGAGGTGTCGGCCTTTGGGGCCATCGGTCTTGGAGGTGTCGGCCTCGGAGCCAAGGTGGCCGAGCGGGGCGAGGCCGATTGCCGAGGGCGAGGTGGGCCGTCGCGGACGTTGAGGTCGAAGTGGGCCGCGGTTGACGCCAAGATCGAGGTGGGATGCGGCCAATGTTGAGACCGACGCCAAGATCGAGGTAGGATGCGGCCAATGTTGAGACCGACGCCGTTGTCAAGGTGGGCCATCCAAAAATTATTTTATATTTCATGGAGTCAACTGGCCCCATCAAGTACTTTTTAGATTTATTTATCCAATAAATATTAAAAGTTCTAGAAATATAGCTAGCAAATAATAAATATTTTTTTAATTAAAAATTCTACTGTTACAGACAGCTATATAAAGAAAAGCTCTATTATCTACGATAATATTAAATGGGACTATACTCATCATCGACATCGACTCAATTGTTATCAACAAGCAGCAACGTAGGAATGCTGGCAATCTTTCAGTGTGGTTCCTTGTTTAGATGCTTTTTTTTTTCTTCTTCTTCTGCTTTTTTTTTTTTTTCTTCTTCTTCTTCCAACCAACACCCCCCCCCCCCCCCTTTTCCTTTCTTTTGTGACGTCATTCGTCTGGAAATGATGTTAGGTAAACGTGAAATGCTAGAAATAAAGGCTCCTTTAAGCAAGGAGGAATCTTTGGACAGGCACAAAGACGCATAATAAAGCATACGGAAGTCCAGAACATTTACAGGGCAGACTGCACTCTAGGGAGCAATATTTAAAGGTTACTGGGCCTAGTGCGTTTTTTCCTTTTTCTTTTCCCCTTAGGAAAAGTCTAAATAAGGATCAGATTATAGTGGTGTATAGCAACATTCTTGAGCTTTTATTGCTTATCAGTAGTTAAGACTCGCGTCATTCTCAATAACATCTTCAATCAACGATAATTTTATGGATGTAGTATAAGCAAACCTTGCAGATTTCATCTTGCCTGCAATAGAAGCAACAAAACATAGTGAATAATATTTTTTTTGGTGGGAAACTTTATAAAGAAAATATTAAGAATAATCAATATAACTCGAATGTGATAAAAAATGTTGAAACATTGGGCTATTTGAAGAGTAGCATACAAAATCAATAAATTTGCAATACGCTCTTTTGGTCCACATCAATTGGTTAGCCAGCAATGGCTTATTAGTCTAGCCTTGGCTTTAATAGATGTCGTTAACAATTCCTCTTCCACCTCTAAGTACTGTTGTTCCTTCATTAGGTTCTTGTTGTATTCTATAAGCATAAAAATATTTCATTTTAATATTCTTATGCCTGGATATCTTTTTATTGCTTGAAAATATGTCTAAATATATGTGTCACTTGTTTTACTTCAGAAGGAAATAAACCCTTGTTTTGCAATGGTATGTGTAAAAGGAATGTATTTGAAATTATCCTTTGAAAGTTATTTTCATTTTGAAATATAATAATATCCCATGGTTCTATATGGTATAAAGTATCACCAACCATGAAAATTGTAATTTGATTTGTGAATGCACTAGTTTCATTAACCATGCATGATTAGATTGGTAACCTGCATTAGGATGTGACCCGGCTAACTTTATTTATTTATTTATTTCATTATGGATGAATAAATCATGGATGTGAAAGTTATTTAAAAATCTATTATTTAAATAAAAAATAATAGATACCTCGATAGCTTGGTTGGTAAATTATTTATTAATATCATATTTGTTAAGGGGTGTTATTATATTTTCAATTTCATGGTCATTGTCACAAATAAGCATGCATAGGTGTTGCCTGCTTTCAGGAATTCTGGCCACATATATGAATGCTATAACAAACTATTATTTATAATGGTAGCTTCAATTTTTTCAATTGATTTGGAGGCAAACAGAGAGTACAATCTAATATATTCTGAGAAATCTTTTGTCATTGCTTTGTAGTAATGAAAATCCTTAGAACAAAAATAAAAGTACAGATGTTTCTTTCCCGTGCTCTTCCTGATGCAACCATACAATCATATCATACTTTAACAATAAAATTATTAGTCATAAAAAATATAACCTACTCACTTTTCTAACATTTGTAAAATAAACAAGTCCTTAGGAAAAGGACTTTATTATATTAAATCAAAATAATTTATTAACCATAAAAAGGACCATCTTCAACATTTAACTAGAAGTCCTTGCTCATCATAAAATTGCAATTCAGACATTTATGCACTTAGCTCCTTTGAATGATCATCAACATCATTATGAGCATTGAAATTAACCACATTATTTAGGAGATCTTTGAGCTCAATGTCCATGAAATCAAATTTTATCCTTTATGTTTCTTTCATAAAATCAACAAAAACTAAAATTTCATTTCTATTCCTTCTTAAACCTATATATTCTCATTGATAATCTTCAGTATTTTTGTGTTGAAGAATCAATTCATCCAAAGTTTCAAGCAACTATGTTAGAAGATTGTTTTAAAGTTTGATGATTATTCAATTCATTGCTAAAGAGAGATGCTAATAATAATGCATTAGAATTTTTAACTGCAACACCAAAGTTTAGATCGTTATTGATGTGTCAGTGATGTGGCCAATAAAGCCACAGGGATAATCATGGTAAAATTAACCATGTGGCACAAGCGCGGCCCCGTTTGCCCCAGGTTCTCCAAGGCACGCCGTGGCAGCCCCGACCTCTTCAAGTCGGTCCCGGCGGCCCCAGCTTCTCCAGAGCGCGTCGTGGCGGCCTCGGTTTCTCCAAGGCGCATCGTGGCGGCCCCGACCTCCCCAGGTCAGTCCCGTCCGCCCCGGCTTCTCCAACGTGCGTCGTAGCGGCCCCAACCTCTTCAGGTCGGCTCCGACGGCCCCGGTTTCTTTAGAGCGTGCCATGGCAGCCCCGACCTCCCCAGGTCGGTCCCCTCCGCTCCAGCTTCTCCAAGGTGCGCCGTAGTGGCCCCGACCTCTTCAGGTCGGCCTTGGTGGCCTCGGTTTCTCCAGAGCACGCCATGGCGGCTCCGACCTTCCCAGGTCGGTCCCGTCCACCCGGCTTCTTCAAGGCATGCCGTGGTAGCCCCGACCTCTCCAGGTCGATCCCGGTGGCTCCGATTTCTCCAGAGTGCGCTGTGGCGGCCTCGACCTCTTCAGGTCGGTCCTGTCCGCCCCGGCTTCTCCAAGGTGCACCGTGGCGGCCCCGACCTCCCTAGACCGACCTCGGTGGCCCCGACTTCTCCAAGGTGCGCCGTGGTGGCCCCGACCTTCCCATGTCGGCCCCGGTGGCCCCGTCTTCTCCAGAGCACGCCGTGGCGGCCCCGACCTCTTCAGGTCAGCTTCGGCGGCCCCGGTTTCTCCAAAGCACGCCGTGGTGGCCCTGACCTCCCCAGGTCGGCTCCGGTGGTCCTGACTTCTCCAAGATGCATCGTCGCGGCCCCGACCTCTCCAGGTTGGCCCCATCCACCCCGGCTTCTCCAAGGTGTGCCGTGATGACCCCGACCTCCTCAGGTCAGCCCCAGCGGCCCCGACCTCCTCAGGTCGGTTCCGGCAGCCCCATCTTCTCCAAAGCAGGCCGTGGCAGCCCCAATCTCTTTAGATCGGCCATGCACCTACCAAAACCATCAACCGTATGACTCGCTCAGACTAGCATCTCCTGACCATGCTGTTGATGGGACCAGACCCACCTGGGCCGGAGGCGCTGGGTGGATACTATCAATGTGAAGATGATCTTCTCGATCCTTGAAAACCTGGTCTCCACATCGTGAAGCACCTTACTAGTATAATATACGGCTTTTGTGTTCGTTGGTGTCCATGCAAACCAGCACGGAATTGATAGCTTCGGGAGAAGCCGCGAGGTACAAAAGAAGTTCTTCTCCACCCTTAGGCTTGGACAGCAGCGATAGGGTGGATAAAAATTCTTTCAGTACCTCGAAGGCCTTCTGGCATTCCTCGTCCATTCGAATCCGTTGACTCTGCGGAGTGCCTTGAAGAAGGGCAAGCACCTCTCAACGGACCTGGACAGAAAGCGGCTCAAGGTTGCCACCCTTCCCGTCAGCATTGCACTTCTTTCTTGTTGGCGGGAGGGCTCATGTCCAGGATGGCTCAGACTTTATCAGGGTTCGCCTCGATTCCTCGTTGGGTCACCATGAAACCCAAGAATTTGTCGGCTGTCACCCCAAAGGCACATTTGCATGGGTTTAGCCTCATATGGTATTGGCAGAGGTTACCGAAGGTCTCTGTTAGGTCAGTAATATGGCTGGTGGTGCGAACACTTTTTGTCAACATGTCGTCCATGTATACATCCATGTTGCATCCGATCTGATCCTTAAAGACTTTGTTCATTAGCCTTTGATAAGTGGCCCGTGTTCTTCAGTCCGAATGGCATCACCTTGTAGCAGTATAACCCCTTCTCGGTTATAAAAGAGGTAGCTTCCTCGTCTGCTGGGTTCATCTTGATTTGGTTGTACCCAGAAAAAGCATCCATGAAGCTAAGGGTCTCATGGCCGGATGTAGCGTCCACCAGTTGGTCGATCCGAGGCAACGGAAAGCTATCCTTGGGGCATGCTTTATTGAGATCGGTAAACTCTACGCACATCCTTCAGCTTCTGTTGGCCTTGCGGACCATCACGTTAGCCAACCAGTCGGGGTACAAAACTTCCAGATATGGCCCGCAGCTCTCAGCTTGCGAATCTCCTCATCGATGGCTTTCTGCCTATCAGGAGCGAAGCTCCTCTTCTTCTGTCGGATAGGCCAGCATTCTGGCTTGAGGTTGAGCTGATGAGTGATTATCTCCTTAGGGATGCGTGGCATATCTTATGACGACCATGCGAAGTTGTCAGAGTTGGCACACAGGAAAGCAAGAAGCCTATTGCGCGCCTCTTCCGGAAGTAGTGCTCCAATCTGGATGGTCCTCGTTGGGTCCTCCCCCAAGGGGAAGGCTAGAAGGTGCTCGACTGGCTCCCCCTCTTCTCAAGTCTCGGGGGTCGAGTGGTTCAGGTGCTGCCGCCGACACCGTCTCCTACGGGCTGGGGGCTAAGTGGCAGCAGAGCGGTGGTGGGCTCTATTCTCCCTTCATTTCTTCGACCCCTTCGTTAGTGGGGAATCTCACCAGCAATCTTTTGGTGGAGATAACAGCATCCAACAGATTCAAGCCGGGTCTCCCCAAAATTGCATTGTAAGCCAGTGGGACCCGAACCACTAGAAGTTCATGAGAACTGTGTTTTGACGCGGTGAGGTCCGGCGGTAACGGGGAAGGTGACCTCACCCTCCACCTGACGGAGTCTCAGTGAAACCCATCAAGGGGGTGGTGACAGGTAGAAGAGAACTTGTATGCAAATTCATTCTAACAAAAGTGTCATAACTCAAGACATTCACTGAACTTCCATATCAACCAGAATCTGCTTTACAGGGTGTTTAGCGATCGTCATGGATACGATAACGCTGTCATCATTCTTATTCACTACTCCTTCTAGATCCCTTTTGGAAAAAGGGATTACAGAGTCTTCTTCCTCCTCTCGCTATCTTTTTGCATTGCTGCCTACCCCCAGGAGATCATGGCCACAGTCTTTTCCGTCGGGCATTGTCTATGCTAATCGCGGCGTGGGAAGTGTCAATGGACCCGTGGCAGTAGGGTTCCCCCTCCAGACGAACTTGCTTAGATGACCTTGCTGAACAAGTTCCTCGATAGCTTTCTTCAAGAGGCGATAGTCTTCAGTGTCATAGCCATAGTCTCTATGATATCAGCAATAGAGCTCCTTGCTGCGGGGGATCCCAAACTTCATGGGGGCGGACGTCGAAAGTAGGGCTCCTCCTCAATCTCCAACAGGATGTGAGATATTGGAGCAAGGAGAGGAGTGAACTGCTCCTTGGGAACAAACGTCTAAGGCCGGTTGTCTTAGCGACGGGGAGGCTCAGACTTCTTGGGTCGTCCTCCAGCAGGCTCCGTGGGCGTCGATTTCTTGCTAGAACCTTTGTCAGCCTCCCTTCTGGAAGAGTCTGCCTCGTCGGCACGAATGTATTTCTGTGCCCGGCTTAGTAGCTCGGCATAGGAGCCGGGAGGCTTCTTATCCAAAGAATATGCAAATCTAAAAGGACGAAGCCCTCGCTTCAGGGCTAAGGTGGCTACAAAATACTCCAAGTTATAAACTTCGAGCGGGTCTCTTGAACCGAGTGACGAAGTCTTTCAGGGTTTTGCCACTCCTTTGTTGGACGGCAAACAAGCTATCAACCACTCGAGGAATCTTTCGGCATGCATCAAAGTGGGCCAAAAAAGATCGCTCGAGCTGTCTGAAGGAATTGATGCTGCGTGGTGGTAAACATGAGTACCATGCACGCGCCGCCTTCCGCAGTGTGGCCGGAAAGGCCACACACAGGAGAGAGTCCGTCGCTCCTTGGACTTGCATGAGAACTTTGTAGCTCTCCAAGTGATCTAGTGGATCCGTCGTGCCGTCGTACATGTCCAACTAGGGAAGACAGAACCGAGGTGGGACCGGCTCCTCCATGATGCGGTGAGAAAGCGGGGGACGGTGATCATAGTCCGTCCCGTGAGGGCTAGCGATCCGGCGACTAAGCTCTTCCAATCGCTGGTGATATTCATCAAGATGCCGTTCGGCCCGATGGGCGGCCTTCCTGCCGGTGCCCTCCTTAGAGGAGTCCGAAGACGAGGAAGGGGAAGACTGCCAGTGCAGGGAGTGCGCATGTCTTGGTTCCTTCTCACCGTGCCGTCGGTGGGAGCGATCAGAATGGTGGGAGAGAAATCATCGCCGCTTTGAGGCTTCCCGATGGGAGGTTCAGGGAGCGAGTGATGGGAGGCCTCAGGAGGAGTCCTGCCCTGATGAGGGTGACTGGCTCCGTGACCCTCCTTATAAGGTGGAGGGGGTTGAGGTGCAAAGGCATGGCGGCAAAGCAGTGTTCCTGTAGTCCTCGTACCACCATCATCAGATCTTGTACCTGACTAGTCAGGACGTCAAGCCGATCGGACTGACCAGCCTGTGGTGGTGCAAGAGGTAGCATGGGTATTGGCCTCTGATTGTTCAGCCCGCGGGAGGCATTCCACGGCATGGCTGGTGGAAGCTTCCTGAGCTCGCGTCGTCACCATCCTCTTCCTCGCAGAAGTCGAAGGGTTGCAGATGCATGAAGGTAAACGTCTGTTTGCCAGCCCCCCTACCTGGTGCGCCAATCTGTTGCTGCCAAGTCACTTGTGATGAGCACCGGATGTGCTGAGATCTTTGGGACCTCTAAGGAGGTGAAAAGGTCGCCTTCTTCCTTCCAAGAACCTGCAAGAAGTCCCGGGCCGGTGGTTCCGACGGGGACCCTCCGACGCTCAAGTTAGTGAACTTGTAGAATAGGAATATGTTGTGTGAGTATATTTCAGAGAGAAGAAGAAGATCCCCTGCCCTAAGCTCGGGGTCCTCCTTTTATACCTGTCTGGGAGGTTTCTTTTACCTCGTTCCGCTGAAACTATCGAGTCTTTCTTGTTAGGATGAGCTCCGTGAACGGCAGGTGGGTGAGCTATTGCTG
>UESW01003714.1:0-25865 GCA_900491605.1 Calamus simplicifolius | reverse complement strand
GGATACGATAACGCTGTCATCATTCTTATTCACTACTCCTTCTAGATCCCTTTTGGAAAAAGGGATTACTTTTGCATTGCTGCCTGCCCCCCAGGAGATCATGGCCACGGTCTTTTCCGTCGAGGCATTGTCTATGCTAATCCGCAGCGCGGGAAGTGTCAATGGACCCGTGGCAGTAGGGTTTCCCCTCCAGATGAACTTGCTTAGATGACCTTGCTGAACAAGTTCCTCGATAGCTTTCTTCAAGAGGCGACAGTCTTCAGTGTCATGGCCATAGTCTCTGTGATATCAGCAATAGAGCTCCTTGCTGTGGGGGATCCCAAACTTCATGGGGGGCGGACGTCGAAAGTAGGGCTCCTCCTCAATCTCCAACAGGATGTGAGATATCGGAGCAAGGAGAGGAGTGAACTGCTCCTTGGGAACAAATGTCTAAGGCCGGTTGTCTTAGCGACGGGGAGGCTCAGACTTCTTGGGTCGTCCTCCAGCAGGCTCCGTGGGCGTCGATTTCTTGCTAGAACCTTTGTCAGCCTCCCTTCTGGAAGAGTCTGCCTCGTCGGCACGAATGTATTTCTGTGCCCGGCTTAGTAGCTCGGCATAGGAGCCGGGAGGCTTCTTATCCAGAGAATATACAAATCTAGAAGGACGAAGCCCTCGCTTCAGGGCTAAGGTGGCTACAAAATCCTCCAAGTTATAAACTTCGAGCGCGGCCTCCTTGAACCGAGTGACGAAGTCTTTCAGGGTTTTGCCACTCCTTTGTTGGATGGCAAACAAGCTATCAGCCACTCGAGGAATCTTTCGGCATGCATCAAAGTGGGCCAGGAAAGATCGCTCGAGCTGTCTGAAGGAATTGATGCTGCGTGGTGGTAAACGTGAGTACCATGCACGCCGCCTTCCGCAGTGTGGCCGGAAAGGCCACACACAGGAGAGAGTCCATCGCTCCTTGGACTTGCATGAGAACTTTGTAGCTCTCCAAGTGATCTAGTGGATCCATCGTGCCGTCGTACGTGTCCAACTAGGGAAGACAGAACCGAGGTGGGACCGACTCCTCCATGATGCGGTGAGAAAGTGGGGGACGGTGATCATAGTCCATCCCGGAGGGATAACGATCTGGCGACTAATCTCTTCCAATCGCTGGTGATATTCATTAAGCCGACGTTCGGCCCGACGGGCGGCCTTTGCCGGTGCCCTCCTTAGAGGAGTCCGAAGACGAGGAAGGGGAAGACTGCCGGTGCAGGGAGTGCGCATGTCTTGGTTCCTTCTCACCGTGCCGTCGGTGGGAGCGATCAGAATGGTGGGAGAGAGATCGTCGCCGCTTTGAGGCTTTCCGATGGGGAGGTTCAGGGAGTGAGTGATGGGAGGCCTCAGGAGGAGTCCTGCCCTGATGAGGGTGACTGGCTCCGTGACCCTCCTTATAAGGTGGAGGGGGTTGAGGTGGCAAAGGCATGGCAGCGAAGCAGTGTTCCTGTAATCTACCATCATCATCAGATCTTGTACCTGACTAGTCAGGACGTCAAGCCGATTGGACTGACCAGCCTGTGGTGGTGCAAGAGGCGGAGCATGGGTATTGGCCTCTGATTGTTCAGCCCGCGGGAGGCATTCCACGACATGGCTGGTGGAAGCTTCCTGAGCTCGCGTCGTCACCATCCTCTTCCTCGCAGAAGTCGAAGGGTTGCAGATGCATGAAGGTAAACGTCTGTTTGCCAGCCCCCCTACATGGTGCGCCAATCTGTTGCTGCCAAGTCACTTGTGATGAGCGCCGGGTGTGCTGAGATCTTTGGGGACCTATGAGGAGGTGAAAAGGTCGCCTTCTTCCTCCAAGAACCTGCAAGAAGTCCCGGGCCGGTGGTTTGGCGGGGACCCTCCGACGCTCAAGTTAGTGAACTTGTAGAACAGGAATATGTTGTGTGAGTATATTTTAGAGAGAAGAAGAAGATCCCCTGCCCTAAGCTCGGGGTCCTCCTTTTATACCTGTCTGGAGGTTTCTTTTACCTCGTTCCACTGAAACTATCGAGTCTTTCTTGTTAGGATGAGCTCCATGAACGGCAGGTGGGTGAGCTATTGCTGAATGGACGCCGTATATGTCGGCAACTGTGGGGTGCGTTAACAACCGCCCTGATCTTGGTAAAACAGATGAGCAAGATATGCGGCGATTAGTGCCCCAGATCCGGGGTCCGTTATTTGAGACCAGGTCCGTTATACTAGGAAAATGTGCAGTGTTGAGGCCGAAGCCAAGGGTTGAAGCTAGAGGCCGAGGCCGAAGCCAAGGGCCAAAGCTAGAGGCCGAAGCCATGGTGAGGCCGAAGCCAGGGGCCAAAGCTAGAGGCCAGGACCGAAGCCAGGGGCCGAAGCTAGAGGCCGAGGCCATGGTGAGGCCGAAGCTAGAGGTCGAGACCGAAGCCAGGGGCCGAAGCTAGAGGCTCAGGCCGAAGCCAAGGGCCGAAGCTAGAGATCGAAGCCATGGTGAGGCCGAAGCTAGAGGCCGAGACCGAAGCCAGGGGCCGAAGCTAGAGGCCGAGGCCGAAGCTAGAGGCCGAGGCCGAAGCCAAGGGCCGAAGCTAGAGACCGAAGCCAAGGGCCGAAGCTAGAGGCCGAGGCCATGGTGAGGCCGAAGCTAGAGGCTGAGACCAAAGCCAGGGGACGAAGCTAGAGGTCGAGGCCGAAGCCAGGGCCAAAGCGAGGATGCCGGTGCCAGGAATGAGCTATCAACTCATTCGGTTCCGGGAATCGCGCAAGGTGTTATGCTGCCGCCCAGAGGATGTGATCAGCCACATCAAGAACCATTTCCATTTCTTACATTGCATGTAAATGGCGTTGTTGCCTACTCATGTTGCCTGGGTATTAGAACATGCCTCAAGGAAAGGACAATAGAATGCTATCATGTACGCAAATATCAACTTAAGTTCATGCTGTAAGATTGATGTTGTTAGGAGGATGCCAATCTATTTGCTTCCAACCTACAGTGGTGCAAAAGGGCAAAACCAATGGAAATGATGGAGATACAAGAACACATAATCTTAAAACTATCTAGTGCTTTGGTTTATAGTCGCCACTTGAAATTTGGGTTGCTAGGAGATCAAAGAAAGGATGAATATGGCTTGAGACAAGGAAGCAGGCTAGAATTGAGGAAAGGCAAAGATGTAAGCCCTCGAACCATCCTCCAAGAGGTGGTCTTTACGGATAGGTTTAGACTCCTAATCTACTTCACTTTATTGTTCTAAAAATAGCTTAAAAATAAGCCCAAAAACTCTACTCTGTGTGTGTGAGAGAGAGAGAGAGAGAGAGAGAGAGAGAGGCCTGGGCAATGCTGCTATTGCGTTGGATAATTTATAGCTTAAAGTAGTTTTCTCGCTTATTTTGTGGATTTAGTTTTAAAAAATGGTTGAAAAAATTCAATGATTCATCTCTTAGGGCGACTTATCTAGCTCAGCAATTTTCTGAGAAAAAACATAATAAATTAACTTAGCATTCCAAGTGCTATCGCAAAGAATGGGAGCTAAAATGCTTATGTAACGCCTTAAGTTTATATTCTAGCCCAATTAACCTATTAATAGGTTGGATCTATATGACATTAAAACTTAAGTATAAGCTAATTAGTAGTAAGTGAATTTGAGTTATAATTTTTTAAACCATTCTTTTTTCATCCAACGTGAAATTATTTATGCAAGGCATTACAATCTCTGCCCCTTATTAGGTGATATCTTTGTCGTATATTATCAAAATCAATCCTAAAATAAATCATCGGAGTTGTAAAGGTGGCTTCATACCATGACATAACTCTCTACTATCGTTCTATAGGTAAACCTTTTGTCCTATTCATCAGCTTCCATATATCCGAGTCGGTTCTAATACCATTTGTAACTTATGAGTAGACTTTTCCTTCTATTTATCAACTTCTATATATCCGAATCAGCTTTGATACCATTTGTCGCGTTTCAAGCCTATTTATTGATCTAATTACTTGTTAATAAAATGGATTCACATGAGCTTAAAACTTCAATATAAATTAATTGGTAGTAGATGAGTTTAAGTTATAAATTTTTAAATCATTTCTTTTTCATTCGACTTGAAAACCATTACCGAAGGGTATCACAGCCTATGGCTAAGAACAGACATGCCATTGGTGCCTTTCTCCTATTCAGAGCAGTACCATCCACCTAAACATGGGAAAGAGAAGACGTGCGTGCTAATGGTTAATAGCTCAAGTGCTAAGGTCCTAGCTTTTGAACTTAACTAATCATGGATCAGCCCGGCCCATTTAACTCCACCTACCATGCCCGGACATGGCCGCAAAGATTTCTCATCCCAAAAATACTTGAATTGCAGTGCAAGAATGATAAAACAAAACCTATCAAACTGCATCAACTACAGGATATAGACAGAGATATAAACCCCCTGCATTCTTTCAGTTTCCTCATACCTCAAACCCAATGATGAAACAGCTCATGATGAAGCTCCCTAACTCTCTCTTTCCCTTGCTATGTGTGCTTATCTTGTTTGGTAATTCCGATAGTTCTATTTTACTTTACTGATATTCTTCTAATTTTCTTTGCTAGTTTTCATGTACTCTGCTTATTTCAATGAAATGTTACTAGCAGTTCTTTTGGCAGCAAGTGTTCGCCCAGTTCTTTTATATCTTCTAGCATTAAATCTATAACCTCAAATGCTGTTTAATATAAGACAGAGAAGATACTCGAGAGAAACAAAGGCGCCAATGATCACTGGACTAGGTTCAAACCAAGTTGACAATGGCTCCAGAATCACATACTCCTCCAATATGCCACCCCTTTTAATGAATCTATATTTAATACAGAGCACTACAGTGAAACTAAACACATGACCGCCTCAACATAGGATGGCAGACTTTCAGCAAACCAGTTGGTATCTAGAAGCTAAATTTTGATGACTTCTAACTTCTACCTATCATCCTGACTCAACCCAAATGAGCTGAGGCCTGAGTTGGGGGTCATCTCTAGTTGAATTGAACTGCCTTTGGGTCAAGAATTCTCAGAAGTGATTGAGAGATATTATGTTAAAATTTTGCCTGGAATTCCTGCACACTAGCTTGCATGCTGACAGAGGTAAGACACCTATTAATATATATCTTCCCACTAATTTATTCACCATGACAAAACAATCACAATTGCTCACCCTATCAATGCTACTAGATGCATGAATCAATGGTCTGAAGAAAGCCAAATTGATATCAAAGTGATAAATGAGAATAAAATCGTTTACTTTTGATTAATTCAACGTTGATGATCAATGCATGCTTCTCATGATGGTTATGGTCAGATTTAGATCTCATTCATTGTTATTTGAAACTAATACCAAATAACCTTCTTTTTTTCTTTCTTTCAGGTGGCCTTGTGAATGGACAGATGGTGGCATTCTACATCGTTAACAAGTGCCCCTTCCCAATATGGCCGGCGGCTGCCCCTAACGCCGGCCATCCTGTGATTGCTGAGGGTGGCTTCTTCCTTCCATCCGGACAAACCAAGCGAGTCCAAGCACCACCCACATGGAATGGGCGATTCTGGGCCAGAACCGGCTGCGACTTCAACTCCACCTCTAAACCTGGATGCCAAACTGGCGACTGCCAAAGCCTGCTCTCGTGCAATGGAACTGTTGGCCTGCCTCCTGCCACTCTTGTGGAGGTAGGATGTTTCTTCTTCTTTATATTCATTCTACTGCCAATGGTAAGCCTATTTGGCTGATGGTGAGTTTTAACAGAATAGATCATCAGAAGTTTTATAAAAACCTGGTAAAATTTGTTATTCATAGAACTTATTTTTAAATTTTATTTAAATTTAGGCAAACTTGACAACCAAACAGAAAGTATGGTCAGAAAATATCCATAACCAGAGTTGATTCATTGTTTGTTGTTTATCTTTTATTTTGGACAGAATTTTATTCATTAGCCTATGGATGAGAACCTATTTGAAGTAGCTAGGCTGGCCATGAATTAGTGTTTGTTCTTCCAATGTTTGAAATATGGTCACCTGATTCAATTTACTCGATCAACACCTGAGGCAGTACTGGACCTTCTACTCTCCCCTGCTTGTCTAAAGTTCCTGGTAGATTTTTTTTTATTAAGAGTGTTCAACATTGCAGGACTCTAATGGCTTTCATAATGAAACATTAAACTGGATTGAAGTGGATTTGTTTCTCACAAAATGCCCTTATGTAAGCTAACAAACTCTGATGTGTTAACAAATACCATTAAATTAAGTTTTGAAAGTAAATCTATACCCAAAGCAACATTTTCAGAATCCTGAATAAGAGAGAAAAAAAAAAGAAGCAAATTGATGTCCAACCCTTTAGTAGATTAGACCATAACTTTAGTTCTTGTTGATCAATCAAGTAACATCTAGTCCATCATACCAATTATTTTTAATTTTTGGCCACAATAACTGTTCATACTTTTGTTTGTTATATACAGTGAGAAGATAAAAAATAATTATGTATAATGGAAAGATAATATATATATTGGTATGATGGACAAAGTAGAAACTAAATGTTATAATCCAGTCCATTGAAGGACTGGACATCAGTTTGCTTAAAAAAAAAAACAAAATCCATTTCCTGAAGTATGTGTCAGAATTTATGTGTACATTGTATGATTGTCCAGAAAGAGAGTATGACAACTGTTGCATTGCAGTCAAAATTTTTTCTTGATATCAAAATTCTATAGAGAAGAAAATGCGAGTAATGCCTATCAACAAAATCAATGCTCTTTTTTACTTATTTGTGCATTGGCTTGCGCAGGTTTCATTGCAGGCAAATAAGAGCAAGCCTAGCTTCTATGATGTTAGTTTGGTTGATGGGTACAATCTGCCCATTTCTATCTCAACAAAGACAGCTGATAAAAAGTGTTGGATTGGCGGGTGCACAAAGAGCATTAACAGCATGTGCCCACAAGAACTCCAGGTTTTAGATCAAAGTGGAGCCATCATTGCATGCAAGAGTGCATGCCTGGCATTTGATTTGGATGTGTTCTGTTGTAGAAATTCCTATGGGAAGCCAGAGAAGTGCAAGGCCAGCATGTACTCTAAGATGTTCAAGGATGCTTGCCCTTCTTATTTCAGTTATGCTTATGACACTCCATCTCCACTGGTGAATTGCTACTCCAAAGATTATGTAATCACCTTCTGCCCCTCCAAATGGAGCACCCGCCTGTCTATGTAATTGAGAATTATGCTATTGTGATAATATGCATAGTCTGGTTACCTTTGCATACTTATATGCAAAATGGAGCACTCACCTATCCATGTAATTGAGAATTTTGCAAAAATAAAAGAAATTATATGTAAAATGTTTCTTCATAGCTTACAAAATGGGGAGCTTTGGAAACTTAAGACAATGTTTAACCCAAGTAACTGTTGGCTTTTAACAAAAACCAATATGATCTGCCTCCTCTTCAAGAAATGAGTCAAAAGGAGAAATATTAGATTTTCACATACATGAGGGAAATAAATATGAACTCTGTGCCCAAGTAGGCAAAGCATTATTCCTGCATAATTTGGCTTAAAATGATCTTGACAGCAATAACATTCTATCTCCTATCCACTTGCCTTCACATACTAGACATAGGCACACATACACATGTATAGAAATGTACATAAATGTGTGCCTGCAAGAATAAAGACATCTCTGGAAATATATTAGCAGACAGGCACATCCAATGACCAGGATACAAGTGGAAAATATAACTAACATATAGAGAAATATGTCAGCTTGATTTCTGAACCGAGTTCAAAATTCATTTGTGCATCATTGTTTTAAGTTTCTCTAAAATCTTAAAATATCTGTTGGTCTTTTTTTTTTCCCCTGATTCTTCAGCCAAACCTATCTAAGGATTATTAAAAAAAAAAATTCATTGCTAAAAATTTGGATTCATTGTAAAGTTTCGGGAAAAAGCTTAGTTAAATTTATTGGGTCCTTGGTATTGTTGTGCTTTTATATGCAAGTGTAGCATGATAAATAAATTATTTTAAATATTCTTACAGAGTGCCAAAATCTTTTGAAAGCATGGTAGATCATGGTTTGCCCTAAGGATCGATGATAGTGTAAGCAATTTATACGATTTAGGTATTTATAGAAACAAACTTTTTCTACCCAGTGTTTTCAATTATCTCATGCTTCCATATTTCAAGAGGCCATCTTAGTGGCTAAGTTAACTTGCACAAGTTTCATAACATGAGCAAAAGTAGTCATAGGCTGGTTCATAAATTGTTAGACCTGTAGGAGTTGTGGTGCCATAGGAGGTCAAATGCTGGTGTAAATTTATGTGAAGCTCATGCAGTTTCATGCCAGGAGCATGATGTCATGTTTTCATTGAGATGTCTAATGCTATTCTGCTGCAGTGTTTGGGCCTATTCTGATATGTCTTCTCCCTCTTTTGTTTTCCCCTTGGTCACTCTGGGCAAGCTACTACACATGTGAAAGTTCATCAAGATCTCAGAGATGTTGAACTCTGGCAGGTTTTCATCCTAGCATTCTGTTAACATAAAACACTTAAGCTGGCTTGATGTTTTGTTACAGTCTCATTGAAAATACTCTTGCACTGTATCAGGTGCACACTCTTTTAGAAGGGTTGGAAAAAATTGCAGTTAGGAGGTATGTTTCTTATTCTTTGTTGGGACCAGATTCCATGTGTTACAGTTTGCTCCTAAAACAATTTTATAATTTCGATATGGTTCTCTCATATGTAGTGCTCCTCATGCACTTCTTGCAATGGGCAAGGTTGATCAATTGCGTCCAGACCTAGGAGTAGATCCCCTTGGTATTTTGCGACCATCAAGCGACTCAGTACAGAGCATTAGTATCAGATCAACAGCATACCAATCATCTCATACTAAGCCAATGGTGTGCCGGTTAAGTGAATCAAACGATTCTAAACCATAAATTGCACTATATCGATGACTCAGTCAACATATATCTTTAAACTTGTACATAATGAAACTAAACTAAAAAATTAAGAAAGATTCATTCGATTAAAAATAAAAAGAAGAAAGGCATCCATCTCATCTCAGGTTGGGACAAGGTAAACCGTCTTCCCCTTCCCCACGTAAGCGATATTTGCGAGTGCCACTAAAATCAATGCACTCGTGAATCCTGCTATTGCTGCGCAGCCCATGGCCATGCAGCTCCTCACCCCACGGCATTGTCCCGGCTTCTTCTCACCAATTATCTCGTCTTTACTCTCCCCTGCTTTCTCTTCAGTTCTCTCTACTTCCCCAACTGTCTTCTTCTCACCAATTACCTCTTCTTTCTTCTCTATACCCTCTTTCTCGTCCTCGTTTACCTCCACCGTACCCTCCCCAGTCTCTTCTTTCATTGCTTCTACTTTAGATTTAGTGCCTGAGCCCGAGGCCGACGTATCATGCTTCGTTGCTTCTTTCTCATCTTCCATTACCTTCCGTTTTCCCTTCTCTTCAGCTGTAAAAACACGTTTCCTGACCCTCTTCTCATGCTTCATTGCTTCTGCTTTAGATTTAGTGCATGAGCCCGAGGCCGACGTATCAGGACACTTGTCGATGGCCCCATCGTTGTCTGCTGATTCCACCCCGTTGGCAAAGGTCTCATCCAACTTGCTGGTAGGACTCGCCCATTCGACAAAGGACTTCTGAAGGATGGACAGCCTCGTGGCTATGTGAATCAAGTTCTCCGGCCTGTGCGGAGAGCGTGAATTCATCTCGGCCGTAAGCAGATTCTTGATGAAATCAATCTTTCGAGCAGTGACCTTCCCTTCGTCGTCGTCGTCGTGGATGTACGTCGACGGAGGGTGCTCCAGTAGCCTTCCAATCCTTGATTCGACTTCTTTGAGCTTTCTCTGCAACACAGCGTTCACTCGATCCATTGCTTCTTTCTCAAGCATGGGCTTCCACCGCCTCTCGGGACGCTTCTTCAAGAGTTTGACGATGATGATGGCTCTGTATACTCCCACGAAAAGCATCCTCATGAGGATGATGATGGCCCGGTACATCCCCACGAAAGCATCAGCGCTAGGACCAAGCGGACGATAATCTCGTCCATGATTGCCGTCGACGATGCCTCCATGATCGCTATCGACGATGCCTCCATGATCTCTCTGCGAAAGAGTTTTGGATCCAGATTTTTGGGTTGTGTATTGCAATAATTGGACTATTTATAAATTATAATGTTATAATATTTGGTATATACGGGTCATGTTTGGTATAACAAATAATAGGCTATTTATGGGAAAGTCTGGATACGTGATGGCAAGGGAATCTTGGAAGCCTGTCCCATAATGGTCTACATACCATCCTTGAACGATCTTTGATTGGAATAAGCTTTGAAACGAAGGAACATATACTCCAATTTTGGTTATATTATAATGTCAATCCCACTCATATATGGAAGGAATATTTCATTGGTTCTTAATTGAATAATATTAGATAATAAATTAATTAATAATACTTATTTTAGATAACATACCATATCGGCTGGTAGACTTAAAGAAGGAGAATGAAGTGATATAGAAAGCCAATGAAGTGATGACAGGGGAGATTGGGTTGCTAGGATTCTCCGGTAGATAATATTTAATTTAATACGTGATGACAGGGGAGATTGACCAGCGTCCGTTGTTTTACCACCGCCCATAAATTTTTTATCGTTTCATATTCTTTTTATCTCATTTATTTCTATTTTGAAAATTAACTATATTGGATAACTGTTTGGTTACGCCTGAATTATAATCCATGTCTTCTTGCTAGATTTCATTGCCACAAAAAAATTGCTTTCTATTTACCAATAATAAGCAGGAAAGTCTAGATACGTGATGGCAGGGGAATCTTGGAAGCCTATCCCATAATGGTTAAGCTTTGAAACGAAGGAATATATACTCCAATTTTGGTTATATTGTAATGTCAATCATTGTAATGTATGAAAGGAATATTTCATTGGTTCTTAATTAAATAATATACTATATCGGCTGGTAGACTTAAAGAGGAAGTAATTTAACGGACCAATAATATATCAGATTTTAATAAAATTAATATAATATAAACGCCAGATTTTAACGTTGATGATACGTGATGGCAGAGGAGATTGGGTTGCTGGATTCTCCGGTGGATAATTACCTAATTTTACGTGATGACAGGGGAGATTGACCAGCGTCCGTTGTTTTACCACAAGCAATCACGTTCATAGTAGACTTCTAATTAAGGCTGTTGGAAGATAGGTACCGGCGTAGATAGAAACAGAGGACGGAAAATGAAGTGATATGGAAAGCTTCAGGCTTTCATACCATGTTAGTAATTCAACGGATCAACAATATATCAGATTTTAATAAAATTAATATAATATAAACGCCTTGATGATACGTGAGGGGAGATTGGGTTGCTGGGATTCTCCGGTGGATAATTACCTAATTTAATAGCGTCCGTTGTTTTACCACCGCCCATAAATTTTTTATCCTTTCATATTCTTTTTATCTCATTTATTTCTATTTTGAAATCCGAATTTAATTGCGTGATTCGTGGACCAGCTGTTGGAATCTCATTCTCGGCGGGTCAGTCGTCTATTCCACGTGGCAAAACACGCGAGAAGTAAAACGCAAGGCCACGAACGAACCCTCGTCCTCGTGCACAAAGCCATGTATAACAAACACCATGCATACTGACGTTGATCTTGATCCCAAGCTCCGGCTCGTTTCGGTCTTTGATCAGCAAGCAGACGCACTACTTGAAGCTCCTGGCCAAGACCTGTTTGAGGCCACTGCAGCAGTCGGGAGTGGGAGCCCGACCATCGCCCCCGACGAAGGTCAGGCAGGTCGATAGCCCAACCAACTTATAGAAAATGACAAATGTTGAGATCAAATAATTTCAATTTAGTGGAAGAACATCAACACCACCAGATGCAACCTCAAGAAACTATAATTTTACTCTAAATAAAATTTATCCATGACTTATGATACTGCAGCTTCATTTACCGAACTTGCAAACTGTAGGATTTCATAAGGATGAGAATTATTAAGTTCTTAGGCCGAGTTCTTGATTAAAGGTTGTTTCTTGTATTGAGATTATGCGTTATTAAATTCTTCTTCAACAAATTTCATCCATTGATGCGAAAGATTAGAAAAAAAGCAACGACACTGCATAAGAATGTGATAGCATTTCGGAATGTATCCACGTATGAAATGCATCATGTATTAAGATGACTATTTATGATGTCATTAGTACTCTGTTGCATGTTAGAATAAGGGTGTGACCTAAAATCTACTTGAATATTTAATATAAAATATATTAAAATGTCATGATTATCTCCTTCTATACATAGTCATAAATATCATAGAGTATATTTCTATACCGGCTTAGAGCTAGAAAAGTTTACGAGTGACTTTGAGAGCTCACCCGAACCGATGGAATATTTTATATAAGGAGAATTAGATATTTATAATTTTTCAAAATATATTCATGGGTATGGATGAGGTTGGATGACATCAAATGCTCCTGAGTTATCTCTAGTTAAATCAAGTATATCATTATATAAAATATATTAATTTATATACAATATATTCATTGATTACAAAATAAAGTAATACACCAAGTTTAGGATGGAACTTCATGACGAGCATACTTATCTTAATTCAAGAGAAACCTTTTAATAAAGATATTTTAAAATCTATCCTCTCTTAGTCATTGTAACGATAATATTCAACCATTTTTTGGTTTAACTCAAAACAAACCTAGGTTTAATCCACTTGACTTGTCCACGATACCATCAACCTAACCAAATTGGGTGGGAGAGTGCATTGCACATGAGGGGAGTTTGGTTGACTTTTGATTGGAATCAAACTCTCAACAATTGATGGAAGTCGAATTTCCAAAAACCATCGTATTAGAAAGAAAAGCCTTAGGTTTTTTCCTCCATTTAAATTAATCCCTTCTCTCTTAAGATATTACCATCGATTGCCCTGCATTTCTATTCACTTTGTTGATAAAATTTCCTTTATTTGTTGCCCTTGAATAACCTTGCAAAAGATGAAGTAAAAGCCCTCCACCTGTTCTCTCTTTTGTTTTCTTGATTTTTTATCATTATTGCTCATCAGTTCTTGCTGAGAAGCTATTAGGATCAATTTGTTTGATTCTACCCCATTTAGAGGTGTCAACTTTGTTTTGAAATAAAAGTGCTACAAAATTAAGGTAGGCCGTTCTCTCTTTAAATTTTTTTTTTTTTTCCTTTGATCACTGCTACTATACATTATTTTAGACTCCATGCATCATAATTTTCTTCCCGATAACCACTTAATTATTCGGCCACTTGGTCGTTGAGAAATGATCAATCTGCTTCAAAGTTTTCATTGTCTGCATCAAGACCCTCTTCCTACATATTTAGCTTATATTCTAGATTCTTTCTATGAGCTTGTGGTGGTGAGATGCTAGTCAAGGATACTATTTTTGACTTTACCAATTATTCATTGATGTTGCATGACCTATAAAATTCAATCCTTAGCCTAAAGTGCTTCTCCTTCACACTTGCCCCTCTCTCTCTATCTTCTACCTTGCTTTCTATCTTTTCTCTCATGCTCTTTCATTCTCCTTTCTCTCTCTCTTTCTCTTTCTCTTCAATAAAAGTAAAGAAACAGGCTAAAGACCATTACTTAATATAGTGGGCCTAGTGAGCCACAACCCATCTTTATTTTTGTTATCTATGGATCATGAGACCAAGCTACTTTTTGTTCTCTTTCTTATTTTCTCTCTTAATAGACCTGATCAGTGGATCCAACAAAGAGTCCTTTTTCTTTTATTCTCTTTGGTGTGCCAATTGTAGGCTTTGGATCAAGTTAGCAACTATATGTTGTATTGGCATCCATCTCACTTCGCTGAGCATCACAAGATCTATCTTTACCTATATTTATCATATAAATTGCTTCAATTATTGAATTTAAATGCATAGAAGCACAATCATTTGTAGGGATGCAACTTGGGCCGAGTTCAATCCGAATCCAGCCCGCCGAACCCGATTTACAGCATTGTTTAAACTCATGTTTGCCCAATCCGAACCTGAAAGACCCAGGTTTAACCCGGCCTGATTTACAATTAATCCGGATTTGGGTTGACCGTAACCCGAACCTGAGATAATACGAACCTGAGGGTTACCCAAATGGAAGGTAGCTTATCGGTACCAGATTTTTGGAAGCGTTGAGGGCTCCAGTCAGATCGGACGAGATGGCCAACTTGAGGGTGAGGAGGGTAAGGTCGTCGGTCGCAGACGAGGAAAAGAAAGATAAACATAAAGGCGGGACATCCGCACATTTCGTTTCACTTCCATCTTCTTCTCTTCTTTGTTTACGGCACCTCCTCCTCTTCTTTATTTCAGGAAAGACTTTTTTTTATACATTGTTAAAGCCCTGAGTCCACCTTATGCGTTCAGCAAGAAATTTTGTTTTCCCATTTCTGGGATCCATAATTCGATGTTTATTTACTTTGAAAAAAGCATTTTACTTTTTTTTTCCATCAACCCGAATTCCAACTCGATTTTTAAAAATTGGGTTAGGGTTGAGGTTTTACAAATAGGGTTAGGGTTAGGGTTAGGGTTAGGGTTGACATTTTATAAATAGGGTTAGGGTTAGGGTTGAGGGAAACCGAGTTTCATGAGCCCGAATTACATCCTTAATCATTTGGTTTACTTTTATTTTTTCCATTTTTCCTTATGATTAGAGGTTGATGGTGCTCACTATCATGATTGACATGATCAAGACCTTCAAACATAGTGGAATACTGAAATTAAGGAATAAGTTGCGCATCTAAAGTTGTGAACAATTCTTCTTGATGGGTTACAGTATCTTGTCGGCTACTTAAATTAGTGAATACCTTTACCCTTATATGTTATCAGACATGCCATGTACTTCATTTAAAAACTTATTTTACTTTGATTATTTTATACATTAGAAAAAAAATACTATAAAGATATAACATTTAAATTATGAAAATTATTTATACATATTTTTATGAATATTTGATGAATTAAAAGCCCTGCATAAATAAAAATTTATTTTTATACTATAAAATAAGAAAGAAATATTTTACTTAAATATGATATTATAGTATATAGTTTACTATCTCTAAACTACATACATATCAGAAATCATATATATGATTTAAGGTATTGACATATATATCAGCTAGTCAAACATTGAATAGTTCAAAAAAAGTAAATAATATGTGCTTTTTTTAATCACTTGATATATTAGCATCAGTCTCTAAATCATATATATAGCTTTTTTATATGTAAACAATTTAAGCGGAAATATATTTAACCAGCTCCCGACCTAAATCGTGATCTTTACCACATTGGCTAGGGCTCAATCATCAAATCATGCATCGTTTCATGATATCTTAGAAAAAACAAGGAATTAATTGCATATTTATTGAAACCAAATATTTGTCTTTTAGAGAACCGATAAAAATAGGCTTAGACATTGTTGTTTGTTTCGAGCTCTCTGTGAGCTTCCAAACCAATCGTGATGACCAAAGGAAGGATCAGAAGAGTGGAAGTCCACAACCCGAAGCCCATCTTCGTTCCCAGCCCTCTCATCGCGACCCCAGCGATGGCGCCGCTCGTGGAGTTCGAGCTTCCTTTCACTGCAACGATAGCAAATAATTATGCGTTCCAGCTCTCAACAGCCCAAGATAAAAGATGATTAATGGATGATGATTAGAGATGGATCTGCTCTAAACGTCTAGTTTGAAAGCAGATGAACAAGTTAAAAATTACGTCACTAATACTGATCTTAATTAACAATCCTTGTTTTCTTATAAATTCATTCAGCAACTTCTGAGCTAATCCATGGTGCCATTGTGCTCCTCACTTTTAGGATCTTCAAGCGTCCCATCCAACTGGTCCTACTTGATCTAATGAAATTATGTGATGATCAAAATTGAGATGTTTATGCTCTTTTATCTAAAGATAATGACAATGTTGTCATGTGTACATGATGCTATGTAATTATTGCAAGGAGAAACTGTACGTATTTTATCTGAACAAAAAGTAAGTAAATCTAAGTAAATCTGTTTTATTCTGAAATTATCTATGCCCCATGAGAATAAGAATGTAATAGCAACATTCTATATATATATATATATATATAAGGTAAAAAATAATTATATGATATAATTATTATACAATTATAATATTATAAAATAATAGTACTATATTATATTATTGTAATATAGTTTTATAATAGTAAATTATATCATATTTTATGAAAATAATACTAGGTTATTTTTTATTACACATCTTTTTCTTTATAGACGTAGGATATTTTGGCCTTCAAATCTTAGTTCGAGATTATTGTCCTAAGTGATCTTGAATATCTTTGTCCTTAAGGATGAATTTAGGATCAATAGATTGGGCAATAATTTTAGAGATAGGAGCAATTTGAGATCATTGAGGTATAACCAAACGATCCGTTTATCCAATGATCCTTTTAGTAAATCTACATAATATGACCTTAATTAGAAAGATAAAATTCATATATGAAGGATTTTGCTTGAATCTATATTTCTAGATAACATAACTTAAAGCAGCTTAACCCAAAAGAGCAAACATGCCTGATAGCAATGAATAAAAAACAGAAAGGAAATTGTAACCATGGATGTTGAGTGCTCATTAATTAATTTCAAGCTATCTTTAACTACCTTTGGCTCTGGGCATTGTGCATCTTATTTCATGGCTCTTTTCTCTTACAAGATAGGCGAGGGAGTAGGGTTTCTCAGCATTCTCTTCTCTCCAAGGTGAGTAGGGATAGAAAACTTAATTTTACTCTCTGGCTAGTTATGCTAGGTAAATTTTTAAAACTTAATATTACCTTGGCTTGAAGTATATATTAGATGGTGAAATACAATGTAGCTTAAGTTTGTATTTCTTCACCTAATATATGTGCTAGATAGCTAAATGAGATAATTTTCATATATTTTTAATCAGCTAATTAAGGTCTTAAGAACTATGCATTTTAGTAATGATGTAGCTTAGACATGTGTTCCAACATATGGTATGCATGAAAAAATAAGTATCTTATAAGAAATGCAACTTAGATATTTATTATTTGGAAACACAATTTGGACCTTAACCTAAAACCTGTTCAATATGTATTAGTTGTATATTTATTAAGTATTACCTTTTTTTTTATGTAAAACTGGAGGAAACTAACTTCTTCCAAATTGTAACAAGTATTGTCATAGATTTAGGTGAGGAGGCTCACTTGGTTCCTCTCTTTTATCCTTTGTTTTTATTTATGCAAAGTGGGACCTTCCACTAAATTTTCACTGGGACTACAAATGCTAGACCTCATTTTTATGAAAAAAGGGTCATTATGACCTTTAAAAGGGCTTTTACAAAAAAAATTTCAAGTATTAAGACCCCTAATTTCAAATTCTCGCATGAAAGTTCTTTTTATTCTCTGCTTTGTTTTGCATTGGATTTTTAATAGAAACCTTTCTTGATGAATTAAATCAATTTGATGCGTATTAACGAACTTAATCAAACATCTAAGCCAACAGTTTCCTTATTTATGTTGTATCAAATATGTTGATTGCTCTTGAAAGTCAACTTATAGTTTGTAGTATTATGTAATATAAATAATGGCTATGCCCTATGAAGAATAAGAAATAATATATAGATCTGCTGTTTATTAATTTTTGAAGTAGAAAAGGTTTGTGACTGCATCTTATTGTGCTTTCAAGAAATTTATATGGTAGTCCAAAAGTTTTTTTTTTTTTTTATATATTTTGGTACAATTAAGTAGTTGCAGTGCTTGCTAGGGGAGAACTCCATGATTCTATGCACTCAAAATGTATTCAAAGCTAACACAAATGCAACTACTTGAAATTGGAGATGAATCTCAAGAAATTACTACCATGTGATCTAAATAAAATGATTCCCTCCTATATTTTAGGTCAATTTAATATGCAAAGACAAGTAATGAAATATAGCACATCAAAGATGTGGGCAAAAAAAAGTCTAATAAATGCCTTGTGTCCACATCAAAGATAAAGCTTGAGCTAAGGTCTCAAAGGTTTTGAAAAAGACAAGTAATGTATTTTGATTATAGATAGTGATTTAGCACGAAATATAGCACATCAGCCATCAATTATTTGACATCGCCTGTATTTCATGAGATAATTTTTGAGTATAATCCATCATTAAATTTAGTTAAATATTAATTCAAACATATCGATTTGTTATTATCTTTATTCTTCTACAATATGCCTTGATATACACATAGATAATTTTTTTAATATTATTTATATTATATTAAAATTTTCTAGTAGAACTTTTAATAAAAAGTTTTTTACTATTTAGTAATAGTATTCTAAATTTTTGTAAAATTTAATTAAACTGTTAGTAAAATGAAATGATAAAAAAAGATATTGCATAGTGCTTTTGATTATCTAATTATTTATATAAAAATAGTTATCATAAAGTATCCTTCATTTTTAAATTATTGATTTTAATAATTTAATCTAAATAATATAATAAATGATAATTATATATTTTATAAATATAAAATAGCTTTCATTGCATTAGAATACTATAATAATATTATTATGATTTAAAATATTATGATACATTATAATATATTAATAATCATAATGATATCATTATATTAATATTATGATATTAATATAAAATAATATAATGCAACATGTTCAATAAAAATAGTTTCTTGTGACTTTCAAATTGAAACTTTTCAAGTATAATTTTTTAACTTTTGGAGGGAAAAACAATCTTTTTTAAATTATTATGGCAATTCTTAAAATCATCTAAAAATGCTTTTAACCATCTTAAAAGTACTCTCTCTTTTTTTTTTTGGCATTTCAAAAGCAACAAGACCCCAACACATTTAACCCTTTCTTTATTAAACAAGTTAGGCAATTTGGATTGGAATGTTTATTTAATATTAGAGCAGATTCAATAATAATTTTTTTGACTAAACATGTAAGTTTTAAGTTAATAATTAATTTTCAACCTAACTCATATCCAGCCAAGCTCGACTCATTTGCTACTCTAACAAAAAGAAATATTATATTGGGAGACTTGACAAGCAGCCTCTCCATAAATCATGCTTTAACGAAAAGCTACTTCACTATTTTCTCTTAATAGATAATCTCTGATAAGTATGTATAGCGAGCAGCTAAGTACATTGAAATTATAAATATGTACATAAATATATACAATTATAGAATAAGTGTATATATTGAGAACATAAATAAATATATTTATACTGATAGAATAAATATATTCAAAAACTAAAAGATATATAGCTAATTAGGGCTAAAAGTTATAGTTGGATTGCTTATCAAGTATCTTATTATATTCTACTAGTCTAACTTGACTACAAATTAATTAAGCAAACAAATATACTGCTGGTTACCAAGGACTTAGTGCTCCTTCATATGTTATCCCAAAAAAAGGAAAAAGAAAAAGAAAAAAATAGAAAAAAGTTCTCTTGTGCACCCATGCAGATCGCGCACATCATGCCTGATGATTGGCGTATAGCGCACGCATATGTGGGCATGCCAAGAATAAAAATAATTTTTTTTTAATTTTGACATGCGCGCACATACGCGGCTGAAGCTGCACTGCAGCAAGACTTTTTCAAAAAAAGTACTGCTTCCTACCGTTGCCATCCTTAAAAGACGCCTCAGTTGCATTGCCGAATTGCTCGAAAACCTTGGCCTCAGTCGAGTTAGGAGGCAACTTCAGAACCCCTGCAAAACACGCCAATCACCAGAGTAAAACGCAAGGCCACGAACGAACCCTCGTCCTCGTGAGATGAGAGACCTCCACAAAGCCATATATATAAACACCATGCATACTTGGGCAATCAGAGACGTTGGCCGGCGCATCACACATGGAAGGAAGAGACAACGCACGGGTGACATTGAACTTGATCCAAAGCTCCTGCTCGTTCCGGTCTTTGATCAGCGCAGGTGACATTAAACCTGTTTGAGGCCATTGCAGCAGTCGGGAGTGGGAGCCCGGACATTAAACCAAGGTCAGGAAGGAAGAAGGGGGGAGAGGAAAAAGACCCCACGCCTCATGTTTGAGATGATAATGATTTTATTACATATATTTTTATATTAACATAAAATTATAATAACACTATCTTTTATATAATACATATAATAAAATATTATTATAAATATAATATAATTATATCTAATATAAAGAAAGAGGCGTACATATTATTGATCAACAAATTAGAAACAAAGTGGTGAAACCAATAATTTATTTAAAGAGGGGCTAATTTTTTTTTAACCGTATGACAAGTACAGTTTGCGGTTAATATAAATAGAAATTAATAATTTTATTATTTTTTATTAATTTTAATTTAATTTTGATGAGATCGCATCCTTAAAAAAAATATATTATATAGAAATTATACAAAATTTAATACCTATAAGAAGAAAAAAAAAGAGGGAGATATTTTTAAATATATTAGAATTGGCTAAAATTTTAAAAAGTATATGAGACTCATAAATATTATATTTTGAGAGGGCCATGTTCTATATTTATAAAATTATATATGTTAAATAAAATCTTAACATCATAGCATATATAGGACTATTTTAAATTTCCCATAATTTTGGCATGTCCTCCCTTAATTGTTTCCTATTGTAATTTAAATTTCCCTCTTCCAACGCATTATATAGAATTTTTTTCATTCCATTTAAATTTCCCTCTCGGAAAGCTGCATCGCATCGGAAGCCACACCCACATGTGAGACGCCACAAGTACTGAACATGATGCAGCCTCTGTTTTAAGGAGGAAGAGCAAAGCATTGCTCTCCAAACCGAGGGCCATGGCTTGCTGCAGTTGGGCCACGATGCCACCGCAAGGAGCAACAAAAGACTTGGCTAGAAAACAAGCCTCCACTGCCCAGTTGATGTTCAACATGCACCACCGTCCGCAACTCCCACGCCATTTTATGCGTAAACTCCCTCACGCCATTTTCAATCTCTATGTTTTTGCATTTGCTTTAGTGGTCTCTTGCATTTACAAAATAGTTTACATTTTTTAATCTCTATGTTTTCTGATCTTTTTCAGGCTCAACGATTGCATAACATTTTTCAAAACACTATCGGATAAATGTGAAGAAGAAGTACCCATAAAAGAAATGGTCTTATAAAGCTAATGACAAACATAATGTGAAGACCAAGAATAAAAGAAATGGTCTTAAAGCTAACGACAAACACAATGTGAAGACGAAGAATTATTCATGAAGAACATTAATGTGCTTTGATTTGTAATTTTTTTTATTATATGAATAATGACACATTATATCATATTTATTATTAATTGATATATTATATTTTTTTATTATGGGATATCATATTATTGCTGTGCTTGTAAATACCGTTAATTAATGCAATGTGCCAGTAATATATTTATTGCGGTTTTTATATTAATGTTGTTAATTTAAAAAAAAACATGCTGGTAACAAATTAGTGGCAGCCGCAATGCAAAAAAAAAAAAAAAACAAACAAACAAACTCACGGTGACATTTAGATAAACGCCGTTAATAAATTTAAGGTGCCGCAAATGTACTATTTGTAACATTTAAAATAAAAGCCGCTAATTTGTATGATGTGCTGGCAACGTAATGCAGGAAATTAGCTTCTAAAGATCAGGAATCATAGCAAGCACAGAAAAACTGGAAACTTTTCAACCATGGTTACCATATAACCCAAATATGGACAAAGGATTATAACAAAGAAAAACAGATGGATTAACAAACCTGATGTAGTAATAGAAGATACAACCTAGGAGACCCAGCATATTGAAAACAAAGTAAATGTAAGGACATCATTGTACAATTGGAACATCAAGGGAGTGTAATGCAGGAAAGAATAGAACAAACAGAATCACAATCCACAAGACATGCATGATCAGAGCAGCTCAATAATCTTCACCCTCATCTCCCTCATCATCTGCGCCCTCTGCTCCGACTTCCTCGTAGTCCCTCTCAAGGGCAGCCAAATCTTCTCGGGCTTCTGAGAATTCACCTTCTTCCATACCTTCACCAACATACCAATGAACAAATGCACGCTTTGCATACATTAAATCAAACTTGTGGTCGATGCGTGAAAAAACTTCAGCCACAGCAGTATTGTTGCTGATCATGCAGACGGCACGCTTCACCTTTGCCAAATCACCACCCGGTACTACTGTTGGAGGCTGATAGTTTATTCCACACTTTGAAACCAGTTGGACACCTTCATAAGAGAGAATCACATCCAATTCACATATTAGTAATAATTCATAAAACTGGGGGAAAAAAAATCAAACATTACAAAGTTCTTCCTGTGAAACTCACCAGTCAACAAATTGAACTGTTCTCTTGGTTTTAATTGTTGCAACAGCAGCATTGACATCCTTGGGCACAACATCTCCACGGTACATTAAACAACAGGCCATGTACTTGCCATGCCTGGGGTCACATTTTACCATCATGCTCGAAGGCTCAAACGCTGCATTTGTTATCTCAGGAACAGAGAGTTGCTCATGGTATGCCTTCTCGGCAGAGATAACAGGTGCATATGATGACAACATGAAATGGATCCGAGGATAAGGTACAAGGTTAGTCTGGAACTCAGTAATATCGACATTAATAGCTCCATCAAACCTTAAAGAAGTGGTCAAAGAAGATATAGTCTGAGATATCAAACGGTTCAAGTTGGTATAAGTTGGCCTCTCAATATCTAGGGATCTTCGGCAAATATCATAGATAGCTTCATTGTCCAAAAGCACTGCAACATCGGCGTTCTCAAGCAAGGAATGAGTGGACAGAACACTATTATAGGGCTCCACAACTGCAGTTGATACCTGCAATAAAAAATACTGGAAGACTAAGTCCAACTAAAAAACAAAAGAATCAAGATAACATCAAAGTTCCAACACATAAACACAAAGATACACATCACCAACCCACCAGCAAACAAATGCCATCCTGAGACCACATACCAAACAGCATCCACACACATGTTCCCATGCACATGTGCATACTCCAGCATTGGCCAACGACAACGATGTGCCCATATGCATACACATATTGCATTCAAATTAACATCTCATCCATACTGTTACCTAAATCTCAGTTATTTGCAAGCCCAATGCTTGCTGAAACGAAACACTCAATGTTGGGCAAGGAATGCTGAGGTTTCATCATGTTGCAGTCTGATTCAAGTAGCCTGAATAAATTTAGCAATTAAAATCACCCCTAGTGGTTATATCCATGGTGTTTTCTAACTTATAATATTTTTTTTACAGGATAATCATTTGTATATGAAAGAAAAAAAAATATCACAATAATATTAGAATTACAAAACAACCAAAGACTGAAGCATTATGAATCCAAGACAAACACCTCGATTATAAAGTGCAGAGGCTATATAAAGATGCATAAGAAATCACCAGCTAGCGATGAAACAACACCAACGCCTTACAGATATAAGCCGAAAGGCCTCCAGAAATTAAATTACAAAAGCTTCCACTAATGGATCATGCCTGAGGTGAGGGGTAAATGGTGAAGCCAAGCTTGGATTTCTTCCCATAATCTACGGAAAGGCGTTCTAACAGCAAGGAACCCAGACCGGATCCCGTGCCGCCACCGACGGCATTGAAAACCAGGAATCCTTGCAAACCCGTGCAATTGTCTGCTAATTTTCTAACACGGTCGAGGCACAAATCCACAATCTCCTTCCCCACTGCAATTCACAATTTTGAGCCTAAAAACGAGAGGAGATCAATAGCTTACTAAAATCCAGAGAGAAAACAAAAGATTCAATACCGGTGTAATGCCCTCGAGCGAAGTTATTAGCAGCGTCTTCCTTGCCGGAAATGAGCTGCTCCGGGTGAAAGAGCTGGCGATACGTTCCGGTTCTCACCTCGTCGATCACCGTCGGCTCGAGGTCGACGAATATGGCCCGGGGCACGTGCTTGCCGGAGCCGGTTTCGCTGAAGAAGGTATTGAAGGCATCGTGGGCGACTCCCACAGAAGCATCGCTGCGTAAACCAAGGAAAAGACCAGAGCTTGAGCCAGCAAAAGAGAAATCTTGCAAAGATTTCATTAAAAACATACTCACAGATTAACATTCAAACGAAAAAAAAAAAAAAAGGAAAAAGAGATCCCAACAAAGAATTATGAAAGTTTAAAGCCAGTAGTAGCAATAGAACTCCTACGGAACGTCGCAAGAATTGAAATTTCTCTTCGGATTCAAAAGAGGTGATAAAAAATAAGGAATTGGAAAACCTAGGCATCATCCCATCGGGCTGGATCTCATGCTCGAGGCAGTACAGTTCCCAGCACGCATTGCCCACCTGGAGCCCCGCCTGGCCAATGTGAATGCTGATAATTTCCCTCATTTTTTTTTTCCCTACTAACTCCTTCCCCCTTCCAAGATCTCCTCGGACCTGGATCGGATTCTTGTCGGAGGACAAAATATCGCTGCCTTCGCCCTCTTCCTCCCGTGGGAATGACCGGCCGGTCGGCCTCGCGGTTTGGGCGCCGAGGTCTAATTTGTTGTTTTCTTTATTCTTTTTCTTAAAAAAAAATTATCTTTGATTCCCTCAAAATTTGCCAAGTTTTACGGCCTTCCGCTTGTTTAAATTTTCAATTAAATCTCTTAAATCCATTTCTATTTGCCTAATCTCCAATAGAAGGCCATAATCGTTCATACCATAAGTCCTTATATATATTTAATATTAAAGTCCCGTTCAAGGGAATAACGAGCTTTTTTAGACTTTTGGAGACCGAAAAAGGTTGATATAGCGCATCACAAGCATGCACACACTATATGCATCAAGAGTTATATTAAATTATGCATGCAATGCATCTCCGTTAGGCAGAACTGAGTAATCTGGTAGAGTGCTTAATTAAAATTAAAATCAAAACATGTCATAATCCCCATGAGTTTGAGCCCTTTGCATCATACAACTTCAATTAAGAGCTATCATACTTCTCATAAGCCTCCATGATGATCTATACATTTTCAAAATATATGAAAAAAAGTAGCCCTTGAGCAGCAAAATAAGTATCAAGCCCCCTTACATCTTGACCATATTATTGTATTAGTCCTTTATAATATAATACTTTAGGTCCATAATAATTAATCAACCACTACAAATTAATCAAATATAATGTATTATAAATCACCATATAAAGTATACGACTCTCTGTAAAGTTATATAAGATATTATGTTTCCAAAAACTCTCTGCTCCTATCTTGTAAACTTCCTCTCTCTCTCTCTCTCTCTCTCTCTTTTTTTCTTCTTCTCAACATGCCTAAACTAGCATGCCCCATTTACATTTAAGTCCTACTATGCACTCGAATTACTTAGGTCATGTCTTTTTCGATCTAACTTGGCTCAATCCAAAA
This sequence comes from Calamus simplicifolius, assembly GCA_900491605.1. Classification (NCBI taxonomy): domain Eukaryota; kingdom Viridiplantae; phylum Streptophyta; class Magnoliopsida; order Arecales; family Arecaceae; genus Calamus; species Calamus simplicifolius. The sequence goes on along the minus strand of UESW01003714.1, from coordinate 459 downwards.
GTTCAGTTTGATTCTTTAGGCAATTTTTTTTTAATTAAATTTAGAACTCACTTGATTCAATTTCTAACAGATTCCTCAACTACCCTCCTAATCCCAACCGAACTGATGTCTAATGACTCATGCTAGATATGTTACTTAGATATTCCAACTCAACTTCCACTCATTACAATCCTGACCTTTCAAGTGCATTCAATCCCAGTTCAACTACATGTAATATGGAGTTCATCGTTCCTTGCAAAACCGCTTGATGAGCAGGATGGGACATGATGTGGCCCTCCTATTCTTACATATCTTGCAAATCAATGTCCCATCATTCTATCATCCCCTCATGGCCATTGGGACACTAAGACCCTTAATCATTGTGTCGTTGACTATCAGAACCATGGAACCAATGGATCATGTCAGGCATCTTTTTATAAAAACTATTCCCATGAAATTTTTGCTTTTGAAAATAATTAA
>UESW01003713.1:27350-45473 GCA_900491605.1 Calamus simplicifolius | reverse complement strand
TCTGAAATTAATCATAACCAAGAAGGGCTGAGTAGAGAGTGGATTTAATCAGACAACATGGCAAAACTTCAGGGTACATACCTGCTGATGCCTTGCAACTTCTGTTTAGCTCCTCCTGTCAAAATCAACATATCAGCCAAAAGACAATGGCAGAGGATGATGTTACTCTGGCATTCTCAAATTTATGGGCTGCCATTTTTTGGAGCCTAAGAACTTTAGAAGCTACCATACTTACATTTGATTACAAAAACATTGTTATTTGAAAAGATAACAGTTGTTAGATGATCAGACTGAAATATCACTGTTGAGGGGTAAAATCGCCATTGCATTGATAACCATGCGAAGGGACTAGGATCAGCTCCATCCCCCCATTACGCTCATAAAGAACGAGCTAACTAATATGATCCAATGGGTCGAGCAACCCATAGTTCGGCTCTTTCCCGAGCTTCCCATAGCTCGGCTCCCCGAGCTACCTATAGCTCGACTTTCCCCGAGCTTCCCATAGCTCGGCTTCCCCGAGCTACCTATAGCTCAACTTTTCCCGAGCTTCCCATAGCTCGGCTTCCCCCGAGCTTCCCATAAGCTCGGCTTCCCACGAGCTACCCATAGCTCGGCTTCCACGAGCTTTCCATAGCTCGGCTTCCCCGAGCTACCCACAGCTTCGCTTCCCTAAGCTACCCATAGCTGGCTTCCCTGAACTTTTCATAGCTCTCCCCCCGAGCTACCCATAGCCCTCGAGTAACCCCCGAGCAATTCATGGCTCAACACACACCTTCGTGGAACTCGACGCGGGAGAGCCCAGGCCTAGCGTAACAGAATCCCAAACAAAGAATCATATCGAGGAGTGGCCTAGGATCTACAATAACGGCCTAGATCCTACGCACTCATCAGATCTCAGGCCATCAGAGAGCCCTCCAGCCGTCGATCCTTCAACGAACAAGATACGGATCCCACCGGCCTTACAACAGCTTGATTCGAGTCATCTCCGTATCCTAACAACCTTCGAACCTTCCAGAAGGCACTCAAGATCCAGGTGATTGCCTATAAATATGACGCTCCCAGATTCTCTCAGGTATGCGCTCACAGCCCCTGGCTTACTGGCTTACTCTTCACTCACTCACTCTCTCGCTCCTTCACTGCTCATCGGTGCTCCCCTAGAGCTCCCGATTGGCCCCCCTGGAGGGACTCCCCGGAGAGATCCTTCTCATTTCTGTTGATCGTCGATCCCCACTGACTTGAGCGTCGGAGGGTCTTCCGCGGAGGGCCACCCCAATGCCTCTCGCGTGAGGACTTCTGTGCAGGTCCGCCCAGGAGGGAGCCCAGATCAGGAGACCGATCGCGCCCGAGTCGGAGGACAGATCCCGGTGGCAACAGATTGGCGCTAGAGGAAGGGCCTCAAGTCCCATTAAAACTTGAAAAAGGAGATAAGGATCTCGATCTGGAATAGAACCTCTCCAATGGCTAATCGGAGAAGAGCAACCTCTGAAGCCCAGGACCAGGTCGTCTCCCAAAGACCTGATCTGACAAGCAATGCGGCGCCGCAGCCGCCGCCAGTTGAGACCCGTCACCGCCAGCCATTCCGGTGACCCAGGATCAATTCGCCACGCTGGTCCAGCAGGTCCAAGCCCTGACCCATCTGGTTTAGGAGCGCCTCACAACTGTCCCTGCTCCACACCTTCCTGAGGAGGCCGCAGCCCCTTTCTCTCCGGCCACCTCCTCTTCTAGTCCGCATGAAGCCGCGGACCCCCCACACCGACCCAAAGGGGACAAACCAGTCCCACGAGGTGGCTACAACAGGGATCCTCCAGATCTCGACGAGCCGGACCCTTTCTCCGGTGTTCTCCCGCCACGATTCGCCATCCCCACACTCTCCTCACACGGCTCCTCCTCTTACGTCTGAAGAGGAGATCCATCAACAATCTGGGAGATGCGTCAGGAGCTGGACACCGCCAAGCAGGCCCATTGGCCTCAGCCCAAGGCAGAACACGGCATCCCTTTCTCCAAATAGATCATGGAGGAAGTGATTCCCTCCCATGTTAAGCTACCCGCCATCGAGCCCTACCACGGCTCTTTCCGGATGATCATCTCAGTAGCTTTCGGTCAATAATGATGTTCCACGGAGCATCGACGCGATCCTCTGCCGTGCCTTCCCTTCCACCCTCAGAGGATCTGCCCGAACCTGGTTTAACACCTTGAAACCAGGTTCCGTTGATTCATTCGACGAGCTGAGCGCCTTTTTATTGGCCAGTTCGTCAGCAGCCGCCACCACCAATGGAGATCCGACTCCCTCTCCGAAGTTAAGCAGAGAGAGGGAGTCCTTGAGAAATTACCTTGGCCGTTTCAACAAGGCCATGCTGGAGGTGGACCACCTTAATCATGAGGTGGCTATGTCCGCCCTAGCGGGAGGAGTCTTGAAGGAGAGCGACTTCTACCTGGCGATGGAGGTCAGCTACCCCCCGAACCTCTCCGATATGATGGCCCTGGCAGATAAATATGCTAGGATCGAAGAATTGCGGAGAGTTTCCCGCGCCGAGCTGGCGAAGAAGAAAGAACCTAAAGGTTCCGATAGGCACCGGCCCGTCCGTCAGCCAAGCCCGCCTCGTCGCCAAAGAGCTCCCCCGCCCCACCGAGAAATCACTCCCAGAGCCCGCCCAGGCGATTCGACCGGTACACTCCACTCACTGTACCAGGGCGTAAATCCTCATGAGATAGAGCGCCAGCTCCCCCGACCAGCTCCTCTCCGAGGGAACCCAACCGGAGGGACCCCACCAAATACTGCTGCTATCACGGGAGCATGGCCACGATACCGAGGAATGCTGGCAGTTGAAGAATGAAATTGAGAGGCTGATCCAATGGGGCCGACTGAACCAGTTCAGGAGGGCACCCGAGCCAGGACAAGGGGGCGATCGCCAGCCCGAGCTTCAGCAGCCTCCTCCTCCTCCAAATCCGCCCATAATCGATCATATCGACATGATTGAGGAAGCCGGTGGCTCGAGCTCTAGAAATGATGATGAAGGCTTGACGCCAAAGAAATCGCGAACGGGTGAGCTCTCCTTCTTCGACGACGATCTCCGAGGGATACAGTTCCCACATGATGATGCACTGGTTGTATCCCTCAATTTAAATGACTGCGATGTAAGCCAGATCCTCGTTGATAGTGGAAGCTTTGTGAATATTTTGTACCTCGATGTGTTTGCCAAGATGAGATTGCTCATGGAAAACCTCCGAGCCGTGGACTCCACCCTAATGGGGTTCACAGGAGACGTCATCATCCTAGAGGGGGTCGTAACCTTAACGGTTCGGGCAGGAACCTGGCCCCTTGTGGCCACTGTTCATACGGACTTCCTAGTAACTAAGCTCAGGTCGCCCTACAATGCGATATTTGGAAGACCTGGCCTGATATCTCACAAAGTTGTCTCCATCCCACACCTATGAAATTCCCCACCGGCGAGGAATTGGTGTCATCTGGGGAGCCAAACTATGGATCGGCAGTGTTTTATCACCAGCCTTCAATCGAGAATGCCTGAAGTCGATGGGCTGGATGCTTGGGAGGAATTCGCCGAGCAACGAGGGGAACCAGCCGAAGAACTGAAGGAAGTACCACGGACGAGGCTCGTCCCGACCGAACCATAAAGATTGGGTCACTGCTGGAAGGCGAATCCCGGCAAGAGCTGATCGACTTCCTCCAAAGCAACGCCGATGTTTTCGCTTGGTCTGCCTCCGACATGCCAGGAATCAGCCCTGAAGTTCTTGTCCACCGCCTTAACACGGATGACATATACCGGCCCGTCAAGCAAAAGAAGAGGAGTTTTGTTCAAGAGCGGTAGAAAGCTATTGAGGAGGAGGTTGATAAACTTCTCAAGGCAAACTTCATTCGGGAGGTGAATTACCCAAGCTGGCTGTCGAATGTCGTCATGGTGAAGAAGTCGAGCGATAAGTGGCGGATCTACATCGACTTCACCGACCTCAACAAGGCATGCCCGAAGGACAGCTTCCCCCTCTCCCGAATCGATCAGCTTGTGGATGCCACCTCGGGTCACCAAATGTGACGTTTATGGACGCCTACTCCGGCTACAACCAGATCCAGATAGCCCCCGAAGATGAGGAGAAGACCGCCTTCATAACCGACCGAGGTACTTACTGTTACCGTGTTATGCCTTTCGGTCTTAAAAATGCAGGGCCACCTACCAAAGGCTGGTCAACAAAGTATTCAAGGAACAAATCGGCCAGAACATGGAGGTATACGTCGACGACATGCTGGTCAAAAGCAAAGAAGCATCACAGCAAATCAAGGATCTCTCGGAGAGCTTTGCGACACTCCGCAAATATCAGATGAAGCTCAACCCGACTAAATGCGCCTTCGGCATTAACTCCGGGAAGTTCCTCGGCTTCATGGTCTCCCAGCAGGGTATTGAAGCTAACCCCCAGAAGATTCAAGCTCTCCAGCAGATGGCGCCCCCGGCGTCTATTAAAGAAGTCCAGTGCCTAACCGGGAGGATAGCGGCTCTTAACCGCTTCGTGGGCGCTCCGCCGAAAGATGCCTCCCCTTCTTCAAAACTCTCCAGTCGGCTAAGAATTTCCAGTGGACCCCCGAGTGTCAAAAATCATTCGAAGATCTCAAGAAGTACCTCGGCTCTCCCCCACTCCTTAGCAGTCCAAATCCTGGGGAGACATTGTTCCTGTATCTGGCTGTCTCGGAAGGGGCCGTTTGCTCGGTGCTGGTCAGAGAAGAACAAGGTCCAGAAGCCGATTTATTATGTCAGCAAGCTGCTCCGTGATGCGAAGACGAGGTATAGCCGGATTGAGAAGATGGTTTTGGCCTTGATCACCTCAGTTCGGAAGTTGCGGCCATACTTCCAGGCGCATTCTGTGACGGTCCTGACTGACCAACCCATCAAGGCGGTGGTCCATCCGGAGACATCAGGAGAATGACTAAATGGGCCGTTGAGCTGAGCGAGCACGACATCCAATTTCAGCCTTGCCCGGCCATCAAAGCTCAGGTGCTAGCTGACTTACTCCTCGAGTGTACCATCCCGGAGGACGGCTCCCCCCTGACTCCCCCAAGAAACCAAAATCTGGCGTCCGGTGGCTCCTCCATGTCGACGGTCATCCAACGCCATCGCTCCGGTGCGGGTTTGGTCCTCACCAGTCCGAAGGGGGAGACTTTTGAATATGGCGTCCGCTTCTCCTTCCCGGCCTCCAACAATGAAGCTGAATATGAAGCCCTGCTGGCCGGTCTCCGGATCGCCCGTAGCCTTAAGGTGGAGAAACTGAATGCCTTCACCGACTCCCAGCTGGTGGCAGGTCATGTGCGAGGGAGTTTGAGGCCCGAGAACCGAACATGATCTGATATCTCCAAGAGGTTCGGAGCCTACTCTCCCATTTCCCCGAATTTGAGATCATTCAGATTCCTAGATCTGAAAATGCCCGTGCCGACCTGCTATCTCGGCTGGCGACCACGGAATCAATGGACGCCGAACGAAAATTCCACCTGGAGACTTTGGAAAGACCTAGTATCGCGGAAGCTGACCGTGTAATGCAAGTTGAGGCCGAACCATCATGGTTTGACCCCATCCTGAAGTACCTCAAAGAAGGGTCACTCCCGGCCGATCGAAGGGAAGCTAGAAGGCTAAACTGCAAGCCATCCACTATGTGCTAATTGATGACCAGCTCTACAAGCGGTCCTTCTCTATGCCACTGCTCAGATGCCTCCGCCCATCTGAAGCTGATTACGCCCTTTGGGAGGTGCACGAGGGGATTTGCGGCAACCATCTGGGGAGCCGGTCCCTATGCCACAAGGTGTTGCGTCAAGGTTACTATTGGCCAACCATGCAAAAGGATGCTGACGACCTTGTCCGAGCTTGCGACCCATGCCAAAGGCACTCAAGTATTCATAGGCTCCCCTCCACCAGCCTGGTCCCCATATCCTCTGCTTGGCCCTTCGCCAAGTGGGAATGGACATTCTCGGCCCATTTCGCTCACCACGGGGCAACGAAAGTTTTATTCGTCGCCATAGATTACTTCACCAAATGGGTCGAGGCGGAGGCAGTTGCACAAATAATCGAGGCTCGGGCCAAGGATTTCGTATGGAAGTCCATCATCTGCTGCTTCGGCCTCCCGCACAGTATCATCATTGACAACGACAGGTAATTCGACAATCCAAAGTTTCGCCAGTTCTGCGAGGAGCACGATCCACCACCACCTTACCTCGGTCGGGCATCCACAGGCCAATGAGTAGTCGAAGTAACCAAACGGACCTTGCTTCAAGGGATCAAAGCTCGACTTTCCAGAGCCCGAGGCAGGTGGGCAGACGAATTGCACCATGTCCTGTGGGCCTACCGCACCACCCCGAGAGTACCCACAGGTGAAACCCCATTCCGAATGGCCTTCGGCACAGAGGCCGTCATCCCCGTGGAGATAGGGCTCCCTTCTCTGCAGGTGGAAAGCTACTCGGAGGAAGCCAACGATGAGCAGTTACGCACCAACCTTGACCTGGTAGAAGAGATTAGAAAAAAAGCTCGGATCAGAGTTGCTGCCTATCAGCAAAGAGTGGCCCGCTACCACGCCTCCAGAGTCAAAGGGAAAGCTTTCTTGCCTGGCGACTTCATTCTCCGGAAAGCATCTGTCTCCAAACCACTGGAGCAAGGAAAGCTGGCCCCAAACTGGGAAGGCCCTTACCAAGTAGCGGAGATCGTCAGACCTGGGACCTACAAGCTGCAAGATCTAAGCGGAAGATCCATCCCTCGGACGTAGAATTCGGATAATCTTCGCAAGTATCACCAGTAGGGTACGCCCTCTACAGGCTCGCCTTCTTAAATTTTTGTCGGTACAATGTTTCATAATTCATGACATAAATCACCACAAATTATATCACCGAATATCGTGAAAAGAAACAGATGCTGCTTACTAATCCTCGGCATGACCGAGTTACCTATTTAAGCAGAAAATCTCCAAACCTCGGCAGGGCCGAGCAACAATTCTCCAAACCTCGGCAGGGCCGAGCAACAATTCTCCGAACCTCGGTAGGGCCGAGCAACAATTCTTCGAACCTCGGCTGGGCTGAGCAACTATTCTCCGAACCTCGGCTGGGCCGAGCAACAATTCTCCGAACCTCGGCTGGGCTGAGCAACTGATCTCCGAACCTCTGCTGGGCCAAGAAACTGATCTTCGAACCTCGTCTGGGCCGAGCAACAAGTCTCCGAATCTCGGTTGGGCCTAGCGATGAATTCTAAAGCCTAGGCTAAAACCGGAGTGCATAAAGCCCCAGCAAAAACAGAAGCATGCAAACCTCGATTAAAGCCGAAGGAATTCCGAACAGTCCCCAGAACTTTGGCCAGTTTGAAGAATGCACACCGTGCAAAACTGCCAACAGACACAAAGTCTGCGCCTTTAGCAAATCCCTAAAGGCCTCGGCAGGCCCTACACGGCCGCCCACGAACCCAAGACAAAATCGGGAATCCCCCCTACTGCTAAATCTCCATATGATATCCCTGTATCTTACTGCCCAAATGCTTGTCTCGCTCCGCAAACAAGACCATGACTTGGTGTGTAAGCCCACGGGACCACCTAGGTCCCCCATCGGTTCAAACAGAAACGAGCAGTTTTTCCTCTTTTATGAACTAAACGACGATCTCATCAGAGAACAAGAAATTGCCAAAAAAGACCTTTTTCTTTATTTATTTATTGTAAGGAAAAGTAGTACATAAAGAAAGAAAAATGGCCTTCGCAGAGGCCTAACATCTCCCACCAGGAGCTGTCAGGTCTTCCACACGCCGAGACAGCTCGGCGACTCGCTGGCGGAGCGATGCGATCTCCCCCTTCTGCTGGTCTACGACCCGGCGAAGGGCCTCGACCTCCCTCATGGAAACGGCAAGGTACTCCTCGACCGCCTTCTCAAGCTGCTCGTGGCTTGCGAAGGCTGACGCCAAGGCCAGGCCATCAACCATGACGGTGGAACGGCTCCCCTCGGAGCCCCCACGACCGTTGTTAACTATGCCTGATCCATTGGACGATTGCTCTCCACCCTGAGAAGCCATATCGAGAGCTGTTGAGAGGCTAACCAAAAGGATGGTAAACGCTGGCATCCCTCATCCGTATTTATACCCCTCAGGCAAGTATCTTGATCAGTCGGGTCATAAATACCGACCCATGAGAATTGGCCGCATGTCGCCGCTTTGACAGGCGCCCACAGGACGCGAGGGGCCGTGCCCCCTCCCAAGGGGTATCGGTAAACATCGACGAATTACTCGGGAACCCCCCTCCTTCTCTAGAAATTGGGTTCCTCCCGATCTGCCGGGCCCTTGCGGAGTAAATGCCCTCGAAACTCCTCCAAATTACCCTAAATCGGCCACCCTTTGGAAAGCGCGAAAAGAAAAAGAGCGTCAGCAACCGACGATGACTCGCTTCCCTCGGAAGTAGCCAAATCATAAATGTCGGGCGTACCCATGCGCCGCCCGTTCCGCTTTGGCATTCTGTGCCGAATCTCGCAGGAACCAAACATCATGAGTCTCAGTGGCGACCAAGTCATCCCTCTGAGCTATAAATCTCCGAACCTCGGCTGGGCAGAGCAACTATTCTCCGAACCTCGGCTGGGCCGAGCAACTATTCTCCAAACCTCGGCAAGGCTGAGCCATAAATCTCCGAACCTCGGCAGGGCCGAGTAATAAATCTCTGAGCTTCGGCCAAAGTTAAGAAATATGTTCCACTGCCGAACAATCTCCAGGGTTCCGTCTGAATTCGGGCAGCTTATGAGCCCCGACTAGGTCGGATAGCGCGGAATCCTCGGCCAAGAACGAACGATATCCCTGCGCCTCGTTTCATTGCCAACATCGACTCTCGGCACAAAAGAGACAGAAACTAAGAGAAAGAACAAAACTTTCTTTATTTCATTACCATCAAAACCAATTACAACCGCCTCAGAGGCATTACAAGTGCATTGAAATACATGAAATAAAAATGGGTACATTACTTGGGCAAACTACTCCATAGCAGCTTCGAGCGGCTATGATGCTTCGGCATCTGGTCCAACAAATCAGGCAAGCCACAAACCAGTCAGCTCGAGCCGATAATGAGCGGACGACACGGCCCAACCGTTGCGACCAGCTTCGGTTAATAATGATATCTCGGTGTCCCAACCGAGATATCAGAGAAATCAGAAAGGGTGGACGGGTTTTTGCCCCAAACTACCCAATCGAAGGGCCCTCCGACGAGTAGGAAGGAAGCTCGCGGACCATGATACCAAGGCACTCCCCCAAATCTAGTGTGTACAGCTAGCCATTGCCCAAGTCGAAAGGCAATGTACCAGCGGGTGACACACCATCACCCCCTCCTCACGTGGCAAAAGATTCCCTGGGCGGACGAGCCCAGGGATCCAGGCTAGGGAGGAGGAGAAATTCACACAAGCCATGAGGAGCCCGCGTACACTTCCTACCGTACGTCCCCAAAGGTGAACCGCAAAGGTCACACAGGAAGCGTATATGTGCGCTCTTCATGCGATCTCTGCGGACATCCTGTGCGCTCTCCATACGATCTCCAGAGCTCCTTTCTTGAGGGCAAGCCACCCCCCGACGGCTCCTTCGTCACCCCAACTGTCCGAAGGACGACGATGACTTGCAGGGAGAAAGCTTGGTCCTTCCGCTCTAAGACCCAAAGAAATAGGCATTGTGTGCACCTCCACAGTTTACAGAAAAGAAAATTTTGGGATGGCCCAACACGGCCCTCTTCCCCCTTTTTTATAGGCGGAGACGAACCGGGAATAGCTACGAGAACAGAAAGCCCCGAGATTCAAAATGCCAAACTTGCGCCACCACGTGGTCTCCTGAAATAAAAACAGCACCCCACAATGCGCGCCAAGCGCGTCGCTCGAGCCATGATGCATACCAAAAGATTATCTCTGAACCCGAATCATGAGCTTTAAATGCAGAAAATTATCCACCGATCTTGCAAATATTGGCGGATCTGAGGGATCGCTCTACGAAAACGACATCCTCCAATGGCAAATAAGCACCTACACCACACGCCAAAGCAGCTCTGTCGAAAAAGACTAATACAGCAAAGGTCTGTCGGAGGGTGCCATGCGACCTTTTGCTGGCTGCAGAGCTGTACTACCTGCTTCGGTGAAGCGAAAACCGATCTGCCTTGGAAAGTACAAAGCGCTGACAGGGGTAATAAATGGATGCAAAGGCCAAACCCACTCTTTACCAGAAAGAATAAAGGGGTGACAGCGAAGGTTTAACAAACCCCCTACTCGGGGACAAACCCCCCTCTTTTCATCGAAGGCACAACCACAGTTTGGCCACTGGTAAGGTGGACTACATCGGCCTTAGCTGAGCTACTCCACCCCTCGGCCCTAGCCGAGCTACTTTATCCCTCGGCCCTAGCCGAGCTGCTTTGTCCCTCGGCCCTAGCCGAGCTACTCCGTCCCTTGGCCCTAGCCGAGCTACTCCACCCCTCAGCCCTAGCCGAGCTACTTTGCCTCTCGGCCCTAGCCGAGCTACTCCGTCCCTCGGCCCTAGCCGAGCTGCCCTAGCCGAGCTACTTTGTCCCTTGGCCCTAGCCGAGCCACTTTGCCTCTCGGCCCTAGCCGAGCTACTCCATCCCTCGGCCTTAGCCGAGCTACCTTTTTCCTCGGCCTTAGCCGAGCTACTTCGTCCCTCGGCCCTAGCCGAGCTATTTAATTCTTCGGACCTAGTCGAACCACTGTGTCATGCGGCCTAAGCCGAATTGAATTGTCTCTCAACCTCCTTTTGTACCAAACTGTGTTGTCGCTCGACTCTTTCGTCGGGGCTATCCCTATTCCTTCAAAATTCAAGCCCGGAAACCAACCAAGTGGCACTCGTAGTTAGGACTAAAATTTGAGACAGGAAAACATACAGGAAAGACAAACAAATGAAAAATGGCTAATCCGTTTACTGATTTTCAGTCAAACTACAAAACAAAAGAAAGAAAAAATACATATAGCCCCCCAAAGGGTCAAGACTTGGGATCAGGCCCGGCATCTCCTGTGGCAGCGCCAGCGGGGGCATCGCTTGGACCCCCCTTCTCAATGGTGTCTTGCCAGGGTACCTCAGCGGCAATGTTAACTCCTAGAACAGCTTTGAGATCGACGTCAGAAATCTCTCAATATTCATCTTCCTTGGCCCCCGAGGTGCGTGCCTCATAATACTCGGCCTCCAAACAAGACAGGTCCAGGTCAGGATAAGTCTGGGCGATCTTAGCCCGCTCCTCCTCTTCGCCAAGCTGGAATGCATCGGCGCAGGCCGCCCTGCATTCATCAGCAAACTCAGTAGAGTTCTTGTACTCCTCCACCGCTGAAGAGGCCCGCGCGTTTGCCTCGGCTAATTGTTTCTCCAATTCGGAGATCCTTCGGTGCCTCGAGGCCGCCTCCTCTCCGAATGCCGCCAACCGCCCCTGAAACTCCTGGCTCATCCTGTTCAATTACAGACAAAAAGCCAAGTAAAATGGAAGCCGAAAGACCAAAATGGGTAAAACAAATAGCGCCCTACCTGCTCGTCCCGCCGGGCTAGCTCACCCTCCGCACTTGGACCCTATTGATGGCTCTAGACTTAGCCGATTGGTTTTGCCGAAGGCTCTCTTTTAGTTCGTCCACCCGAGACTGGGTGTCTCCAATTTCTTGACGAGCATAGTCGAGCTGGTCAGAGAGTCGGGCAGCTCGTTCATCCGACCACTTCAGCCGATCCTTTGTGTCGGCAAGCTCTTTATTCAGGCGAGTGAGGTGGTCCTGCTACCGCCGGCACCTATGCTCTTCCTTCTCGAGCCTTTTGCTCCAGTTGCCCTTATCTTCAGCATGTCTGGCTTTCAACTAGTCTCACCTCTTATCAAAGAACTGTTGCATAGAATTGACCTTGCTCTCGTGCTCCGCCTTGGCCTGAGAAACCTCCAGACTAGCCTTCTCAGATTGCTCGCAGAAGCCTTGGAGCTCACTGACCTGTGTAGCGAGTTGAGAGGCTCTTTCCCTCTCAACTGCCAGAATCCTGCGAGCCTCCTCGAGCTCCCTCCGAAGGACCACCAGGGCTCAGGAAAGTTTATCAGTAGAATCCACCCTCTCCTTGAGGTGATCGACCTCCTGGTGGGCCTGAGCCCAAGCTCCAACAGCCAGATGCAAGCGCCATTTCAGCGCCCTCATGATCAGGGCATTCTGCAAAAAGGATTGCACACATAAAGAATACAGTCGAACTAGCTGACTAAAGACCCTACTTCAGCGCGACAACCTACCCGAGATGCATAATCTGTAGCGATCCTCGTGAGAGCAAGATCGTCAATCTCATGGAGAAGAAAAGCCTCATTCGGCGCCTCGGTGTACCTAAAGGCCATCTCAACAATGTCCTCCGGATAACTCCCTCATGTCGAGAAACTCTCTTCCCCTTGGAACGCGGACCGCATCAGAGCGGAGAACATGGCACTCACCTCCTGGTCACGTGAGTGGAAGTCCGCGCTTAGGGAGCCAACCTGGGCACCTGCGACCCATGAGCCCTCGGTTGGCCGGCTTCCTCCACTAGAGCCCTCGTTTGAGAAGCCTCGGGCACTTCGACTCCGGCGAGGGGAGCCCCGGCCCGAACATCCCCTTCGCTCGATGGCTCCCCTCCTTCTCCTTCTTCCCTTCTTCTCCTTCTTCCTCCTCTTCTGCTTCTACCTCCTCGGAAATCCCCCTGCCCACAACAGACTCTTCGGGAACTTCGGCTTCCCCCGGAGCCTCCTATGCCTCGGCAGAAGGCCCTTCACTGAAAAGCACCCTGCGAGGTTCGATCGCTGGTTTGGCAGGTTCGGCCATCCCCTCGTCACCTGCCGGCTCCCCCACCAGCGGCCCAGGCCGAACCTCAGCAGTCGTAATCGCTTCTCCCGCCTTGATTGAAGCGGAGGTCGCTCCCACCTCCGCCTGTAACCTCTCCGAGCCACCGGCCTCCAATGAGGGAGACCGAACCGCCCCGCTCACGGGGGCCCCCAAGTCAACCGACATTTCTCCCTCGCCATCGTCGGACAGAACGACGATAGGCGGGGAGGAAATCCTAGCAGCCTCCTCTGAAACCCCTGCGACATCCCGACTTTCACCTCCGGACAGACCCTCCTCCGCCGCCGAAAGATCATGCGCTGCCGGAACTTTGATACCTCCGGTCCGCGGCGACGAGGAGCGCCGGTCATCACCGTCTCTCCTGATCCCCTAGGATGGGAGCCAGAGGGGCGGGGCCTCTTCTCGGCCCGATGCTTGCTGCTGGAGCCGGATCTCCTGCGGCGCTTTCCCAGCTCCTCCCTCATCTGGTCTGCGAGCGCCGACCTTTTAGTTGTACGGGCAATGTGATTCGCCTGTTAGTTCGCACAAAAATCAAAAATGGAGCCACACTAAGCAGTGGTACTCACCGCGAGGATCGACGAGACTCAATCCGGCCGCAAAGAGAGCGTCCTCCGATAGGACACTGGCTGGAAGCGCTCGACTGCCACGCAACACGATCAGATCCCTTTTCTCCGACTCGGTTAACTCTGGGTGCGCTTCTGGATCCTTTGCGTATTATCCCTACACCCGAGGAAAATCCGAGCCGATATTCCCCTCGACTATGAAGAATCGCGACTTCCACTCCTTTATCGACGATGGGTTATCGAAGATCATCTTGAAGGACCTCCGGGGGCCGATGTAGGGCCACTCTGAGGCCCTCCCGGAGACCAGATTGAAGCACACCCTGAACATTGGAAGGGTCGCGGTCACTCCGACACGGTTGCACAATGAGATGAACCCGATGAGGTTGCGCCAACTGTTGGGAGCCACCATGGTGAAGCATATATTGTAGAACTTCATCACCTCTCGCACTAGCGGATGAAGAGGAAACCTAAGGCCTACCCTTAAACTTTCTCGTAACAGAATGCTCCGTCTCCCAATCCGGATGTTATCCTATCCTCAGCCATTGGAAGCAACAAGGTAACATCCTGGGGTATCTTGTACAGACGGCGTATCCGCTCCAGGTCTGCCAAGGTTACCTCCGAAGCCTGATCACTCGGACTCACCATGTCTTCAATCGCAAGAGACACTGAGCAACAGATTGCTGTAAAAATGGAAAGACGAAGCTCTCTAAGGGAAAGCGAGAGAGCGCTACAAATGGGGAGGGCGCCGCCTCGACTCCGTTTTTTCCAAGGAAAACCACCTCAGGGTGAAAACGAGGCATCTCAACCAAGACATCCGGAACCGCCACTACGGGCGTTGTGAAAATCGAGATCTTCTATGTGGTGCTTCCCCAGCTGTTGCCTTCGCCCCTAAGGAATGACGAATCCACCTCGAAAAGGCAAAACGACCACGCAGCGTTAATTATGACATCATTGCGTGGGCTATCGAATACATGTCCCCTTGTCCGAATTGTACCACCCAGGCCTATACTCCCTACGCCCAAACCTACGCTTCGAACTAAGGAGTGGGGGGCATTGTGTTGAGGGGTAAAATCATCATTGCGTTGATAAACGTGCGAAGGGACTAGGATCAGCCCCATCCTCCCATTACGCCCATAAAGAACGAGCTAAATAATATGATCCAACGGGTTGAGCAACCCATAGTTCGGCTCTTCCCCGATCTTTCCATAACTCGGCTCCCCCGAGCTTCCCATAGCTCGGCTCCCCGAGCTACCTATAGCTCGGCTTTCCACGAGCTTCCCATAGCTCGGCTTCCACGAGCTTCCCATAGCTCGGCTTCCCCCAAGCTCTCCATAGCTCGGCTTCCACGAGCTACCCATAGCTCGGCTTCCCCCAAGCTTCCCATAGCTCAGCTTCCAGAGCTTCCCAGAGCTTTCATAGCTCGGTTCCCCCCGAGCTACCCATAGCCTGGTTCTCCGAGTAACCCCCGAGCAATTCATGGCTCGACACACACCTCCGTGGAACCCGACGCGGGAGAGCCCAAGCCTAGCATAATAGAATCCCAAATAAAGAATCATATCGAGGAGTGGCCTAGGATATACAATAACGGTCTAGATCCTACGCACTCATCAAATCTCATGCCATCAGAGAGCCCTCCCAGCCGTCGATCCTTCAACGAACAAGATACGGATCCCACCGGCCTTACAACAGCTTGATTCAAGTCATCTCCGTATCCTAACAACCTTCGAAACCTTCCAGAAGGCGCTCAAGATTCAGGTGATTGCCTATAAATATGACGCTCCCAGATTCTCTCAGGTATGCGCTCACAGCCCCTGGCTTACTGGCTTACTCTCACTCTCACTCACTCTCTCGCTCCTTCACTGCTCATCGGTGCTCCCCTAGAGCTCCCGATTGGCCACCCCTGGAGGGACTCTCCAGAGAGATCATTCTTCTCATTTCTGTTGATCGTCGATCCCCACTGACTTGAGCATCGGAGGGTCTTCCGCGGAGGGCCACCCCCAACATCTCTCGCGTGAGGACTTCTGTGCAGGTCCGTCCAGGAAGAAGCCCAGATCAGGAGATCGATCGTGTCCGAGTCGGAGGACAGATCCTGGTGGCAACAATCACCAATTAAGCATGACGATTCTTGAATAAGATGTTACATTAATGATAATAGATAAGTGGATATTAGAGCTATTCAATACATGATAAAAGTCCTATATCTGTTCTCCCACACAGTTTGGAAATGACCACAGAATGGAGAGAGGAAATGGAGGACTTGGGTGGTCCACAAGTTCAAGATATTTGGGAACCCAGCAATGCCCGCTATATGGGTTGCTGTCCCAGAATACCAACAGTGGCAGGATCAATGACATTCTCAATATACCTGCTTGCTTGCTCCTTTTCCTCTTAGCCAATTTTCAGCTATGGGAAGATATTGCACGAGTACAGTATCCAGCATCCATATGTCCATAAATTCTGCACGAGTGCTGCTCTAAGGAAACTATCATCAACTTATGAAGTCATCCACATTTGCTCCCACATATATGCAAGCAAAAAACCACTATTTCAAATATAGCAGAAGTGCTGGAACAAGAAATTAGTATGGGTCCGGAGATATCAGAACATTAGCATTACGAAACAATAGAAAAAGGAAGAGTGCCCAGTTAAACTAGACAAGATAAACGACCTCCAAAGAATGTGGCAGACATACCTACTGGATTCTTTCATCCGCTGACTTGGTTATCATAACCATTATAACATGGCAATTCCAGTCATCAGTTTACAGCTTGCATCCAAGGAGAAAGAAATTAGCCTTTCTGAATCTTTTCAAAGAAAAGACTGAAAAGTCCTCATCGATCCACGTTCCAAGGAAAATACAAATTTAATGATATGACCTAAAGATTATCAACATGATTATTTATCTCACATAGAAGAAGCCACCACTGGTTTCGAAAGAAACTAACGTTCCACGGTCCCAAAGACAGGAGTCATGTCTGCTTCATACAATAGAAACGCCCCAGCTCCAAAGCATTTTCTCATATCTCCAGGCACTTTGTGTTTATTTCTCACACGGTGCATCCCTGAGTCCGATAGGGAGAAAAAGAAGTGCCAACCTAGAGAGAATTATCTTTTATGCTATGATGGGTATCAAAGAAAGATTAGACTCCTTTCTAATCTTGACTGTAAAAAGAAGTAAGTTCTGATATGACTGATCCCAACGTCATCAGGCAAGGTAACGGCCGTCAGCCATCGTTTTCCCCACCCCCGGCACCCCCTCGGGGTCGGGGTGGGGTCATCGTTTCCTAACCCCGGGGCCCCTACCAGCCCCGGGGTGAGCGGCCATTTCCCCACCCCCGGCACCCCCTCGGGGTCGGGGTGGGGTCATCGTTTCCTAACCCCGGGGCCCCTACCAGCCCCGGGGTGAGCGGCCATTTCCCCACCCCCGGCACCCCCTCGGGGTCGGGGTGGGGTCATCGTTTCCTAACCCCGGGGCCCCTACCAGCCCCGGGGTGAGCGGCCATTTCCCCACCCCCGGCACCCCCTCGGGGTCGGGGTGGGGTCATCGTTTCCTAACCCCGGGGCCCCTACCAGCCCCGGGGTGAGCGGCCATTTCCCCACCCCCGGCACCCCCTCGGGGTCGGGGTGGGGTCATCGTTTCCTAACCCCGGGGCCCCTACCAGCCCCGGGGTGAGCGGCCATTTACCACCCCCGGGGCAGCCCCTGAGCGGCCATTTCCCCACCCCCGGCACCCCCTCGGGGTCGGGGTGGGGTCATCGTTTCCTAACCCCGGGGCCCCTACCAGCCCCGGGGTGAGCGGCCATTTCCCCACCCCCGGCACCCCCTCGGGGTCGGGGTGGGGTCATCGTTTCCTAACCCCGGGGCCCCTACCAGCCCCGGGGTGAGCGGCCATTTCCCCACCCCCGGCACCCCCTCGGGGTCGGGGTGGGGTCATCGTTTCCTAACCCCGGGGCCCCTACCAGCCCCGGGGTGAGCGGCCATTTCCCCACCCCCGGCACCCCCTCGGGGTCGGGGTGGGGTCATCGTTTCCTAACCCCGGGGCCCCTACCAGCCCCGGGGTGAGCGGCCATTTCCCCACCCCCGGCACCCCCTCGGGGTCGGGGTGGGGTCATCGTTTCCTAACCCCGGGGCCCCTACCAGCCCCGGGGTGAGCGGCCATTTCCCCACCCCCGGCACCCCCTCGGGGTCGGGGTGGGGTCATCGTTTCCTAACCCCGGGGCCCCTACCAGCCCCGGGGTGAGCGGCCATTTCCCCACCCCCGGCACCCCCTCGGGGTCGGGGTGGGGTCATCGTTTCCTAACCCCGGGGCCCCTACCAGCCCCGGGGTGAGCGGCCATTTCCCCACCCCCGGCACCCCCTCGGGGTCGGGGTGGGGTCATCGTTTCCTAACCCGGGGCCCCTACCAGCCCCGGGGTGAGCGGCCATTTCCCCACCCCCGGCACTCCCTCGGGGTCGGGGTGGGGTCATCGCTTCCTAACCCCGGGGTCCTACTGGCCTCAGGGTGCATGGTCGACATGCTATTCAACCGCCAAAGAAAACAGCAACTGTCAGCATGTACGGTGCTCACGCATGATCTCCGGCACATGGCTGTGCCTTGCCGTGGTACCATTTCGTACTCCTTTAAAATGTGCGCCGGTACGGAGGGTCACGTCTCATAACGATGTTTGGCGCATTGCATGCCACTGTGCGCCACTACGCCTTGCTAGGATGTACGACTCGCCGCCTCTAGTAATAGGAGCCCAGCTACGTCCA
>UESW01003713.1:0-23415 GCA_900491605.1 Calamus simplicifolius | reverse complement strand
CGGCTCGCACAGACAGGAGTCGGCTCGCAAGGAGTCAGGGGTCGACTCTTGAAAAACCAAGGGTCGACTCGAGAAAATCAGTCATTTTGGGGAGTCGACTCGGAAACCCTTGAGTCGGCTCGGGAGCGATACAAAAATCAGAAAAATGTTCTGATAGACTTTAAAACTTGTCCCAATTAAATTTAAAATATAAATTTGACTTGATACATTAAATATGACATTTAGCATGGATTCAAGACATGTTTCAAGAATTCATCGATTGAATTATAATGTGTAAAATTCCTTTTGAAATCTTTTAAGCATAGAGCTTGAAACTCTTTTTTCTAATAGATTCAAAACTCATTTGATATAACCATTGATAGTTCATTCCTTTCAATTTGAATAAGCTCAAGGTTTTTTGATAAATAAACACATTGTATTCTTTAAGGTACTCATGGCTTTTGGAAATCATCAAAATCAATAAAGTTGGGGCAATTATGTTTCATAATTTCTCAACAGTCCTCAGCATTCCGATCGCTCATCCTCTCACATGACACTGAGGAACCCGTGACAGTAATCCCTAAGATGGCGGCTACGTCGTCCAATGTAATAGTCATCTCGCCATAGGTAGATGGAAGGTGTTCGTCTCGGGCTGCCATCTCTCTACGAAGCCCGAGACAAGAATCTTATCGGTGAACCGATAAGAGGAGTGCACTAGATCTATAAGGCCCGACTGCTCTACGATTTCCCTGAACTTCCTATTCGATTGCCCTGATGCCCACCACTGCCATTCAGCTACCTTGGCAGCATGGTTCATGCACTTCAGTGGACCCGTTCCTGTAATATAAATGCCATTAATAATTTTATATCACAGCATCGTAACGATACATTAAAGAAAGTAAAATGCAATAGCAATTAAACAATACATGTTGCCTCCAGATCGAGGCTGCTATATGTGTCCTGAAACTACTCAGGACAGACTCATCCTCTGGACCTCCTGGACATGGCCCGACAGCTTCACCTTCAACGTCCATAGCGGGCATGTCCTCGTCTACTGTCTCAGCTGGGGACGATGGTGCAGCAGGAACCTCGGCCTCAGCATGACCGGCACGACGTCTTCTGGCTGACGCCGTGGGTCTAAATCGCGAGAAACCAGCATCCATATCTGAAACTGAGTATCAGCATATACGTCGATCAAAATGCAAATCAAGTAGACAAGTTATATGACGAAACTGAACAAAAAATTCAGATTTACATTGATGAATTATAAGACAAATTGTCCAAGAATGACAAGCCAATAAGTGCAATTGCCAAAATTCAGTAGTGTTGTGTGCAAGTGGGTTAATAAGTTTACTGTTAACGGTCTGGGAGCTCCATGCCTCCCATGCCGGACACCCGTCGGAGAGGGAGCTCCAGGCGGGAATGCCGTCGGCATTCACACAAAAAAAAATTAACTGTTTACTGTTAACTGTTAATGGGGAAGGGACCGGCGGGCTGCCGGCTCCCTTCCTCGTTCATGCCGGACCGCCGCATGGGAGCTCCCATGCTTCCCATGCCGGACAACCCGCCGGACAACCCGCCGGAGAGGGAGCTCCGGGCTGGAATGCCGCCGGCATTCACAAAAAAAAAAACCTTAACGGGAAGGGACCCGGCGGGCCGCCGGCTCCCTTCCTCGTTCTCATGCGGACCGCGGCATGGGAGCTCTCATGCTTCCATTACGGACAACCCGCCGGACAACCACCGGAGAGGGAGCTCCGGGCGGGAATGCCGCCGGCATTCACAAAAATAAAAAAAACCTTAACGGGGAAGGGACCCGGCGGGCCGCCGGCTCCCTTCCTCGTTCTCATACCGGACCGCCGGCATGGGAGCTCCCATGCCGGACAACCCGCCGGAGAGGGAGCTCCGGACCGCCGGCATTCACACAAAGTAAAAAAAAAAGGGTTTAACTCATCGGCGGTCCGCCGGGGGGGAGGAGGAGATCGATCTGGCCGGAGATCCGCCGGGAGGGGAGGAGGAGCTCGGTGGAAACGGGGGGGGGGGGGGGGGGGGGGGGGGGGGGTGGGGCGTGTTGAGAAATCGGAGGGGTGAAAATGGGGTGGGGGGTAATTTAGGGATTTACAAAAAAAGGGTGGGTGTAGTGAGTTAAGTTGTGGGTGTAGTTAGCAATTTTTTTTTTTTAAATATGCGGGTGATGAGAGGATTTATGTGGGCGCCAATAGAAGCTCCCCACTGCACATGTCAAGATCTAGTCCTACCAAATGCAAAGGCCTCTCACACCATACCAGAAGGGAACCATTTTGGTTTTTTCGCCGGTCTGTTTGGATTGGGGTGAATGGAGGGAAGGGAAAGGAAATGAAGGAAATGTCATAAGTTATCTTGTTTGAGAGGAGGGTTAAAGAGAGGGAGGAAAGGGAATGAGAGTAACTGGTTCCCCCTCTTTCCTTCTCAACAAGGGTAAATTTATTAACCCCCAAATCAGAGGGTAAGCTGGGGGAGAAAAAAGGTTTAAGTCATATTTTTTCAGAAGACCAAAATATTCCTTCATTTTCTATTATTCATTCTTTCATTCTCACTTTTCATTCCCTATTCTCAAGGTTATAATTGTCACATAACCTTTCCCTTCCTTTCTTCCCTCTCTATTCAAACAAGATAATTGATATTACCCTTTCTTCCCCTTTCCAGTCAAACAAGAGAAGAAGAATAACCCTTCCTTTTTCTTCCTTCCTCTTTCATCCCTTTCCTTCCTCTTCTATCCCTTTACTTCCTTTTACTCTTCCCTCCCCTCCAAAGATCCAAACATAGCAAAGGGGAGGGGGACCTCTGCACGTTCACTGTCCTGATTTATTACATCCTTGATGGACTCAACTCAACTCAACTCATTTAAGCCTTGTCCCAACTACATGGATCGGCTACATGAATCTACTTCCAACTCAACCCTTGCCCTTGGTGGACTATGATCTTCATTTTTTATTTTATGTGTTTTCCAAGCCTAAGATGCTGTCCCGAAAAATATAAAATGACAAACTGTTACAACTTATGGATTTATGTTGACTAAACTTGTTCTCAGATGACAAAAGAAGACAAATAAGTTGTCATCCTACGTAAAACTGAGCAAATTTGCAGTAAATTGTAGCATGATGCTTCGCTACTTTCAAACTACCCACCACCACCAAAACCTACTAAGGTATTCAATATATCTTAAAAGTTTACTATTTTTCAATGTGCAACAGTCTCAATAACTATGAAACATACAAGCATTGGTTTTGTCAAGAATCGTTTAGTTATATTAAGTTAAATATCATTCCATACTCGTTGTCATGGTTTTGATGCTTAGAAAGATAGAAAACTGAGACTCAGTAGCAATGAAGTTAAGATCAAGTTCGTGTTTGTATTCAATTTTTACATTCAGACCTGGCAAAGAACATCGACGGTGCTCTGCTCTCCTCCTCCCGGCAACAGCTTGACTCGAAACTTCTGCTGGTCCTCCGCCTTCGACACAGCCCTCACGATCTTTCCTTTGCTTCCTACCACCTCCTCCTCCGCCGAAGACAAGCCCAAAGCCCTCCCATGGTCATCAAAACCCGGCCAAGAAGAGGGACCTAGCAGGCCCGATTCCCGAGCACCATACGACTCCATGCTACCGCCATCGCGGGCATAAACTCTCTCCTCGAGCCCGTTGTCTTCCACGCCGAGCCGGCCGTATCGAAACCCACTGTCCGGTCTCTGCTTGAGGAATCGCTCACCATTGCCCAGTGCCTCGGATTCTCATTGAAATACCGAACGCCATGATCGAATTGGGGTTGGAATTTGGGAGGTGAGGCAAGATGGGGAAAAAGCAGGCTATTTTCTCGAAGGAGATTTTCTTGTATGGGTTCGAGAGGACGGCCCAAACAAAACAGGATGGGGCTTAGGTTTTGGGTCCTATTAATAACAAGGCCCCAGTTCCGAACTGGGCCTAATCTAAAAGGTCAGCCAGATGCTTCAAACTGCTCAACGAAGGAAAAGTCATTGTACATTACCTCTGATGTAGCAAATTCTATATGGACTATGCTCTACGTAAATTCTACATGGCTTAATGCGATGAAATGAAATAGTAGAAATCATGATTATGAATTCGCAAGCAATACGCTATCCCTGATCGGACGGAACGGAACGGTTTGCCTTCTGAAAAAATTTTACGATATCCCAATTTTAAAATTATGACACCTTTGTTATAAAATAACAACATCCTAATTATAAAACGTTAAAGCAAAGCTTTACGATATTTTAAGAAATTTTTTGATATCGATCGAAAAAAATTATAATACCTTAGTTGTAAAATTGCACCATAGTTATAAATTATGCCACTCATTCAGAAAGACGATCAGTTGTAAAATTACGATACCGTAGTTATAAGATTATGATATCCATTCAAAAAATGTTAAGATAAAGCTTTAAAATATTTCGATCAAAAATATTATGATATCCTATTTATAATATTATGACATCATAATTATAAAATTTATAATATTGTAGTTATAAAATTTTGAATACTATTGCGTTTAAGAAATCATTTATCTACTTCTTTTAACTTTTGTAAACCTCTATGGAGCGCCTGGCATGAGGTGGTACCACCATTGATTCATCATTGCTCACCATTGATCCAAGAAAAAAATGATGGGGTCACTATATTTGATTACACTTTATTAATCTTACATAATCTCAAATCATGAATCAACATTCAATTCAATGATTGTATTCAAGGCCACCTTTAAAAAGAGACTTTGATTAAAAATTTAAAGACCATAATAACCTTTAATAATATTAAAAATACTTTATATTATTTTTCATATAATTTAATAATAATAATAATTTTTGTAATATTTTTATATAGAATAATATTATAATATATGAAATAATTATAATTATAATATTATAAAGTTATATCATAATATAATACTATAATTTAATCTAAATAATAATAATAATATAAATAATGATAAATTATCATCATACTAATTTAGTGATAATTATTTTAATATAAAGAGAAGTTAACTAATCAAAAATAATTTTAGTATTTCATGATTGGCAATCCAGGATTTTCTATGATATATCAAATGAAATAATCTTAGATAATTAAGAATTTTTAATCACTGGCATGTATCAAACTAAGATCAAATGGATTAGATCACCTATGGATTATCATGATTTAAGATTATTATGATAACCGTATTCAAGTTACCAAACATCCTTTTTAAGTCATTAAGGGAGAACCAAGAGGAGAGGAAGCAATCTTTGAGGACAATAGTTCTTGCAATATTGCCCAATGACATATGTAGAAGTGGGGTTACAAGTTGGCAAGGGTGGGTTAGCTTTGGCACCAATTCAAAACTAGTACACTTATATTAAACATATGTTTGATTGTATTTGAGATTAATATTATTATATAAAGTATTTTACATTGAATCATATTACTTGCTCCATACAAAAACCATAAGAAATATGTTTGGATCATTTTATAACATATCGTGCAAGACAACAAGAGATATTAATAATATATAGCTTGATAAACAACATATTCCACAAAAGATTATTTATTATGTATAAGATATATATAATTTAATCAATAAATATTAATGATTATATATAAGTTAACATTAAGCAAATAATTAAGAACATGTTTGAGATCTTACATATTTGTTAAAAATAGCTATTGACAAACATCCAAATAGAATCTAAAGAAGCATCGATGATAATATTTTTTTCTTAAATATAAAAGTAGATGGATGTAACATAGTATATGCATACTTATGAAATCATATTTATATTAAATATTTTTTACTATATTTCTAGCTGGCTTATCAATGATTAATTGATTTTGACTCATATGTAGCATTCTTTTGTTTTGTTTTTTTGTTACAGGTGGGCGATCACACCACTCTGGCAAAATAACAGGGCAAGGGACATCAGACGACCAAACCCACTGGCCGGGATGATGGGCAACGGTAGAAGCTTTTGACTCATATGTAGCATTCTTTGATGAAGTATGAAGATCAATTTTGACAGTACTTGTCTTTGATGAAAACCTAGTGTAATTAGACAATGAAGTAATTAATTGGGCAATATTTATTTTTTCAAATTAATTATAATCCAAGGAATAATGTGTGTGTGGATCATTTGATTTGTGCTAGTAATTCTTTTTCCAACTGACCCACTTCTTCCTATTTTCACCTAACGCCTCTTTCCTTTTTTTTCTTCTCACCAAACATCTTCTCTCCTTTTCCTGAACTCTTCAACTGCCGATAGAGATAGAGTTATAGTCAAATCTTCATTGTGCTTTTTGTATTTGTTTTTCTTTTTCTCATTGTTAATTTTTTTTGTAGTATGTAATTAATTAATTTAAGCTTTTGATTTTGATTCATACAACCTAATTGTTATACTAATGAAGAGCATGATGTGGATCCATACAACCTAATTGCTGCACCAAAGAAGCAAGAACAAAACTACCGAAGTGACCCACTCCAATCCAAAGCCCTAATTGCAATCCAAGCCTGGACTCTGAATTCGGTTCCGCCACTCTATTACCTTAGTAGGCTGGGTAGATCAATGTTTTGAATATCAATACGGTCGATTTTATTATTAAAGTTAACTTTTATATGATCCAATAAAAATAAAAAAATTCATTGAACCAGCTGAATTTCAAATCGGCCCAATTAGGTTTTTAATTTTTTATTTAAATTGATATTTATTTTATTATTTTTATATTATTAAATTAAAAATTAATCATAATATTATTTGATTTGATCAAATCAATTTATTTGATCGAACCAAATTTATGATTCATGATTCAAAATGATTTTCAAAACATTGGGGGTAGACTGGGTCCGGATTGACTGAATGCTTCTCTCGTCTCTCAACAGCCTGCCGCTTTGCCGCCCTTCAAATCCTTCCAAGCCAGTGACAAAGAAACCAAGAAAAAGAGTTCATGATGCGTCTGAATTCTTAGAACCATTGTTTCTTTCAGATTAAAAGAAGGCACCGAAATTGCAGAGGCTAATTGAACGATGCCTTTAATTCATGCAAACCATTATTATATAAAATAAATCCTCTCTATCTCTCTCCATGCTTGTTTTTTTTCCGTTCAGGCCAAGAGCACCTCCATGCTGTCCTCCTTTACGGATGTTCAGAGGGGACAGGCATCTAGTAAGACATCGCAGAGGTCGCACACGCACAGATGCCTGCAGGGAACCAGCAGCACGCGCGCATAACGAGACCCGCAGGACTTGCACAGTGGATGGCCGGCATGCGGCGAGGACGTGGAAGAGAGGCAGGGCTCGCGGACTTGCTCCAAGGTGCGGTTCAAAGACGCAGCCATGGCCTCGTTCTCCTTGGCGATCCTCTGCCACTCCTTACTCTCCTCCTCTACTCTCTTCAGCCGCGCTTCCAGTTCCGCCGTTCGCTTCCGGGCGTTTGCCAATTCGGTTTCTTTCTGGTTTAGAAGCGAGGAGACGTTCGAGGCGAGGCTCGAGAGAAGGGAGGTCATGTGCTGCTTCCTCTGCTGGTGGAGCCCCATTATCAGTCGGTTCGTCTGCCACGGAGCAAAACCGAATAAAAATTCGATCTTTCACCCATCTTTCATCATCAAAAGATCGTAACTTTTACTTGAAGAAGAAGAAACGTACGTACCTGGAGGCGAAGGTATCGATCCGTTTCTTCCCTCTGTTTCACTAACAGATCAGCCAGCGATTGACGCAGAGAGAGAGGGCTATCAGCGGGGGCACTAGAAGGCAGAGCACCCGTCCTCCATGGTGGAGGAGAAGCAAAACAACCCATCGTCATC
Source organism: Calamus simplicifolius (assembly GCA_900491605.1). NCBI lineage: Eukaryota > Viridiplantae > Streptophyta > Magnoliopsida > Arecales > Arecaceae > Calamus > Calamus simplicifolius. Next base: position 15,617 of record UESW01003713.1, on the reverse strand, counting down.
CGCTGCGGTTGCTGGTATGGTTGATGGAGATCAGGAGACAGGAATCCACCTTCCATCTGCTTCACTCCCGTCGTAGAACAGTGGCAGCGACACTTGCACCGCGGATCCAAAGGATCAAAATAGAGAAGAAGAGAAACAGAGGACGTAATGGTGGTGGTGCTGATATAGTTTTATATATATATACTGTTATTGCGAATAAATGTAATTGAATGAATTAGGATGCGGCCGATGATGCGCCCATTGAGAGAATCGTATCCTCGGCATGGTTCCCTCAAAGCGCGAGATTTCCTTTCTTTTTATTATTATTATTATTATTATTATTATTATAATATAGCACCAACGCTACTGTCACTGATACTAAAATTCATTGACTAAAGTTAAGAGCGGGAGGATCCGCTCTGACGATCTGCTGTATATATATATCCATGGATGGGAGATTCTCTGATATCTTTTTTCTTGCTTTTTATTAATCTATTATTTTTAAACTCCAGACGCATTCAAGAAGGAAAGATGGGCTGTCAAAGGCTCAAGTGTTAAGCCTTTTTTTTTTTTTTGAGTCGTACTTAAAAATAATTTTTAGGACAATTATGTTAAAATTCATATTAAAATACGTGACTTGAAAACGATGGGACGAATAAGGAGTGGCCAAAGTCAAAGTTGTAGCGGAAACAGCACGAGAATTATTCATTATAATGTGGAAAGCGTATCAACTCTCGGATCCCCGTTGTGATGAATGAACTCGAGAAAACAAGGTGACATTCAATGAATCGACCATTTCTTTCGTTGAAATTTTTAAAGGAAATTAATTATGTATTGTTGTCGCCGAAATTGCTCCTTGACTCGGGCGCGTCCGGTCTCCTGATCGAGCTCCCTCCTGGACGGACCTGCAAGGAAGCCTACACGCGGGAGGCGCTGGGGGTGGCCCTCCGCGGAAGACCCTCCGATGCTCAAGTCAGTAAGGGACCGACGAGCAACAAGATGAGAGGAGAAGGCTCTCGCTGTAGAGTTCCTCCAGAGAGCTCTGGGCAGAGCAACAATGGCGGAAAAGAGAGCTAAGAGCGGTCGAGTAAGTGCATAGAGAGAGAGAAGAAGGGGAATAGCGTCCGAGAATGCCCGTACCTCAGGGGTCTGGAACTGCAGTATTTATAGAGGATTATCTGATAGTTAGGGAGGAGCGTCGTGGGCCCGAAGGCCGTTGGGATTCGAACCCAGTTTGTTACGAGTCTGGTAGGATCCGTATCCGGTTAGTTAGTGGATCGACGGCTGGGAGGCGGGGAGAGCTGGCCGATGGCTCGAGACCTAGGCCACTATTGCAGGTCATGGCCATATCTTGGTATGATTCCTTGTTTGGAATCTTATTCTGTTATAGTGAATTTGAACTCTCCCGCGCCAGATTCCGCAGAGGTGTTCTGAACGCCGTGGTTCAGTCATCATGGCTGGCTGAGGCTCGGCGGAGGTAGGTGCCGAGGCACAAGGGGCCAACTTGGATCAGGCAGGGTCGGCCGGGATGGAACGTCGGAGGCCGGCGCTGGAGGTCGACGGCGCTGGAGGCCGACGCTGGAGGCCGGCGTTGGAGGCCGACGCTGGAGGACGCTGGAGGCCGGCGCTAGAGGTGTCGGCCTTTGGGGCCGACAGACGATGGTCGATAGCTCGGCTGGGGCCGAGAGACGGGATAGGTCGGCTGGAGGAGCGACGGAAGGAGGTCGATAGCTAGAGGTGTCGGCCTTTGGGGCCGACGGACGATGGTCGATAGCTCGGCTGGGGCCGAGAGACGGGATAGGTCGGCTGGAGGAGCTGACGGAAGGAGGTCGATAGCTCGGCTGGGGCCGAGAGATGGGATAGGTCGGTACCTCGAGGACCCCTGGTTCAGTGAGGGGCTGGAGCATCTCAAATCACCGACCTATCGTTGGCGGGCGTCGCTCGATCGAACGGGAATCAGGGCTGACCTTAGCCGCGTGCACGATTAATGATGCATGATAATTTTACCCCCCAACACATGCCCTCCACTCCCTAGTTCGAAGCGCAGGTTCGGGCATAGGGAGTATAAGTCCAGGTGGCACGCTTTATATGGGACGATCCGGTTTAGACAGCCCGCGCAATGATGCCCTAATTAATGCAGTGAGGTCATCATGCCTTCGTGGGTAAGGCTCCTCCAGGGGTGACGGTTGGGGGAATGCCACGCAGCAAATCCCGATTCACGCGGCGTTTGTCGAGGCGGTTCCGAACGCCTCGGGCGAAGCGTCCCATCTTCTTAAGATGGATTCCTTAGGGGGGAAGCAAAGCGATAGCAGCGCTGCATCTGTTTGCAATATCCTCTCATTCTGTTTCCTGGAGAGTCCCGTCCTCCACAACGTTTGCCGTTTCGCCTGGTGCTTTTTTCGGCTAGGAAGATGATGAGCCCCGACGACGTAGCTTCGGAGATCGTCACTGAGGATGTGGGAAAGATTCGCCAGAGGTATGGTATACCCCCAGACGTCGTTCTGCGATTGCCGGGCCTGAGCACAGGGTCTCGCGAGATCTGGAGCATGGAGTCTTCATTTATGAGGATAGTTTGAAAGCAGGCCTCCGGTTTCCTCTTCATCCCTTGGTGAAGGAAATCATGACACATTACAACATCTGTCCGGCGATGGTGGCCCCAAATAGCTGGCGGAGTATTATCGGATTTATCTTAATGTGCCATCAGATTCAGGTTATCGCCACTCTCCCACTTTTCCACGCCTGCTATCATCTAATACCCGGGAGGAAATCGGAGTGGCCTTACATCGGACCCCGGAGGTCCTTCAAAACGATTGTGGATAAGCCATCCTCCATAAAGGGATGGAAGAGTCGATTCATCATCGCCGAGGGGAACATTGGTTCTGACTTCCCTTGGAGATGGGGATATTTCGTTCGGGATGCGGAAACGCATCCGGTTTTGTCCGAGCGGAAGGAGAAAGATTTGGATGTCTCCGCAACGGCCAGGTGTTCTCGGCCAATGATTTTCTATCGGAGGGTGCTCTTTTCGCGGCCGGGCTTAGCCCTCTGGACCCGCAAGGTGAGTCCTCCCTTTTCTCTTCTCTGCTTTTTTATCCAGGCGGACGTGTTTGGATTTAATTGCATACTTTCCGCTCTTGCAGCCAAGAGGTCTGCGTTGTCAAGCCTTGTTAAGAGGAAGAGAGGCAAGCGCCCAGGGGAGAGCAGCGGCGCAGAGAGAAGTAGGCCCGAGAAGAGGGCTCATACTTCCATAAGATGCTCGTCGGATGCCGGAGTGATCACGACGGGAGCGTCGGAAGCAAGGGAGGATTTGAGGAGGACAGCTGAGATCCCTTGTCCCCTGTGGTGGAACTATCGGATAGCTCGGATGAGATTCCATTGGCCCATTCGGCCGCATCCCCTTTGAAAGATGAGCTGACGACGGATTCGGCGGAAGTCGTCGTTTCTGGGGGGCTCTCCCCGACCGCGGGTTTACTCCCGACCTCGGTAGGAGAGCAAGAGGGAGCGGTCGCAGTCGGTGAGGTTCGGGGCGAGCTCCCTCTTGTGGGGCCTTTTGCGGGAGAGTCCGGGGTAGCGACGTTGGGTCGCCCGTAGTGGTTCGAGAAGCAAGCCGGATGGAGGTTTCGGCAGAGCCTGCAGAGGAGACTCAGGTGACTGTGACCGAAGGAGACGGGTCGGGAGAGGGAGCGCAGCGAGACGAGAGTCCCGCAATGGAGACTCCTTCAAAAAGGGTTTTCGGGAAACTGGCGCTTGGGTTGGCCGAATTGTCTGAGGAAGCCCAAGCCAGAATTCTGATAGAAGAGGCTGGGAGGTTGAAGGCTTCTCAGTCGGAGGTCGCCCGGGTTGACTCCTCGGGTGGAGACGGCCAGCCCAGTAGCTCGAACATGGACGTTGAGGAGGCATTTTCCGCTTTAATGAGGTTGGCCCTGTACCCGGGTGCGGATCCCTCGGCGGACAAGTTTGCGGACTTGGAGTTGGTTGATGCCGCGTTCGGGCAGCAGGGCGTGGCCGAAAGTATCCATCTTCTTCCGACATTGACAATCCGACCCTCATGAAGATGACACGGGCCTACGCCTCTCTGGTGAGTCACCACTCTCGGGTGGCGGATACTTTCCGGTTGACTTGATTGCATGTTCTTACTCGTTCTTTATCCTGTAGAGTGTTTTGCTTTCTCGGGCGATGTGCTGGCGTTTGAGTTTGGCGACGGGGGCGGCGTTCAGGCCAAGAGAGCCAGTGCCAAACTCCGATCGCGAGCAGAGGCGTCCGAGAAGTTCGAGGAACTCCTGGCCGCCAGCAACTAAAGCTTGGCGGGGATGAAGGCATCGTATCAGGCCGCTCTAGCTGAAGCGTCTAAGCAAAAGCATAAAGTGGAGGAGTTGCAGGGGCTCCTGGCGAAGAGCGACGATGCATGCTTGGAGTTGGCTCGAGTTAGGTCGAAGCATTCTGAGGAAGTGGCGGCGATGCAGAAAGAACATAATGAGAGTCTGGGCCGGCTGGAGAAGGAGGCCGCCGACGAGAGAAACCGCCTGGCCAGAATGCTCGATGAAGTAGAGGAGAAGCTGCAGCGGCGCGATTGCGATGTCGCCGACTTGAGAGCCAACACTAAATGGCAAGGGATGATAGCCCGGCTGAATGACGAGCTATCCCAAGCCTGGGGAGAGGTTGAAGATAAGCAGTCAAGAATTAACACCCTCCAAGAAAGGGTCGAGCTGGTCAGAGCCGATAAAGCGAGGGCCAGGGGTGAGGCCGAAGAGCTGACCAAAAGGTTGGCCCGACAAAAGGAGGAGGTACGACCCTATTCCCCCTTTTTTAGTTTCCTTTGTTGGTTCCTTGTGGTGCCGACTGATTCTGGCTTCGCAGATGGCAAAATTAGGGCTGGACAATTGGGCCTTGCAAGGTGAGCTTGCATCTAGCCGAGATAGGAGTTTGGAACTCGAGGCGCGGGCCGGCGAGTTCGAGGAGCAAACTGTTTTTCTGCGGGCTCAGGTCGCGGAAGCTGAGGGGCAAGTTGCCCTATCGCGGAGCCAAATGGCCGAGGCTGAGATGCGACTCGCCATGCTCAAGGGCGAACAGGACATAATTTGTACTGATGCCTTCCAACTCGGAGTGGAAGAATGCAGAGACAAGATATCCAGCGAGCATCCAGAATAGGATCTTTCTTTCTTGGATGCTGAAGCTCTTGATGCCAGTGACTTCGGGGGTGAAGAGGAGGAGACTACGTCGACGCTTTGGATACCGATCTTGGTGCCGCCCCAGGTCCCAGCGAGGCCGCAGATTCTGGAGGACATTCGCAGACTGTCGCCAAGGAGGCTAAGATATTCGAGAAGGGCAAATCAAGTCATGCCTCTGCAGACGTAATTGGGGGTTCTCCTGGAACTGATGCGGCTCCCGGCTTTTAAAAGTCACTTCTACGTTTTGCTTCCCGAGATGTAACTCTGCCTGACGTTCTTTAATGAATGAACTTTCCGCTTCCATTTGAGTGCTTTTTCTTGGGCGGTCCTTCGCTCCAAATTTCATCCCAATCGCAAACGACTTATGGCTTATTGGCGCTGTTTGTCGTTTTTATCTTAGGATCGAGGGAACGCATTGGCTGGGGCCAAGGCGGGGCGATAGCCTTGACTGTGAACCGAGAGATGATCTGGTTCGGTTCATGTTTGAGCGATGCAATAGCTTAACTAAAACTTGAGAAATGAGGCAGGTCGGTTAAGGCCGACGGATGAGGTAGGTCGGCTAGGGCCAACAGACGAAATAGGTCGGCTCGGGCCGACGGGTGAGGCAGGTCGGCTAGGGCCGACGGATGAAGTAGGTCGGCTAGGGCCGACAGGCAAAGTAGGTCGGCTAGGGCCGACGGATGAGGCAGGTCGGCTAGGGCCAACGATGAAGCAGGTCGGCTAGGGCCGACGGATGAAGCAGGTCGGCTAGGGCCGACGGATGAGGCAGGTCGGCTAGGGCCGACGGATGAGGCAGGTCGGCTAGGGCGATGGGCAAAGCAGGTCGGCTAGGGCCGACGGGCGTAATACGTTGGCTAGGGCCGATGGATGAAAGCGGTTACCAAAGTGGCGACATGTGGCGGGATTTTGTGTCGATGGCTCGAGGGCCGATGGCTGGAGCAGGTAGATTTCTTGCTTGGATCGGTTTAAATACCGATGGAGGGTCCGGTTATCGTTGGCCATTTCATTCGACGACCTCTGCTAGCTTGATACGAGCTTGCGCCGACAGAATGGCTTCCAAGGATGGCGGAAGGTTAACCGGAACACCAGCCGACGACGCCAACACTCGCTGGGGGGCTCGTAGGAGCCTCACTCAGACCGTCGTCGACGGGGAGGTCCTGGCCTCCTTGTTTGCAAGTCGACAACGACTCCAGGAGGCGACCGAACGATACGTGATTGCCTCCGTGCGATTAATGACGCATAGAAAGGTGCATGGTGTCTCTCCAGCAGCAGGTGGGTAGCCCTGCGGCGGATCACGGAGAACAGTCGGCAGTTCCGGGAGAGAACGATGAGCCCCTGTGAGGGCTGATGTATTTTTCGTTTCTTTTTGTCGCTCCCTTTTTCGGTGAATGAAAGAATAGTTTGCGTAGCCCTCGCGTTCATTTTTGTTTACAGATGTTCAATTTTGTTGCACAAGTTCTTCGAGCGATTAACTTCCTTGGCGAGCAATCGACGAACAATCGCTTTTGTGTTTTTGCTGCCCTGCTAGTGCTCTGTCGTTCCATAGGCAAATTGGTTTTTATTTCACCGGAGTTGATGATACGGCTCTCGTGGGGAGCAAAAGCTGCTCCGGCGCTTTCCGGAAGGCTTTTATGGCGTTGGTCTTTTTCCATGCAGGCCGTTTTGACGTACGGTGCACACCCATTTACCATTGGAGGATGTTACTTTCGTAGGATGATCTTCTGGACCTGTCAGTTTTCGTAAGATCAGTGGGCGATTCTCTGCGTTTAATAACTGTGATTCGGGATCAAAAGGAAATCTTTGTGTGCGTCATGGTTCATGCGACGGGCTCGGCGCGCAATGGGGCGTTGCTTTCATCCTGGGAGGCCACGTGGAGGCATGGGCCAGGTGTTTGGAATCTCGGGGCTTCTGGCTTTGATAGCTGCCCCCGGTTCACTTCCGCCTATAAAAAAGGGGGAAGAGGGGTCGTGCTAGGCCATCCTCTAAGTTCCCTTCCCTATTGGAGTTTCCACAATGCCCATATTTTTGGCGTTTCGAGCGGGAGGATCGGACTTTTCTTTCATAAGTCATCCTCCCCGGATAGCTGGGGTGACAGAGGAGCCGCTGGAGGTTGGCTCGCCCTGAGGGGATGAGTCCCGGAGATCATATGGAGAGCGCACAGGAGGGCCGTAGAGATCACACGGAAAGCGCACATATGCGCTTCCCGTGTGCCCTTTGTGGTTCGCTACGGGGGGCTTACGGTAGGAAGTGTATCGACACCCCCGTAGCATGCACGGACCCTCCCTCCTTCGCTGACCTGGATTCTCATCCCTTCTCTAAGGGGAATCCTTGCCACGGGGAGGAGAATATGGGAGCAACGGGGGTCTGATGGTCCCCGAGCTTCTCGGTCGGGTGGCGGCCTGCGATCCAGCATCCCACCCTAGGGGAGCTGGCTGGTTTGCCCGGGTCCTCAGAATTAGCATCCACGGGCCATGCCTCCTTTTGGACCTCTTGGTTCATTCGAGGGGGGCCGTGGAGGGTCAGCTTCGTCAACCGTCCAAGCGAGCTGACCGTTTCGTAGTTTGTCTGATTTGTCGGTCCGACGCCGGAGCATCATGGTTGCCCAGATCTGCTTTGGAGCAATTGCCCGAGCTTTGTGCTCGTCTTTACTTTAAGCATTTCGATGCCCTTGTAATGCCCCTCAGGCAGTTGTAATCGGTTTCGGTGGCGATGAAATAAAGAGAGTTTTGTTCTATTTTTCAATTTCTATCTCTTTTATGCCAGGATGTTGTTGTCGGCCACGGGGCATAGGAACATCTCGATCGTTTTTAGACGGGGATCCCATGCCATCCGAGCTAGTTGGGGCTTGTGAGCTGCCCGAATCCGAGCTAAGCTTTGAAAACATTTTAGGTCGGCCGGGCTTGTGAGCGGCCCGAATCCGAACATCAGTTTAGGAGAATACTTAGGTCGGCCGGGGCTTGCGAGCTGCCTGAATCCAAGCTAAGCTTTGAAAATATTTTAGGTCGGCCGGGGCTTGTGAGCGGCCCGAATCCGAACATCGGTTTAGGAGAATACTTAGGTCGGCCGGGGCTTGCGAGCTGCCCGAATCTGAGCTAAGCTTTGAAAACATTTTAGGTCGGCCGGGGCTTGTGAGCGGCCCGAATCTGAACATCGGTTTAGGAGAATACTTAGGTCGGCGGGGCTTGCGAGCTGCCCGAATCCGAGCTAAGCTTTGAAAACATTTTAGGTCGGCCGGGGCTTGTGAGCGGCCCGAATCCGAACATCGGTTTAGGAGAATACTTAGGTCGGCCGGGGCTTGCGAGCTGCCCGAATCCGAGCTAAGCTTTGAAAACATTTTAGGTCGGCCGGGGCTTGTGAGCGGCCCGAATCCGAACATAACCTGGGGGAATACTTAGGTCGGCGGGGGCTTGTGAGCTGCCCGAATCCGAGCTAAGCTTTGAAAACATTTTAGGTCGGCCGGGGCTTGTGAGCGGCCCGAATCCGAACATCGGTTTAGGAGAATACTTAGGTCGGCCGGGGCTTGTGAGCTGCCCGAATCTGAGCTAAGCTTTGAAAACATTTTAGGTCGCCGGGGCTTGTGAGCTGCCCGAATCTGAGCTAAGCTTTGAAAACATTTTAGGTCGGCCGGGGCTTGTGAGCTGCCCGAATCCGAGCTAAGTTATGAGCATTTTAGGTCGGCCGGGGCTTGTGAGCGGCCCGAATCCGAACATCGGTTTAGGAGAATACTTAGGTCGGTCGGGGCTTGCGAGCTGCCCGAATCCGAGCTAAGCTTTGAAAACATTTTAGGTCGGCCGGGGCTTGTGAGCTGCCCGAATCCGAGCTAAGCTTTGAAAACATTTTAGGTCGGCGGGGCTTGTGAGCGGCCCGAATCCGAATATAACCCGGGGGAATACTTAAGTCGGCAGGGGCTTGTGAGCTGCCCGAATCCGAGCTAAGTTATGAGCATTGTTTAGGTCGGCTGTAACACGCTATTTCGATTTTTAGCTCGGCCCAGTGGACGAACGGAGTTCTGACGCAGATAGATCAGTTGTAGCCGAGAATGGGTCGGATGTTTCTATTTCTCATCACGACCTTTCAAAAGGGTTGATCGTGTTGCAGACAACGAAATAAAACATCAAAGTTATGAATGGGGCAGGTTGAATGGGTGTACCCTACTGATAGTATATGCGGAGGTTGTCCGAGTTCCACGTCGGGGAATGGACTTCCCGTCCAGATCCTGGAGTTTGTAGGTACCAAGTCCGATGACTTCCGCTACTTGGTACGGGCCTTCTCAATTTGGTGATAGCTTCCCTTGCTCCAGCGGTTTGGAGACAGACGCCTTCCGAAGGACGAGGTCGCCGAGAGAGAAGGATTTTCCTTTGACTCTGGAGGCGTGGTAACACCCTCTGTTGATAGGCGGCAATCCTGATCTGGGCCTTCTCTCTAATCTCTTCCACTAGGTCGAGGTTGGTATGGAGCTGCTCGTTGCTGGCCTCCTCCGAGTAACTCTCCACCTGCAAAGAGGGGAGTCCTATCTCCATCGGGATAACGGCTTCTGTGCTGAAAGCCATCCGAAAGGGGGTCTCGCCTGTGGGCACTCTCGGGGTGGTGCGGTAGGCCCACAAGACATGGTGCAATTCATCTGCCCACCTTCCATGAGCTCTGGAAAGCCGAGCTTTGATTCCTTGGAGCAGAGTTCGGTTAGTTACCTCGGCCGCCCCATTGGCCTGCGGGTGCCCCACCGAGGTTAGGTGATGAGTGATGCCATGCTCTCCGCAGAACTCCCTGAACTTCAAATTATCAAACTGCTTGCCGTTGTCGGTGATAATGGTATGCGGGAGGCCGAAACGGTAGATGATGGACCTCCACACGAAGTCTCTCGCTCGAGCTTCGGTTATTTGAGCCACTGCCTCGGCATCGACCCACTTGGTGAAGTAATCGATTGCGACGAACAAGAACTTCCGCTGTCCCGTGGCAGGGGGAAAGGGGCCCAGAATATCCATCCTCCACTTAGCAAAGGGCCAAGCAGAGGAGATGGGAACCAGACTGCTGGAGGGAGCCTCTGGATATTGGAGTGCTTCTGGCAGGGGTCACAGGTTCGGACGAGATTGTCGGCGTCCTTTTGCATGGTCGGCCAGTAGTACCCTTGGCGCAGCACCTTGTGGCACAGGGACCGGCTCCCCAAATGACTCCCGCAAATTCCTTCGTGCACCTCCCGAAGGGCGTAGTCGGCCTCAGACGGGCGAAGGCATCTGAGCAGTGGCGCGGAGAAAGATCGCTTGTAAAGCTGGTCATCAATCAGTACATAGTTGGTGGCTTGCAACTTCAGCTTTCTGGCTTCCTTTCGGTCAGTTAGGAGTGATCCTTCTTTGAGATATTTCTGGATCGGGTCGAACCAAGATGGCTCAGCCTCGATTTGCATTACCCGATCAATGTCGGCGATGCTGGGCTTCTCCAAGGTCTCCAAATGGAATTTATGTTCGGCATCCATCGTTTCCACAGTTGCCAGCCGAGATAACAGGTCGGCACGAGCATTTTCGGCCCTAGGAATCCGGACAACCTCAAATTCAGAAAAGTGAGAGAGTAAGTTGCGCACCTCTTGGAGATATCTGATCATGTTTGGCTCCTGGGCCTCAAACTCTCCCTGCACATGTCCGGCAATCAGCTGAGAGTCGGTGAAGGCGGTTAGCCTTTCCACCTTCAGGTCGCGGGTAATCCGGAGCCCGGCGAGTAGAGCTTCGTACTCGGCCTCGTTGTTGGAGGCTGAGAAGGAGAATCTGATGCCGTATTCTAAAGTCGCTCCTTCAGGGCTGGTTAGAACCAGACCTGCCCCGGAGCCACCAGAGTTTGAGGATCCGTCGACGTGGAGCAGCCACTGGGTGCTTGGTTTTGGGTGCCCTGATGAATCCGGAGCAGAGCCGTCTTCTGGTATGGTGCATTCGAGAAGGAAGTCGGCTAGGGCCTGCGCTTTGATGGCCGGGCGGGATCGATATTGGATGTCATGCTCGCTTAGCTCGACAGCCCATTTGGCCATCCTTCCTGACGTCTCGGGACGATGGACCACTGCCTTAATGGGTTGGTCGGTGAGGACTGTCACGAATGCGCTTGGAAATACGGCCGCAATCTCGAACCGACGTTATCAGGGCCAGCACCAGTTTTTCGACTCGGGTGTATCTTGTTTCAGCATCCCGGAGCAGTTTACTAACATAGTAGATCGGCCTCTGGGTCTTATTCTCCTCTCTTGTCAGGACCGAGCTAATCGCGCCTTCAGAAACCGCCAGGTACAGATACAGCATTTCTCCTGGATTGGGGCTGCTGAGGAGAGGCGGCGAGCCGAGATACCTTTTGAGGTCTTCGAAAGACTTCTGCACTCCGGATCCACTGGAAGTTCTTGGCAGACCGGAGTGCTTTGAAGAAGGGGAGGCCCCTTTCGGCCGACCGGGCTATGAAGCGGTTGAGGGCCGCGATCCTGCCCGTCAAGCGTTGAACCTCCTTGATGGATGAGGGCGGCGCCATTTGTTGAAGGGCTTGAATCTTCTGCGGGTTGGCTTCAATACCTCGTTGAGAGACCATAAAGCCCAGAAATTTCCCTGAGGTGACGCCGAAGGCGCATTTGGCTGGATTGAGCTTCATTCGGTACCTTCGGAGCGTCGCAAAGCTCTCTGAGAGGTCTTCAATGTGCTGGGAAACTTTCTTGCTTTTAACCAGCATATCGTCAACGTAGATGTTGGCCCAGATGGCAACCCAAGAGGGGGGGGGGGGTGAATTGGGTTCTTTAAAAAATTAACCTTTTTAAAATAGTTTGCTTGAGATTAATGAAGGCAAATGCAAGGTAACTATAAAGTGCAGTGAATAAGATAGAGATAGAGAAAGAGACAATGGAACACTGCAAACACAAAAGATTTTATAGTGGTTCGGTGTATCCAACACCTACGTCCACTCCCAAGATTCACTTGGGTCCACACTATAATCACTCGATTACAGTCGAGTTGTTTTACAAGCTCACAACTCAAACTTGTTGTTTTCCTAGGATCACAACGAACCCAGCTGGTTTTACACGGGCTCACCAGCACAAAACCCAAACCCAAGCTTAACCAAGCTTGAACGAGGTAAAACTACCTCCTCTAGTTCAATCCCCCAGATTGAACTAAGCACAAACAAAATAAGTATTGTTTTTGAAATACAAAGCTCCTCAATGAGCAAATATACAAATTAAGAATAACAAGGTTTAGAAAAGCCTGATTTGAAGATAGGTTGGCTTTTGAGCTTTTCTTCTTTTCTTCTTTTCTTCTTCTCCTTGCTGGATTGAATCAAGCCTCAGCTCCGATTCTTCACAGTTGAAGCAGTTGAGAAGAGTTGAAAAGCAAGAAATGAATCTCCTTTCTCCAAGTTGGGAAATCCGCCAAGACTTTGATTTGAACGCTTTGGATTCCTCTTGAGCCTTTTGGAGTGGAGTGGATTTGAGCTAGAAGGTTTTCCTCTTAAGATTCAAGCTCTTCGGATTTTTGAAATGGGATTTGTCTATCTCAGATTTTCTCTCTTTTCTTTCTATTTTTCCTTCTTATTTTTGAACAATAGACTTCCCTTTTATAGATTTCTTTTACACCATTTTTGGAAGAAAACTATCCGTTGGAGTGTACCTTGTATCAAAATATATCCGTTAGAAATAAGGTAAAATAGAAATATTACCGTTAGAGCTGATCTGGCAACTTGATTTTTCGTTCCAGGTGGGTTGGAGTCGACTCTAACTTTTCTGGAGTCGGCTCTAGCTCGAGGTATTTCAAAACGGTATTTCTGGAGTCGTCTCTGGCTTTTCTGGGGTCGACAAGAACTTTTCCGGAGTCGACTCTAACTTACCCGGAGTCGACTCTAGGTCGGGGCCAGAAAAATTGACTTTCTGCTTCTTCTGTGAGAGTCGACTCTAACAGTCTCGGAGTCGACTCTAATGACCGTGCCAGTTCCGGAGTCGGCTCTGTGATTCTCGGAGTCGACTCTAATGTCTGCAATTCTTACCTAGACATTAGATTCGATCCAGAACACTATGTAACTCCTGATTTTGATCATTCAATAGTCTTATAATCTGAAACACTAAATCAAAATCATCAGAGCCTTCAAAAGTTATACTCAAATAGTTTTGTTAATCATCAAAATCATCAATTGGGTCAACAATCTCCCCCTTTTTGATGATAACAAAAACTTTGAGTATATGCATTCAAAAATTCATTCAAACTAAGGATTATAGTCATTTTGAAACTTAAACATTGAAATTAAGGTTTTGATGCCAATGTTCAATGTAAACTTTAAAATTGTGCATGAGTTCAATATAATCCATCAATTTGAATATTTAATCTTAATGTGCATAAATTGCAAATGAGCTTTTTGTTAAGCTCCCCCTGAATATAAGCATCAAATTTTAACTGATTAACATTTCAAGTCATTTTGCATAAACAATTAATTCTCCCCCTTTCTTTCTTTCTTTATGCATATATAACCATTTCTTCCTTCATTAAAATTTTTCTTTTCAATATTCATATTCAATCTTTCTTTGCATATATTAAACATATTCAATTTCTTTCTTTGCATATATTCAACCATCTCTCCCCCTTTTTTGTTATCAGCAATAAGGAGAGTAGAAAAGAAAGTTATTATAAAAATTATAGATAAAGCATAGGGATCCAAGCAATCAATATTTGAAAATGTGAAATTGCATTTCATAAGCAAGAACCATTACATTAGTTGATTCATATACATTTCAAAATGAAATACATTAGATATTCAAAAACTTCCTAAGTACAAACTATCAAACTCAAAATCAAGGTCAGATGTGTTTGAATACAATTTTCTTCAGATGACCTATGATTTCCATTACATCATCCTTTTGTGATTTCTTAAAGTTTTCAAGGCAAGCTTCGATTTGAGAGACTGCAAGGTCAATGTCCTTCTTCAATTGACCCGTTGCATGAACATACGATCCTGATCCATCGGCAATGCCTTCCATCCTTTCGAAGATCTTGTGAAGCTCAGCTCCAAAGGATTCAACAGAACTGCCTAAGGTAAAGGATAGCATGTCCAGTCTCGAATTTAGTTCTTCCTTCAACAGATTAAAGTCTTCTTTTAATTGAGAATTTCTTGAGATCTCTGGCTATCATACTCAGCAAGTAAACCTCTTAACTGATCAAGTTGTTCATCAGAGAATCTTCCAGAATTTGTTATAGGCTGATGTGGAGGTGATGGAATAGAACTAGGTCCGGCCTCTGAAGGTCCAGCTGAAGAAGGTCCCGCAAAAGATGGATCAGGGACAGATGGTCCCTCAGTGGATGGTCCCGGGATGTCTTCTACTCTGGTTTCCTCTGCCCTTTCTGCTCTTTCCTCTCTCTCCCTTCATCCAAACACCATTTACTTTCTTGAAGCCCATTCTATGAATAGTAGAAATGCTATAATAATCAGTGTGTCTCAGTTTTCTTAAAGGTTCATTTCCATAATGAGCACACCCTGGCTTCTAAAGATTAGTGTCAGAATCATACCGTATGGCAGTGTTGATCTCTTCTTTGTAGCTGCCTCTGCCATGTATCCAATCATCATGCCAGCTAAATTGACTGGCCTTCCAGTTATAATGCAGTCCATCAACAGAACGTCTCGCTCCGAGACATACTCGAATCTCCCAATTTTTGGAAATAAGATTCTTCCACAGATATTATGCAAGTAATCTGAGTTCTAGGTTTAACTGATTTGCAAAGATTTCTTCAAACTCAGTCACATCTCTTCCCTAGCATCCTTGTTAGTGCACCACTTCTATCCTCATGTTGATATTCCATTAAACCGATGTGGGCATTTCTAATAAGTTTCCAAGAATCTCAGTTGTTAGTCACTCTTGTTCCTCTTACTGTGCTTATTAATCCACCTTCTCCTCTGCTTAATCCGTTGTAAAACTCTCTTACTAATGCTGGATAAGTGGGTAAATCTAGTGAGCACACTTTTCCCATCCCATTTCCTTAAATTTCTTCCAATAGAGAAACCTTCCGATTCAAATAAATCAAATTCACTTTTCTCCCAGTGGTAATGTCTTACCGGCTAAATGATCAACCTTAGTGAAGATGGTGAAGGAGGGGAATCCTCTTGAGTGGCCGAAGAGGAAGAAGGCGAGGGTTGCCTCCGAACCGTGCGTCTCTTCGTTGGAACGGATGCTCCACCGACGAATCCGCGCCTCTTAGGTGCCATTGAGAAGATTGGAAGATTAATCAAGGGTTTTGAGTAGATTTGGGGAAGTTGGAAAGTTTTGGAGTTCTTTGGATAGGTTTAGGAGACGATTGGAATGATTGGGGGTCGACTCCGCCTTTTTATTTTTGACCTAGCTCGACTTAGAGTCGACTCCCGAAAACTGGGTGTCGGCTCCGAACCAGAAAATCTGTCAGCGCTCGTATTAGAGTCGGCTCCACAAAAGCCAGAGTCGGCTCTAATCACTTAGACAGAACATCAAAAACTCAGGTGTCGACT
>UESW01003712.1:14667-45489 GCA_900491605.1 Calamus simplicifolius | reverse complement strand
GCATATAGGTGTCCAGCAAACAAATTGCTTATGATTAGGAAAAATGTTCAGATTATGATGCAAATACTGGAAAGGGGGAGTGGGCATTGGTGGCTAGATCTAAGATGGGGGAAAAGAAGTAGGTGTCAATGGTCAGATATAGCACAAGGGTTAGGAGAAATAATGCAGATGCAATGTCTGTTGATGTAGGGGTAGCCATGGATGCCTTACAAATTTTGTTGTGGTCATCAGTGTACCAATCTGGTATTCAATATTTGATTTATGTAATATGATATTTGGAATCAAGAGCTCCACCCTTTCTCAACTAGAGATTTAGGCTAAGAACAGGCGTTTGGGAGATGCGTTGAGTCTAACAATGGAGGTTTTTTAACTCTGTTTTGGTTTTGGTTCACGTCCCATCTGGTGATATTTAAGTTTCAACAGTTTTGACAGTTTTGATAGTTGTCCTGTGTGGCAATCCACATAAGCCTCCATGCAATCATGCATAATGTTATGGAAGATAGTGACCATTGCCAATTGATAGGTTTCCCAGGGATTCTTAACTTGCATGGAGTTTTATTTGACATAAATCTTATTTGTATTCTGACTGATCTAGGATCATAACTTGCATGTTGAGACTAGATACATTTAATATATCACATGATTATACCACTTTATGTAGGATTATTAAAAATAAGGATGTAGGAGTATAAAATTAGTTATATTTATCTGTTTGGTACTGCATATTATTGGAAAGTGGGCCACACAAATAATGGTGATCATTATGATGATGATCATCATCACAAGTTCACAACATGGAGTGTTAAACTGATGGGGATGAGGATGATAGTTGAGAGCTCACCATTGTATCAATGCCCAATGCTAGATGTCAAGATTTTATGATGTAATGAAGCATAAGATGACAAACACACACACACACATTGTATGCATGTGTACATATAATTTTCAGTGGTTCAGGTTGCGTTGGATTTAGATAACCCAACCCCTTGACCTGGAAGCAAGAACTAGAACTGGAACAACATGTACTAAAACCTAGCCAGACCAACCCAACAATGTTCATTCACTTTGGTTTTTTGGTTATCTAGAAACATATGCACCTATAATGCTCTTCAGTTGGCTACGGTCGAACTAATCTCCTAGTCTTACATGGCAATGTACAGAATTTTAAATACTAATATCAAACTTCATACTATGTTTCCATCAACAACATGGTGGTACTTACAATACCATCAATGCTGAGTGGTACGGTTGGTACAGTACCATCTATATGCACCAGTATGGACAGGTATAGATCGGTATGGTAGATACATACTGGTTTTACTGTCTTAACACAGCACCTGTATCGATGTTTGGTTTCATGCTGAAATGGTATGATACTGGTCATACTGTCCTATTTTGATGGTTTTTTAAAACCATGGTATCATACTACATCTGGCTTGGGAAATCCCCTATTCTGATGCCTCAGTCAACACCTACTATCTTTATCATCCATGTATACCTCTTCTTCTCTCTAATTCATTTGACTGTCTTAACATCCCAGCACCTGTATCGATATTGGTTTCATGCTGAAATGGTATGATACTGGTCATACTGTCCTATTTTGATGGTTTTTTAAAACCATGGTATCATACTACATCTAGCTTGGGAAATCCCCTGTTCTGATGCCTCAGTCAACCACCTACTATCTTTATCATCCCTGTATACCTCTTCTTCTCTCTAATTCATTTAATTAGCGGACCACATATCTGATCCAAAAAGCAATTATGCCAATTCTCATATCATCCACTGACTTGTCTTTTCTTTTTTGCAAGTTTCTTAGCAAGAAACTAGCCTTTGTAGCTTTTTGACCTCATTATATTTCAACTCTTCATGTGGAAGGGGGTCAATTTCTTTGACACTGTGAAGAGGATATGATCTTAACTGCAATCAATGTTAGATGTGGACTATTGATCCTCCTGTAAATAGACCATCATTCCATCGAAACAAGAGGTACTTCTTGATTTAGTATATACTGTAATTGAAAGAGTACATTTTGCTGCATACATTTTTTGTTACTTTCAAAAGAACAAGCAAAACTGAGGTGATATTGACAATTCTTCATTGTCTCCTAGGATTCTGTAAAATATAGAAAGTCCCATACGAGTCCCCTTGATAGCAATAAAAGCCTTCTTGAGAAAGTTTTGGTTGAAGCTGCCAGAGCCAATTGAAACCAATCAAAACTGACTAAAACAGAGTTTTGGTGAGGTCCAGATCATTTTGTCCTACAGGGACTGCTTTCAACTGAGACTTCATTTATTGCATACCACCCATCTAGGTTCAAAAAGATCTTCCTAAACTGCTTTGTTCTTGTTTGGGCTAGACTGTGTCATTTGTAGCAGATGCTGGTGCCATTAACTATATTGCCAATATTAAGTTGGGAACTGCTTGTATGGGGATGGTGAGCGAGAAAGGTGGGTGACCATGGGCATTGATGCTAGTTTTGGGGAGATAACTGTGGGGTGTCAACATAGATGTGGCAGGAGAAAATTCATGTTTTAAATTTGTCACCATGTCTGCATCTTAATCATTCCTTGTGGTTTTTCCATCTTTTGTGTTATACAATTTGTAGCAATTTCATGGATTTGAATTTTGCACTATGATTTTTTTAGGAAAAACTAATGACTATCTTTCTATCCAGAGCTACTCGGATCTTACAGGAACTTCGTGGACACTTGCTTATTTCATTAGCTTTTATCTTATAACAGTACTGCTGCTGCTTAATCTGGTGAGTTCCTATTATAATGGTTGTCTGTAATTGCATGAATAGATGATTTTTCATTGCAATTCCTGACATAGCAGCTATTTGGCTTCCTTGGGCATACTTACCGATGTTTTCTGTCCAAGTGTTGTAATTCATCCATCTCACTTGTAATATTCATTTAGTGTGCTGAGTCAACCATCATGATAATCCCATTTCTGCCACACTCATCGCATGAACTTAACTACCTTTCACAGCCTACCAATCTGGATTACATAATTCATCTCCTCGAAGTAAAGTTCTATAAATGCTAGCCAACATGAATGTGCAATTCATGAAGAGAAAAGTTATTTGATTAGTAAGAATAAATCTTCTCATAAAAAATTTAAATTGAAAGTTTTAAAGAAGCAAAATCTAAATACATTTTAGATTGCTTGATAATGAAGAGAAAAGTTATTTGATAAACATGGAAGATCTCCTAGAATCCTCAACAGATTTGGATTTTCTTAATTACCTCTTCAATTGAGACTATCTCAACTCAATTTTAAATTTTATTAGAGAAGAAAAGTTATGGGTGAGGATCTACATGTAAAATTTCTTGTCATGGTCTTACTAGTTAAGTGGAGAGCATTTTGGGGAGAAAGTGATTGACAAAATCAAAAGGGGAGTATTCCTCGATTTGGAATTCCCTTTTTGTAATACAGCATAGATATTTAGGTATAACAAACTCGGCTGTTTGATAAGACCAAATCAAGTGTATCAAATAATTTTGTTTTTGTCAAATTATGCAAACATGCAAAGTTTCTAACTAGTTTGTGTAGAAGCTATTGCAAAGTCATTTAGTGATACAAAAAACATCATATATCTGATAGATTGAAATCCAGAAATAAAAGCTTTTTAGTGGTTGAAACTGGCAGAGGTTGGAAGCTGCATTTTAGTAGGGTAACATCATTATTTCTTTTTGATTTTTGTTCTATTCTTTTCCAGCTATACAATATGTGCTAGATTTTCACAATGTCAAACTTGGACAAAGTTTATCTAGTACTTTTAAGTTAATTGGACTGGTTTTAATCTTTCTTTCATCTTAAAATTTAATTGATCTCGCATAGAACGCCATGTGGATATTCTCTCTCCTTTCTATAGAGGGGAAATGAATGAATATGGAAACTGCCAAGTGACTCTCATTCCACTAATTCCTTTAAGGATGAAGTGGCCTTGGAAAGAAGAGTAACAAACTCTCATTTCTTAAAAACTTAAGTCCTATGCAGCAACAATAACAATAAAGCTTTAATCTCAAATTAGTTGAAATCAGTTACATAAATTTTTTCTTGCATTCCGCATGTTTAAGCCATACTCTTTGTAAGATGTAAAAATATCAAGTCTTTTCTTACTATTACTTCTTATTAGAATTTTTTATTAACCTCTATTCCTCTTTCTTCTACAAAAAGTGTGTTCCTTTACTACTACTTCTCATAGAATTTTTGGTCAATCTCTACCTTTTACATTTATCAAATCACTCCATATTATTTTATCCATCAGCTTATGTTGTACATATCCAGCCCATCTAGGTGTCCTTTGATTTGTTCTCAAGTGATACTATATTTACCATTTTACAAATAACTTCATTTCTTATTCAATTTTTTCTTGTATTGGGTTGATTATTAATTTTTACCCTTTTGCCTTAGGCTTTTATATTTCCATTTAAAAAGGAATGGAACTCATATTGCTTCTTTCTCCTAGTTTTTTTTATGCTAGATCTGTCTTTTCTTCAACTGCTAACAGTTGCATACTTATTCAGCTTCAGTTTATATTATCAGTTTTGATATTATTTGAATTGATGATCTCATTGTCTAGTTAGAACAATGGCAGGACGAGTTGTAAAAATTAAGGAGAGCAGCGGAACCACATTCTTGAGTAACAAATACTGAGAAATACAGATTTTTTTTATTTTTATTTTTTTGGTATGGCTAACAGATAAGACCTGTTTGAAAGATTTGAAGTATTTACAAAATATCTGGATTTTCCATGTCGATAGTGATTTGACTCTCACCTTTAGTCCAAGTCTTTAGCAGCTAGAAGAAAGTCAAATTATTTGCATATCTGCTTCAAAATAAAGTCAACTGCTGTCTATTTCTAGATGGTTGTTGGTGAATGACATCAAGCAAATTTCCTGTTTTGTTCTCTCAGGTTGTAGCATTTGTTCTGGAGGCATTCTTTGCTGAAATGGAACTCGAAACATCTGATGGATCTGAAGAAGACAAGGTTTGTATAATGAGCCTCCTTGGAAAAGTTTAGTCAGAAAACTTTTCTCTTTTTGCCAGTGATCTTTACATTAGAAAATAATGCCTGGTCTGTCAGACAGACGAAGAACATGAAATCATCACCTGATGCCTTATCTAATTAGTTACACCTTATTCAATTAATATATGACCTCATGTTTATATGGACTACAATAGAATCTAGAACTGCATCTGCTTAGTTGTTTCCAATACAAGGAACACCTTGGACATGTAAATCACTTCCCTAATTTGCATTCTTCCTTGATTTTATATGCATCGTATCCATGTGCATGAAAGGTTTAACGTACCAGTACGAACCTGTATCAGTTTTAAACCAGAAAGATAATGGTACCGGTATGGTTGGGAGACTCCGTACAGATTGAAACAATTAGTAGCAACAAGAATAAAAAAAAAGGTTGTATGTACTGACCCCTAGTGCATCCTACTGTCAGTAAGAAAGAGTTGTAGGCCTTTTTTTTCTCTCTTTTTTTTTTTTTCTTTGGAGGAGGGATATCTTGCTAACAACTATGAATAAATTAAGTATAATATATATGTGCATGTTAAGATGGATATATGGTAAAATTTAAAAGATAGAATTAGAAATAAATATGTACGAGAAATGATAAGAGTAGCTCTAACTGAAGATAAAATGGAGAAAATCGATTACGGTGATTTGAACATATACAACGAAGATCTTTAGATGCTCTAGTTAGAAAGAGTAATCTTTTAACAATCCATGGTATTATTAGATGTAGAGGTAGACATAAACTAATATGGATAAAAATAATTAAGAAAGATATAACTATTTATAATTTGAGTGTCAACTTAGTCCTGAATAGAGCAAAGTAGAGGAAGAATATTCATGTAGTCAACCCTATGTAGTGGGAAAAGGCTTAGATGAGTTGAATATGAGCCAAATGCTATTTTTTTAATAAACTGAGGTTTTATTGCTGGCCAAATTAGCTCTTGGTACTAGTAGGTTTGTCAGACTTAGTTGAAGCCCATGCAACCAAGAGCAATCCTGAGGAACGGACACAGAAAGTATTTAAATGACAAGGGAAGAAAGCAGGATAATGTTTAGGGATGTATATGTATTCCAAGATACAAAGTATAAACCAAAGAGCTAAGCTATCCTGTTATCCTCATTCTAAATGAAGCATATAAATAAGTTAAAAATCATTCCCTTAAAACATATATTAGCATAATATCATTCTTTTCTAAAAATTATCAAGTTTAATTATTATTACCGTAATTTTATTTTTTGAAAAAGCATTACAAATGATTCCTTTTAGGAAAATATCAACTATTGCAATTGTTTGGTATATAACGACGACAATAATAACAAGAAAACCTTAATCCTAAAGTAGTTGGGGATAGCTAATTGTTTGGTAGCTATGCTAAATGAATTATGATGAAACCATTAATACAAACGACAAAGTTGTACCTAACCCTGTATCTCCACTGCATCTCACATTTCCTATCAAATTACCTTTTAACAATCAATATAATAGATAATTATTTTCTTTCGGTTTCATATGGGTGGCCCCATGTGGTAACCATCTTTGGGCTTCAGATTTCATGTTTATTCTTACGGTGCGTGCAGATCAGGTAGCTTCTATAATAATTTGTTGAATGGAAGAATAAGATTTTACTTGGGTTTTTTTTTTGGTTGGTAGGGGGGGGGGGGGGGGGATGCGTTTAGATATAAAGTTGATGTGCAAAACATTTTTTACAACTTTGTGGGGTTTTAAATAGATAAATTGCAATGGTTATATAATAAAGGTATTATAGTTACTGTTCATCCTACTTGCTATGTCATCACATTTATGGGCACAAGACGTTGAAATATGATTGGCCGATCATATAAGAGAGCAGTATTTTCTATTGTTTTCTAGTGTAATTGCTGATTGCATAATGTAAATTGGTATTACCTTTTTTTTTTCCTTTCTATATTTTCTATGCATACCTGCATTAGCCTCTATGAAGCATTTTCTTGTTCCAGGATGCACCTCGAAAGGTCCAACGTCGACGTGTTGGGTAACAGCCTCATACTCTCCAATTTATCTAGATGTATTAGTTACATTCAGTAGACATGACTAATCTTGTTATACTGTGGTGCAGTGTGAAGACAAGGAGTCGCACAGTTGACATTCTTCTTCATCACATGTTGAGCACTGAATTAAGTGAAAGCTGTAAAGCATAGTTTTACCACTCCAGTGTGATAAAATTTGCCTCTATTCGTCACAGTTCTCTTTTCATTGCTTCAACTAAGTTGGTTAGCTTTGATCCGAAATATGATGTAACATATTATTGTAACGGTAGTCGTCAGGCAGTGTTTCCTTCTTTTTATTGTGGCATATTTTTTTTACACGTATTTGTTTGATGTATGCCTTATTTTAGGGCCTCGGACATGATTTTGCTGTTTGTATGGAAAAAGGTGCTGTTTGTATGGAAAAAGAGTGCTGGTTAACATGTCTAGCTTCCTTGTTGAAAGTGATTTTTTTAAGAAAAAAATTAATTAGTTTGGAGAATATTTTGGGCTAATATGTCTACAGAATATGCAATAATTGCCAGGTTACGATTTCTATCATGCATACTAAGGTGTCAATTAAGAACTAGCCCAACACTGAAAGAGAACAAAACTATAGTGACGTTAACAAAGAGAGAGAATGAAGGCCGTGAGAGGGCCAGACCTCCATGTTCCATTCAAGTTCTCGTCTAATTTCTTTTTCATTGGCCAGTTGCAGTTGCTTATAGACGGCCAGTTGCAGACAATCTTTGTTCTGATTTAGAGTATGAATGATCGCATGGCTTGCTTTGTCTTGCTCTGTTTCTAATTCCTGCTAAGATGAGATGCCTATCTAAAGGTGGTACTCCAACACAGACACAAGGTGGTCACGCGCGCACCCAAACGCACGCGCACACATGAACAGATGCATATTATTGTTTTGTAATGACGTAGAACAAGTCTCAGCCGTTAGGTGCATTAAAAGTGCAAATAGGATAGCTTTTCGTTGTTTCACTGGTATCATAATTTCATTTTTGGGACTCATACAGGTCATAATTATTATCTGGTAACATATGGCAGTATTTTATATTAATGATGAATTTTCTTCTCTGACCTCCATATATCAGTTTACGATCTCTATCTTGACATGTAAAAAGTTCTCATTGCGCAGCCTATTGAGTTCTATTTTCCCATAAGGAAAATGACTGCTCGTCATGTTATGCGAAAAATACCTCTAATCTATAAATAGTGACTTGGCAATTTTATAATCAGCCGCATCTGACAGGAGCACCAGTTCCCTAACACCATGCAGCCATAGTTATATGTGAGCGTGTGCGCACATAACATTAACCCTGTAGTTTATTTTCCAAAAATATTCGCTTGTCACAAATTTGACAATCTCTAACCAAAGATTTGGAAATAGAGATCTTGGCCATTCTTGTGGCTGACAGATACTGATACGAGTCAAAGTCTTCATTTATCTCAGGTTCTCAGCTGACAGATGGAAAGTTGGGTAAATTGTGAAATTAAGGACCAAAATATTTCAAAATCTCAGCAAACAATATACTGGTTGTATATCTGATATCACTAATGATAGGTAATGCAAGTTTTAACACTGATTAGAAAATCTCAGCAGATAAATGGATGCCATATCAGCTGATATTGTCGAGCATATCCGTTTACATCAGTGAGTCCTCTGGTATTTTTATGTGGAGAGTTTTTCAGAGATAAGTTTTCTTAGAAAAATAAGTATCATTTCTCTCACCCATGAAAGGAGAAAAAAGTACATAGAATTTTGCCCTGCTCTTTCAACCATGTGGAATATAAACTTCAGTTTTTGAATAAAAAAGGAACGTTAAAAACAGCTTAAAGGATGCAGCACTGCATGGCTATCATGTTTAAGGAATCTACACAGAACAGAGAAGGAAGGGAGAGTCAGGTGGGCCAATAGCATACCATGATGTTGGGAGCGAGCTGACGGACATTTATGAATGATCCTAGCCATGCCACCTTCTCATTCCTTCTGTTGCTATAAGGATAAGCAGCGCATTGATGAATGCTAGGCCAAGTTTAAGCCACTTCCTCCAGTCACTCCACCTGGGAGATGAATTTCTAAAATAGTCTAAAAGACATGAGCTTTGTGTCTCAAGGGTCTCTTTAAATAAAGTGCCATGTAATTAGCTTAACATATGTAAGTCCAAGAGTGTTACTGTATAGATTTTGAATATTTGTCAAGGATGTGCTACTGTTGCTGCCAAAAAGAAAAAGGATGTGTTACTGTCCGAAGTGTCTCAGAGGCAACTAGCAGCATGCTCACATGGGATAAGAGTGTGTTACTGGTAATTCGCTCAAAGTTGATTAACTGAAGAGCTATTGCCTCCTAACTTAATTGTCATCATAGTTGTCTTGCTACTTCTTTGCGTCCTTTTAATAGCTGTTAAAACACGCACTTGCTATGATAATGACAATGCATCAAAATTTGGTCAGTAAAACAAGGAGGCACTTTCAAGTGACAATTCAAGAATTTTTAGATTTAACTTTACTCATCCATCAAAGTTAAAGATTAATTATATGGTTTACCATCAGCAGATGGCATGATATCAGTATTCAACTCTGGTTTGCTCCTTATCTTGAGAGAGTTGCTGTGATTGAGTCTGTGGAACAATATTAAGGCTTTATACAATGTTTGCCTATAGAATGCCCTTGTCTGGGTAATTTTCCATGCCTTCCAGAGGTAATCACAGATTGCATCACCTCACTCTCCCGTCCACCAAACTGCAAGACAACTCACACCCATCTCAGCAACTATAGATTCCTGTCTATAATAAGCAACTTTCAAGATAATTTTTGTCTCACCACCTGTAATATACAAGCACATACAAATTTGTATATTCCTAAGCCTGAATTGTTATTCTTAGACTGGATGATTCAAGACCTCTATGAAACAATTTATCTATGAATAAACAAATGATGCATGGTGCCCAAAATTTATGATGAAACATGGTGTCCTACAAAAGTGTCTCTTACAGCATTTCCTCATTGCTTTTGAGCCTTGCTATGGGACTCCAAGCAACCGTAGCATTTCTCATCTATAAAATTAAGCAATTTTTCAGATATTTCCTCATTGTTTTTGGGCCTTGTTACGGGACTCCAACCAACTGTAGCATTTTTCATCTATACAATTAAGCAATTCTTCAGATATTTCTGGTCTCACCAGCTGTAATATGAAATACATATTTGTGTATTACTAATCTAAAATTCAAGGTTTTGACAGGATTATTTGTAAACATCTCCGAAATAATTATTCAGTAAATAATTTGTGTGACTGCTAACCAGAGCTAAGCTAGCAAAAACCTACAAAGCTTTCACACATATTAAATGACCATAGATGCACTTGTATGATTCATTACGTTTTAGCCTACACTCCCCACACAGCCTCTTTATCACTGCCAACAGTTGTGAAGAAAAGCAAAGAGGAGAAACATATTACCATGCTACCGATCACTAGTGAACCTCCTTAACCTTAAGCAACAAGCCTCACTCCAGAAATTTAAGGTCAACTGTATGCAACAGATATAACTAGAAGCTATTCGGAGTGAAGATTCCCATGCAAATTTTTGAGTAAGTTTGTCGGAATTTAAAATTTCTATGTTTGAAGTGCGACAAATTATTTCGAAAAATTTTATTTGCATTCAATTTTGGAAATATAAGATTTAGAGGATGAGGGGTATTAACATTTGATTCTCAAGAATCTTTTATTCCCAAAAAAATATAATTATTATAGAAATTTGACCCATCTTACTCCAAAATGTCCCTGATGGAAGCTTGAGAACAACTTATGAGCTTCTCTCAGCTGAACATCGACCTTCTGAACATTGGCACTTGTATATTTGCAACAATTACGGGCAAGGGATGGGTCCATACAGCCACAAAGACCCATCATCATCAGGGAGGTCTGACTTACTAGGATATGGAATTCAGACTTATGCAGGGACAAGGAAATCCCCTGGATTCCCCTAGTCTTGAAAGTAGTCTAAAGAGGGAAAGGAAACATTCCATATGTAAGGAAACACACACTTTTCTGAAGCATAAGAAAAATACATAAAAAATGAAAGAGCTACATATGAATATCATGGTAGAAAGAAATAGATAAATATTAAGCAATATGACAACAATCCATGAGAACTTATCTAGTTTTAAGACAGCAAGGTTGCCATGAAGACTAGCTTCTAGCAAAAGTGATTGACAAAAGATAATAGCAAGAATATATATGCCATTCCCTCTACTTTGGAGGAAGCAATCAGGGTATTGCCTCTGAAAGGCAGTTGACTCATTTTTCCAAAAAATGACACCTCAACTCCATTTGCTGCCTGTAAAGATTTCTGGTCTGGAATTTAAAACAAAAAGTGTACATAACTGCAAGAACATCTTGATATCAAAGAATAATTCCAAAGTAGCCTTATTGAGAGAGAGAGAGAGTATTTTCAAACTAGAGCAAATAAGTGGTGTTAGTGCTCTAGCTTTAATTCATATGACACCAATGTTAAATCAACTGCAGAGTTGCTATATAAATATTCTCTGATAATCACATCTTTAAAACTTCAAGAAAAATTTAGTAAGATAAAGGTACAGTTAGCAAAGTTGCATTAGTAAAAATTTTGAGTGGCAAAGAGGGCTAGTACCTATAAATCAAGCATTGTAGCATTAAGAATGTAGCAATGGATATTGATAAAACTAGCTCACAAGCAAAGGGAAAGAATGAAAATGGATTAACAATTGAGCAGGAGTTAAACTTTCCTGCATCATAAGATCCAAGCAGGCCTCAGCATATGATTGAGCCAATTACTGGGCTTAAAGACATGGGAGAGCATTTGGTAAATGATTTCAGCAAGACTCTTGCTCATGGAGGTTTTAAAAAATGTCAGAAGAATGAGTTTTAGTGAAATGTACAACACGGATTCAACAAGCTTATTGAAGAGCATGTGCAACATAGGTTGGGATCCGAAATACAATAGATTAAGATAGTCCCTAACATAGGTAACAAATATACAACAACATAAACATGAAAGATAAGCATTAAGCATAAATTTTAAGCTTTCCTTCAAGATTCTTGGTCATGGAGGTTTGAAAAAAATGTCAGAAGCATGAGTTTTAGTGAAATGTACAACACTGATTCAACAAGCTTATTGAGAAGTACATGCAACAAAGGTTGAGATCCTGAAAAAACCTCCTCTAGCCAATTCCTTTCATTTATATATCATCATCAACGAATGCTTGCAAGCTCTTGTGCCAGTAGATATTTTCATGAACTATATTTGCTAGGAAACAAGCAACAGAATAATTTAAGATACAGAAATGAATTTCACGAAAAGGAAAAACACACTATGATACTTTATTCATGCAGAATAATAGACTAATTTAATTGTTGACACTAGTGACAGATTTATGGTGCCTCGCCAAACAAGAAAGATTTACATCAACTAAACATACCTTTGTTGCAACAGCACTTTCCCTCAACGATACTCATAAAACGTCCAGTTTTGTAAATATTAAGAGGTAACTACAGGAACTGTTTCATAGCCGCCGGCTCCTCTGTTTTTCAAAGGAAGAAAGAGAGTACCACCAAAACGCTGCTGCAAGTATATAAGAACTGAAAATAGCACTCCTGAGCAAGGAATAATGATATCCCAAGCTAAGGAATAGAAGTCCTCATCTGGACTAGCAAATATATAGGATGAGTTGAGGCGGGGCACGTAATGACCAGCCCTATAAGCATCATATGCATGCGGCAGTGCACGAACAGCAGTGGTTCCAACATAAAAGGTAGGGGCAAGAGCCTTATCCTTTGAGTTTGAAAATATGTTGAAGATAACTTGAGGGAGCAAAAAGCCATCAAGAATCAATCCAGCATAAGATATTAGAATTTCCCAGAATGAATGATGGTTTGCAGTAGTCGAAAGTGGCCATCGGCGTGAAGTCTGATTACTGCTTTTGTGAACAAACCAAGCAATCAGTCCCCCAGCCAAATATAAAGGCACACAAATCTGAAGAGCTATCCTCTCAGCAATCCACCAGTTCCCTTTGCCCTCATCTGCTGATCTTGCAGTCCATGCTAGTTGAAGAACACGGAACTGCAATAGGAAAGCTACCATCGTTAAGACTCTTACTATAACCTCATGCACCTCAAGCCACCCACCATTCGACAATAAAACATTCTGTCTGCTATGGCTCATGAACAAAGCCTCAAAGTTCAGCACCAATGGAATCATGTGACCCAAAGTAAGAATGACAAGCATTGTTACAGATATGGCCGGAAGCACTTCAGGGTTCTTTGTCACATACAAGAGCTGCAACCCAGTGAAAACACATGAAAGCGTGAGAGAAATCAGAACCATGGTAATTTCTATATCCATCCTCCGAATTGACTCAACTGCCTGATTCCTGTACATTACTCTTGACATAATCTCTAAATTTTCAAAGAAAAGTGAGTCTGACTTGTTTCTTGTGCTCCTAATCATGCCAGAGAGATGGTCGCCATCCTTTGGATTCAAGGGAGCAAGCTGGATACTGATGAGAATACCACAGTCAACTGAGCTGCCAATTCTCTCTTGTTTTCCAACAACCAAGGAGCCCCAATACCTACAGCCCACCATGCAGAGCAACCCTGTCCGAGCATCATATACTCCTTCTGCCAAGATCTCTGTCGGCTTGCGCATATTTAAAGATGAATTGGGAAACATAAAGTTAATCTTGTAGCTTACATTCTGAAGGCTGTGATTTGTCTCTTCCACTGCATTCAAAGGCTTTGGGTTCCCTGTAGCCATCATGGTTGAGTCATCATCATTAAATGTCCCACCAATTGACACTGGTGTTGCAAAACCCCAGGTAAGTTGTCCCTTGGCGTCTCTCACAGACATATCAAATCTAAAATCTTTGAAATACTTGCAACAGGGTATTTCCTTTTGCTTAAATTCCACTTACTTCCCTTTATACAGGACCTACCCGCCACATCTGTCTTAGTGTAGTTATATTTCAGTCCAGGAAGAGTACCCCAGCTGTTTTCGGAGCTCCGGAAAAAAACCATGTCAAAATAACCAGAATTTTTCTCATTCTGGTCACTCCACATTCGCCCAACAATGGTGTTCCTACTCTCGATTGACCACACTGCAGGGAACCAAAAGCTCATCCTAATTGTGCAATCATCAATAGACAAATTCACTAAAGAATTGTTAGAACTCACTATACGGCAAGCAACAAGGCAGAGTCGACTACTCTTTTGATCCCAAACCCCTTCACCAACTAACGTCTTCTCAGGTACCAAAAGACTATTGTGTGCGAAGCTGCTGACGTTGGAGAATCCTACATACATATATAACTTCCCATCATCCAAACACTGGATCTGATTCAAAGACATGAACTTTGGGGAAAACCCTAAACTTGTAGTGAAAGAAACACAATGTCTACTGGAGCATTGCCTCCCATAATCCAATTCAAATCGTCGTCTCAAATAACTCTGGAGGTTAGGACAAATGGAACCAGAATCAAACCCTAGCGACTGTTTCTGATCATTCACACTGGAACACGATTTCTGAGCCTGGGAGATCTGCGTGAACTCATATTTATTCTGAGCATAGGCTATAACCGAAATGGGATCGAAGTGATTCAAACTATTATCAGCATCCAAGCTCTCCAAAGTCCCATTGACCAGACTAGAAGAAATGTTCGAGATTTTCGGGTAGTTGAGCTTAAAAACAGCAGTGATGTCGAGAGATTTACCATCTCTGAAGCGCCCATAGCCAGCTCCCACCATGCAGAGCTTCCCCGCGTCCTCAGACCAGAAGCCATGGAGATCAAGGCTCACGCTCCCCCTCCGTATGAAGGTCCTGGGGAATCGCGGTCGGACACGATGGAACAGGGATCGGCCCTCGGTGAGATGCCGGGTGATGACGTGGAACCCGCGCCGCCGCTGATGAATAAGGTTCCGCCGACGTGGAAGACCCCGGGGGCCCGTGTCCGGTGGAGAGATTCGGCGTGGAACAAGAAGGATCTAGGGGTGAAGGAGGCGTCGCGGTCGTCGCCGAATATCTTGTGCCCGCCGGTGAAGAAGCCGTTGGAGAGCTGGAGGGCGCCGGCGGTATCGACTGGGAGGTCTTCTTGGGCGGACCGGGGACGATGGAGCCGCAGTGGTCGGAATAGGAGACATCCGCGGAGGCGACGGAGGCTTCGGAGGAAGAGAAGAGAGCGGCGATAAAAAGAAGGATGATCCAAGGCCGAGGGATCGAATAAACCCTTACAGTAACCCTAGAATTCTCTGGGTAAAGGGAAGGAGGCGGCGAGAGAGTCGCCATCGGAAAGCGCTGTGCGCGAGCGCCAATCTTTTCCCTCTCGAGGCTGACGTTGAGGTCTCGTACCTCGGCGAGACGAGGGGAAGGAAGGGAATGCCCTTCGTTTTGCGAACTAATAACGAGAACGCCTGCCCGCACTTTCCATCACCGCCCTTTGTAACCCAAAAGCAAAAGCTCGGTCGAAAGGGCAAAACGGTGAATTTACGTCGGAGACCCAAGGCTCTTCTGCTATTTATTTGTTCTGATAAGAATCGAATGAGAAGGGATCAGCATCACAAAAAAAAAAAAAAAAATCATTGCATACATTATCAATTTTCTCTCAAATTATAATCTGACCGGATATAAATTATCTAAATACCATCTATGGGGATAGAATCACCATTGCATTGATAATCGTATAAAAAATTGAGATCGGCCTCATCCCATCGCCCGCTACGATGTCTCTGAGGAATAAGCTAAACTAATATGGTCCGTCAGGCCATGCGACCCCCCCGAGCCTCCCATGGTTCGGCCTCTCCGGGTTTCCATAGCTCGACTTCCCCGAGCTTCCTGTAGCTCGTTTTTCCCAAGCTTCCATGGCTCGGCCTCTCCGGACTTCCATAGCTCGGCTTCCCCTTCCTGTAGCTCGTTTTCCCCGAGCCTCCCATTGTTCAGCTTTCCCCGAGCTTCCATGGCTCGGCCTCTCCGGGCTTCCATAGCTCGGCTTCCCCAAGCTTCCTGTAGCTCGTTTTCCCCGAGCCTCCCAAGGTTCGGCTTTCCCCGAGCTTCCATAGCTCGGCCTCTCCGGGCTTCCATAGCTCGGTTTCCCGAGCTTCCTGTAACTCGTTTTCCCCGAGCCTCTCATGGTTCGGCTTTCCCGAGCTTCCATGGCTCGACCTCTCCGAGCTTCCTACAGCTCGTCTTTCCCGAGCTTCCCATAGCTCGGCTTCCTCCGGGCTTCCATAGCTCGGCCCTCCTGAGCGATCCATGATTCGATATTCACCTCCGTGGAACCTGACGCGAGAGAGCCTAGACCCATCGAAACAGAATCCCAAGCAAAGGACTATATTGAAGAGTGGTCTAGGACCTAATACAGCTACCTGCAACCTACGCATCTACCAGATCTCAGGCCATCAAAGAGCTCTCCTAGCCATCGATCCCTTAACAAACAAGATACGGATCCCACCGGCCCCACAACGGCCTGATTCGATTTATCTCCGTATCTTAACAACCTTCGAACCTTCCAGAAGACGCTCAAGATCCAGGTGATTGCCTATAAATACGATGCCCCTAGATTCTCTCAGGTATGCGCTCACTGCCCCTGGCTCACTCTCACTCTCTCACTCTCCCCACTGCTTGTCGGCACTCCCCTAGAGCTCCCGATCGGCCACCCCTGGAGAGACTCTCCGGAGAGATCTCTCCCCATTTTCTATTGATCACCGATCCCCACTGACTTGAGCGTCGGAGGTCTTCCGCGGAGGGCCACCCCCAACGCCTCTTGCGTGAGGACTTCTGTGCAGGTCCGCCCAGGAGGAAGCCCAGACCAGGAGATCGACCGCGCCCGAGTCGGAGGACGGATCCCGGCGGCAACAAATTGGCGAGAAAGGGTCTCAAGTCCCGTTAAAACTTGAAGAAAGGAGATAAGATCTTGATCTGGAGTAGAACCTCTCCAATGGCTAATCGGAGAAGAGCAACCTCTGAAGCCCAAGACCAGGTCGTCACTCAAAGACCTGATCCGATAGGCAACACGGCGCCGCAGCCTCCACCAGTTGAGACTCCATCACCGTCAGCCATCCCGGTGACCCAGGACCAGTTCGCCACGCTGGTCCAGCATGTCCAATCCTTGACCAACCTGGTTCAGGAGTGTTTCGCATCTGCCCCTGCTCCGCACCTTCATAGGGAGGCCGCAGCTTTTTCCTCCCCGGCCACCTCCTCCTCTGGTCCGCATGAAGCCATGGACCCCCACACCGACCCAGAGGGACAAATCGGTCCCGTGAGGCGGCTATGACAGGGATCCTCCCAGATCTCGACGAGCCCGGATCCTTTCCCCAATGTCCTCCCACCATGATTCAACGTTGTCCCTGCGCTCTCCCCGCCCAGCTCCTCCTCTTACTGCTGAAGAGGAGATCCGTCAACAAATCCGGGAGATGCGTCAGGAGCTGGACGCCGCCAAGCAGGCCCATCCGCCTCAGCCCAAGGCGGAGCAGGGCATCCCTTTCTCCAAAGGGATCATGGAGGAAGTGATTCCCTCCCATGTCAAATTACCAGCCGTCGAGCCCTACCACGGCTCTTCTGACCCGGATGATCATCTCAGCAGCTTCCGGTCAATAATGATGTTCCATGGAGCATCCGACGCGATCCTCTGCCGTACCTTCCTCTCCACCCTCAGAGGATCTGCCCGAACCTAGTTCAACGCCTTGAAACCAGGTTCCATTGATTCATTCGACGAGCTGAGCCGCCTTTTTATTGGCCAGTTCGTCAGCAGCCACCGTCACCAACGGAGATTCGACTCCCTCTCCGAAGTTAAGCAGAGAGAGGGGGAGTCCTTGAGAAACTATCTTGGCCGCTTCAACAAGGTCATGCTAGAGGTGGACCACCTTAATCATGAGGTGGCTATGTCCGCCTTAGCGGGGGAGTTTCAAAGGAAAGCGACTTCTACCTGGCGATGGAAGTTAGCTACCTCCAAACCTCTCCGATATGATGGCCCTGGCAGACAAATACGCCAGGGTCGAAGAGTCGCGGAGAGTTGCCCGCGCCGAGCTGGCAAAGAAGAAAGAGCCCAAAGGTCCTGACAGGTACCGACCCGCCCGTCGGCCGAGTCCACCTCGTCGCCAAAGAGCTCCCCCACCGCCACCGAGGAATCGCTTCTGGAGCCCGCCCAGGCGATTCGACCGCTACACTCTGCTAACTGTGCCCCGGGCGCAGATCCTCATGGAGATAGAGCGCCAGCTCCCCCGATCAGCTCCTCTCCGAGGGAACCCGACCCGAAGGGACCCCACCAAATACTGCCTTTACCACCGGGAGCACGGCCACGACACTAAGGAATGCTGGCAGCTGAAAAATGAGATTGAGAGGCTGATTCAACGGGGCCGACAGAACCAATTCAAGAGGGCACCCGAGCCAGGACAAGGGGGGATCGCCAGCCCGAGCTTCAACAACTTCCCCCTCCACTGAATCCACCTGTAATCGGCCACATCAACATGATCGAAGAAGTCGACGGCCCGAGCTCCAGAAATGATGACAAAGGATCGGCGCCAAAGAAAGCACGGACGGGCGAGCTCTCCTTCTTTGACGACGATCTCCGAGGGATACAGTTCCCCCATGACGATGCACTAGTTGTATCCCTCAATTTAAATGACTATGATGTAAGCCGGATCCTTGTTGACAGTGGAAGTTCTGTGAATGTTTTGTACCTCGATGTGTTTGCAAAGATGAGACTGCTCACGGAAAACCTTGAGCTGTGGATTCCACCCTAATGGGATTCACAGGCGACATCATCATCCCGGAAGGGGTCGTAACCCTGACGGTTCGCGCAGGAGCCTGGCCCCTTGTGGCCACTGTTCACACGGACTTCCTAGTAACCAAACTCAGGTCTCCATACAACGCAATATTTGGTAGACCTGGCCTGATGTCCCTCAAGGCAGTTGTCTCCATCCCACACCTGTCCATGAAATTCCCCACTGGGCGGGGAGTTGGAGTTGTCCAAGGAAGCCAAACCATGGCTCAACAGTGCTTCATTACCAGCCTTCAGTCCAGAATGCCGGAGGTTGATGGGCTGGACGCTCGGGAGGATTTCGCCGAACAGCGAGGAGAACCAACCGAGGAACTGGAAGAAGTGTCGTTGGATGAGGCTCGTCCCGACCGAACCATAAAGATCGGGTCATTGCTAAAGGGCGAACCTCGGCGCAAGTTGATCGAATTTCTTTGAAGCAACGCCGACGTCTTCGCCTGTCCGCCTCTGATATGCCAGGGATCAGTCCTGAGGTCCTCGTCCATCGCCTTAACGTGGATGAGATGTACCGGCCCGTCAAGCAGAAGAAGAGGAGCTTTGCCCGGAATGGCAGAAGGCTATTGAAGAGGAGGTTGATAAACTCATCAAGGCGAACTTCATCCGGGAGGTAAATTACCCGAACTGGCTATCGAATGTCGTCATGGTGAAGAAGTCGAACGGTAAGTGGCGGATTTGCATCGACTTCACCGACCTCAACAAAGCCTGCCCGAAGGACAGCTTCCTCTTCCCCGGATCGATCAGCTTGTGGACGCCACCTCGGGTCATCAAATGCTGACATTCATGGATGCTTACTCCGGCTACAATCAGATTCGGATGGCCCCAAAGATGAAGAAAAGACCGCCTTCATAACCGACCGAGGTACTTACTGTTACCGTGTTATGCCTTTTGGTCTTAAAAATGCAGGAGCCACCTACCAAAGGCTAGTTATCAAAGTATTCAAGGAGCAAATCGGCCGAACATGGAGGTGTATGTCGACGACATGCTGGTCAAAAGCAAAGAAGCATCACAGCACATCGAGGACCTCTCAGAGAGCTTTGCAATGCTCCGCAAGTATAGGATGAAGCTCAATCCGACTAAATGCCTTCGGTGTTAACTCTGGGAAGTTCCTCAGCTTCATGGTCTCCCAGCAAGGTATCGAAGCTAACCCCAGAAGATTCAAGCTCTTCAACAAATGGCGCCTCCGGCATCTATCAAAGAAGTCCAGCGCTAACTGGGAGGATAGCGGCTCTCAACCGCTTCGTGGCGCACTCAGCCGAAAGATGCCTCCCCTTCTTCAAAACCCTCGGTCGGCTAAGAACTTCCAGTGGACCCCCGAGTGTCAAAAATCATTCCAAGATCTCAAGAAGTACTCGGCTCGCCCCCACTCCTCAGCAGTCCAAGTCCAGGCGAGACACTATTCCTATATCTGGCTATTTCAGAAGGTGTCGTCTCTCGATGCTAGTCAGGAGGAAAACAAGGTCCAGAAGCCAATTTATTATGTCAGCAGGCTACTCCGCGATGCGGAGACAAGATAGCCGAATTGAAAAGATGGTGTTGGCCTTGATCACCTCAGTTCGGAAGCTATGATCGTACTTCCAGGCGCATTCTGTGACGGTCCTGACTGACCAACCCATCAAGGCGGTAGTCCACCGCCCGGAAACATCAGGGAGAATGACCAAGTGGGCCATCGAGCTGAGCGAGCATGATATCCGTTTTCAGCCTCGCTCGGCCATCAAAGCTAAGTGTTAGCCGATTTCCTTCTCGAGTGTACCATCCCGAGGACGGCTCCACCCCCGACTCCCCCAAGAACCGAAATCTGGTGCCCGGTGGCTCCTCCATGTCGACGGATCATCTAATGCTCATCGCTCCGGTGCGGGCCTGGTTCTCACCAGTCCAAGGGGGCGACCTTTGAATATGGTGTCGCTTCTCCTTCCGGCCTCCAACAATGAAGCTGAGTATGAAGCCCTATTGGCCGGTCTCCGAATTGCCCGCAACCTGAAGGTGGAGAAACTTAATGCCTTCACCGACTCCCAGCTAGTGGCAGGTCATGTGTGAGGGGAGTTTGAGGCTCGGGAGCCAAACATGATGATATCTTCAAGAGGTGCGGAGCCTACTCTCTCATTTTCCCGAGTTTGAGATTATTCAGATTCCTAGATCTGAGAATGCCCGTGCCGACCTACTGTCTCGGCTGGCGACTGCGGAGTCAATGGACACCGAGCAAAAATTCCACCTGGAGACCTTGGAGAAACCCAGTATCACGGAAGTCGACCGAATAATGCAAGTTGAGGCCGAACCATCATGGTTCGATCCCATTCTGAGGTACCTCAAAGAAGGGTCGCTTCCACCCGACCGGAGAGAAGCCAGAAAGCTAAAGCCGCAGGCCACCCATTATGTACTGATCGACGATCAACTCTACAAACGGTCCTTCTCCATGCCACTGCTAGATGTCTTCTCCCGTCTGAAGCAGATTATGCCTCCATGAAGTGCATGAGGGGATTTGCGGCAACCATCTGGGAAGCCGGTCCCTATGTCACAAGGTGCTACGTCAAGGCTACTATTGACCGACCATGCAGAAGGATGCGGACGACCTTGTACGAGCTTGCGACCCATGCTAGAGGCACTCAAGCATTCAGAGACTCCCTCCGCCAGCCTGGTTCCTATATCCTCCGCTTGGCCCTTTCCAAGTGGGGGATGGACATCCTCAGCTCGTTTCCGCTCGCCACGGGGTAGCGGAAATTTCTGTTCGTCGCCATCGACTATTCATTAAATGGGTCGAGCGGAGGCGGTTGCACAAATAACCGAGGCACGGGCCAAAGATTTGTATGGAGGTCCATCATTTTCCGTTTCGGCCTCCCACACTATAATCACTGACAACGGCAGGCAATTCGATAATCCGAAGTTCCGCCAGTTCTGCGAAGAGCACGGAACCGTTACCACCTCACCTCGGTCGGGCATCCGCAAGCCAATGGAGCGGCTGAAGTAACCAACCGGACTTTGCTTCAAGGGATCAAAGCTCGGCTCTCTAGGGCCCGAGGCAGGTGGGCAGACGAGTTGCACCATGTCCTGTGGGCCTACTGCACCACCCCAAGAGTACCCACAGGCGAAACCCCATTCCGGATGGCCTTTGGCACAGAGGCCGTTATCCCAGTGGAGATAGGTCTTCCTTCGCTGCAGGTGGAAAGCTACTCAGAGGAAGCCAGCGACGAACAGCTCCGTACCAACCTCGACCTGATAGAGGAGGTTAGAGAGAAAGCTTAGATCAGAGTAGCTGCCTATTAGCAAAGGATGGCCCGCTACCATGCCTCCAGAGTCAAAGGGAAAGCTTTCTTGCCGGCGACCTCGTTCTTCGAAAGCATATGTCTCCAAACCGTTGGAGCAAGGAAAGCTGGCACCAAATTGGGAAGGCCCCTATCAAGTAGCGGAGATCGTTGAACCGGGGACCTACAAGCTGCAAGATCTAAGCGGAAAGTCCATCCCTCGAACGTGGAATTCGAACAATCTCCGTAAGTATTATCAATAGGGTATGTCCTTTATAGGCTCACCTTATTATACCTTTTTGTTGGCACATGTTTCATAATTTACAACATGAATCATCACTCATTATGCGCCAAAAATTGCAAAAGAAACAGGTGCTGCTTACCAATTCTCGGCACGACCGAGTTACCTGTTTAAACAGGAAATCTTCGAACCTCGGCTGGGCCGAGCAACTAATCTCCGAACCTCGGCTGGGCCAAGCAACAAAATCTCCGAACCTCGCTGGGCCGAACAACTAATCTCCGAACCTCGGCTGGGCCGAGCAACAAAATATCCGAACCTCGGCTGGGCCGAGCAACAAAATCTCCGAACCTCGGCTGGGCCGAGCAACTAATCTCCAACCTCGGCTGGGCCAAGCAACAAAATCTCCGAACCTCGGCTGGGCCGAGCAACTAATCTCCGAACCTCGGCTGGGCCGAGCAACAAAATCTCCGAACCTTGGCTGGGCCGAGCAGCTAATCTCCGAACCTCGGCTGGGCCGAGTAACAAAATCTTCGAACCTCGGCTGGACCGAGCAACTAATCTCCGAACCTCGGCAGGGCGAGCGACAAAATCCCCGAACATAGACAGGGCCACAATCTCTGAAGCCCCGGCCAAAACCGGAGTGCGTGAACCTTGGCCGAAGTCAAGGGGTATATTCTGCTACTAGAAATCTCGGCCAAAGCCGAAGAACGACCTTAACTATCGAATTCCTCGGGCCAAACCGAGCGATATTCCTGCGCCCTGGCCACGCCCGACGCTCGAATCCTCGACCAAACGAGCAAAGCCTTCGCGCTTTAGCCACACCCCAAGGCGTCATTTGAAGCGAGTGACCTCTCGGATACCCAAAATAAAAACCTCCTGATACTCCGGAAGAAGTAAAGGATCTCCTTCTAAGGACCGCAGGTCCGCCACTGGTCCATACAGAGACCAACGACCCCCCAAAAAACTTGGTTCGGATTCGGGTAGCTGACAAGCCCCGACTAACCTAGACATCCTTCTAAACTATGTTTGGATTCGGGTGGCTTACGTGCCCTGACTAAACCCGACTGCGGTCTCCTAAAACTTAGCTCGAACTCGGGCGGCTGATGAATCCCAACCAACGTTGGCAAATGATTCAGAGACAACAGCAGATGCACCAGATGCAAAACCTTCATATTCATTGATTGAAAAAGAAAAGAAACAACAAAGTGAAAAAGAAGAAAAATAAAAAGAGCCCTCACAGGGGCTTACTGTCTTCCGGGAACTGCCGGGCCCTCCCTGGGCCGAGTCTTCCAAAACCGGGATAGCTCGGCGATTCGACGGTGGAGGGATGCTATCTCCTCCCTCTGCCGGTCCACCACCCGGCGAAGGGCCTCGGTCTCCCTCACAGAGACGGCAACATACTCCTCAACAACCTTCTCAAGCCTTTCATGGCTTGCGAAGGCTGATGCCAGGGCTGGCCATCAACCACAATGGTAGGGGACTCCCCTCTGAGCCCCTGGGACCGTTGATCACTATGCCCAGGCTATCAGGTGATTGCTCTCCACCTTGAAAGGCATCGAAGTTGTTTGAAAACTGAACCGAAAGGATGGTAAATACCAGCACCCCACTCGTCCGTATTTATACCCCTCAGGCGAGTATCTCGATCAGTCGGGCTATAAATACCGGCCCATGGGAATTCGCCACGTGTCGCCGCTTTAACTGCGCCCACAGAATCCGAAGGGCCATGCCCCATCCCGAGCAAGATCGGTAAATGTCGACGGACTGTTCGGGAACCCCCCTCCTTCTCTAGAAGTGGGGTACTTTCCGATCTGCCGGGCCCTCGCAGTAAATGCCCTCAACACTTCCCCAAGCTCTCTAAACCAGCCGCCCTTTGGAAAATGTGAAGAGGAAAGAGCGCCTGCACCTGATAACTCGCTCCCTCGGGAATGGCCAAATCATGGAGAATGGGGTACCCACGC
Source organism: Calamus simplicifolius (assembly GCA_900491605.1). Lineage (NCBI taxonomy): Eukaryota > Viridiplantae > Streptophyta > Magnoliopsida > Arecales > Arecaceae > Calamus > Calamus simplicifolius. The sequence goes on along the minus strand of UESW01003712.1, from coordinate 21,195 downwards.
ACCGCCCATTCCGCTTTAACACTCCTCACCGAGCCTCACAGGGGCCAGTATCATGACTCACGGCGGCGACTAAGTCATCTCTCCGAGCTCTAATTCTCCGAACCTCTGCTGGGCCGAGTAACCATTCTCCGAACCTCGGCAGGCCTGGCTACAAATCTCCGAACCCCAATAAGGTCGAGCAATAGATCTCCGGGTTTCGACCAGAGTCAAGGAATATTTACCGCCGAATAGTCTCCAAATTTCCACCCAGATTTGGGCGCTTACAAGCCCCGACTAGTTCGGATAGCATGGGATCCTCGTCCAGAAACGAACGAGATGTGCCTCGTCACCAACAACAACAACTTGGCACAAAAGAAACAGAAATTAAGAAAAAGAACAAAACTTTCTTTATTTCATTGTCATCAAAACCAATTACAACCGCCTGAGAGGCATTACAAGAACATTGAAATGCATAAATAAAAAGTACAAAACTCGGGCAACTGCTCCAAAGCAGATCTGGGCAACTGTGATGCTTCGACACCTGGCTCGAAAATCATACAAACCATGAAACGGTCAGCTCGCCTGGACAGTTGACGAAGCTGACCTTCCACGGCCCCCTCGGACGAACCAAGAGGTCCAAAAGGAGGCATGGCCGTGGATGCTGATTCTGAGGACCCGGGCAAATCAACCAGCTCCCCTAGGGTGGGATGCTGGATCGCAGGCCGCTGCCCGACTGAGAGCTCGAGGACCATCAGACCCCGTTGCTCCCATGTTCTCCTCCCCGTGGCAAGGATTCCCCTCAGAGAAGGGATGAGAATCCAGACCGACGGAGGAGGGAGGCTCCGTGCGTGCTACGGGGGCGCTGATACACTTCCTGCCCTGCGCCCCCCCGTAGCGGACCACAAAGGACACACGGAAGCGTATATGTGCGCTCTCCGTGTGATCTCTGCGGCCTCCTGTGCGCTCTCCATATGATCTCCGGGACTCATCCCCTGAGGGCGAGCCACTCCCCAACGGCTCCTTCATCACCCCAACTATCCGGGGGAAATGGCTCACGAAAGAAAGCTCGGTCCTTCCACTCCAAACCTCAGAGAGATGGGCATCGTGGAAACTCTCATAGGGAAGGAAACTTTGGGGATGGCCTAACACGACCCCTCTTTCCCCCTTTTTATAGGCAGAAAACCGGGAGCAGCTATCAAGGCAGAAAGCCCCGAGATTCAAAACACCTAACTCATGCCACCACGTGGCCTCCCAGGATGAAAGCAGCACTCCCCATTGCGCCAAGACCATCGCCTGAACCATGACGCACGCAAAGATCCCCTTTGATCCCGGATCATGATTGTTAAACGCAGAAAATCGCCGCCGATCCTATGGAAACTGGCAGATCCGGGAGATCGTCCTATAAAAATGACATCCTCCAATGGCGGACAAACGCTTGCGTCATACGCCAAAACAACCCCGTGGGAAAAGACCAACGCAATAAAGGCCTCTCGGAAGGCTCTAGAGCAGCTTTTTACTGGCGTCAAAGCCGTATCATCCATTTGGCAAAACGAAAATTGACTCGCCTGAAAAGGACAGGACACTGACAAGGCAATGAAGGGGCGGATGCCGAGCGTTCCTCGGTAATGAACCCCCAGTCTGGTTGCGTGTAAGGCCTAGGCATCACCTAATGCCCCCTTGTGGGCCGAAGCTATTTCTATACTTCAAAACCAATCGAAGTATCTGCTACTAGCCGAGCTAAGTAAGCTACTAGCCGAGCTACTTTGTCCCTCGGCCCTAGCCCTAGCCGAGCTACTTTGTCCCTCAGCCCTAAAAGGCTATCTCTCTTCGGATTTGGTCGAACCGCCGTGTCATTCGGCCTAAGCCAAGTTAAATCGTCTCCTACCAGGCTACGTTGACGTCCGACCTTTTCGTCGAGACAACCCCTACGCCTTGGCCTTTACCAGGATATTCCACCAAAATTCGAGACAAGAAACCATCCGGGAAGACAAACAAATGAAAAACGGCCGATCCATTTATTGATTTCCGGTCGAACTACAAAACAAAAGAAAGGAAAAACACATATAGCCCCCCAAAGGGTCAGGACTTGGGATCAATCCCAGCATCTCCTGCGGCCGCATCAGCAGGGGCATTGCTTGGCTCCCCCTTCTCGAAGGTGTCACGACGGGATATCGGCAGTTGCATCGACTCCCAAAATAGCATCGAGGTCGACATCAGATATTTCTCCATACTCGTCCTCCTCGACCCCCGGGGTGTACGCCTCATAATGTTCGGCGTCCAGGCACGACAGGTCCAGGTCAGGATAAGCCTGGGCAACCTTAGTCCGCGCCTCATCTTCGCCCAGCTGAAATGCATCAGCACAGGCCGCCCTGCGTTCGTCGGCGAATTCGGGATTTCTTGTACTCCTCCACCGCCGAAGAGGCCCGCGCATTTGCCTCGGCTAATTGCTTCTCCAGTTCGGAGATCCTTCGGTGCCTCGAGGCCGCCTCCTCTCCGAACGCCGCTAACCGCCCCTGGAATTCCTGCCTCATCTTGTGCGTCTGCAGGCGAAAAGGCCGAGTAAAGCGAAAATCGAAAGGTCAAAACGAATGGATCTGATAGCCATACCTGCTCCTCCCGCCGGGCTAACTCGCCCTCCAGCACGTGAACCCTGTTGAGAGCCCTAGACTTAGCCGACTGGTTCTGGCGAAGGCTCTCTTTTAGTTCATCCACCCGGGCCTGGGTATCTCCAATTTCCTGACGAGCAAAGTCGACCTCATCAGATAGTCGGGCAGCTCGTTCATCCGACCACTTTAGCCGATCCTGTGTATCGGCAAGCTCCTTGCTTAGGCGGGTGAGGTGGTCCTGCTGCCGCGGCATTTGCGCTCTTCCTCCTCGAGCTTTTTGCTCCAGCTGGCCTTATCTTTAGCGTGGCTAGCTTTCAGCTGGTCCCACCTCTTATCAAAGAATAGTTGCATGGACTTAACCTTGCCTTCATGCTCGCCCTGGCCTGAGAAAGCTCCAGACTAGCCTTCTCGGATTGCTCGCGGAAGCCTTGGAGCTCGCCAATTTGTACGTGAGTTGAGAGGCTCTTTCCCTCTCAACCGCGAGAGTCCTGTTGGTCTCCCCAAGCTCCCGCTGGAGCTCACCAACCTGTGCAGCGAGTCGAGGGGCTCTCTCCCTCTCAACTGCAAGAATTCTGCGAGCCTCCCCGAGCTCCCTTTGAAGGCCACCAGGGCTCGAGAGAGTTTGTCAGTCGAATCCGCCCTCTCCTTGAAGTGATCAGCCTCATAGCGGGCCCGAGCCCAAGCTCCAACTGCCAGATGCAAGCGCCATTTCAGTGCCCTCATGATCAGGGCGCTCTGCGAAAAAAGGATGACACGCATAAAAGACAGTCGAACTAACTGACCAAAGACCCGACTTCGGTGCGATAACTTACCCGAGACGCGTAGTCTGTGGCGATCCTTGTAAGAGCAAGGTCGTCGATCTCGGGAGAAGGAAAGCCTCATTTGGCACCCCAGCACGACGGAAGGCCATCTCGACAAGGTCTTCCGGATGACCCCCCCTATTGAAGAACTCTCCTCTCCTTGGAACGCGGACCGCATCAGAGCGGAGAACCTGGCGCTCACTTCCGGGTCGCGTGAGTGGAAGTCTGCTCCCAGGGAGCCATCCAGAACTCCCGCGACCCATGAACTTCTCGATAGTCCAGCTTCCGCCGCCAGGGCCCTCGCTTGAGAAGCCTCGGACGTTTCGGCTCCAAAGGAGAGCCCCGCCGAAGCACCTCCTTCGCTCGCCGGCTCCCCTCCTTCTCCTCCTTCTTCTTCTTCCTCTTCTTCTCCTTCTGCTTCCGTCTCCTCAGAGATCCCTGTCCACGACAGGCCCTTCAGGAACTTGCTCCCCCCGGAGCCCCCTGTTCCTCGGTGGAAGGCCCTTCACCAGAAAGCCCCGCGGACTTCGGTCGTTGGTTCGGCAGGTTCGGCCATCTCCTCGTCGCCCGCTGGCTCTCCTACCGACGACCCAGGCCGAACCTCAGCAGCCGCAACCTCTTCCCCTACCTCGATGGAAGCGGAGGTCGCCCCCACCTCCTCCTGTGACCTCGCCGAGCCACTGGCCTCCAATGAGGGAGACCGAGCCGCCTCGTGCGGGAGCCCCCAGGCCAACCGGCGTTTCCCCTTCGCCATCATCGGACAAAACGACGACGGGGGGGAGGAAACCTCAGCAGCCTCCTCCGAAACCCCCCCGACTTCCCGATCTTCACCCCTGGACAGACCCTCCTCCGCCGCCGAAAGATCATGCGCGCCAGAACTTCGGTAGCTTCGGCCTGCGGCGACGAGGAGCGCGACTATCACCGTCTCTCCCGATCCCCCTAGAGCGGGAGCCAGAGGGGCGAAACCTCTTCTCGGACCGATGCTTGCTACTGGAGCCGGATCTCCTGCGGCGCTTTCCCAGCTCCTCCCTCATCTGGTCTGCGAGCGCCGACTTTCGGCTGTAGGAGCAATACGATTCGCCTGTTAGTTCACACAGAAATCAAAGATGAAGCCACACTAAATTATCAACTACGGGGTAATACTCACCGCGAGGATCGATGGGGCTCAATCCGGCCGCAAAGAGAGCGTCCTCCGATAAGAGAATGCTGGCTGGGAGCGCCTGACTCGCGCAGCACAACCAAATCCCTCTTCTCCGAATCAGTTAATTCCGGGTGCGCTTCCGGATCCTTCACGTACTGCCCCCACACCCGAGGGAAATCCAAACCGATGTTCCCCCGACTATGAAGAACCGCGACTTCCACTCCTTTATCGACGATGGGTTGTCCGATATCATCTTGAAGGATCTCCGGGGACCGATGTAAGGCCATTCTGAGGCCCTCCCGGAGACCAGATTGAAACACACCCTGAATAGTGAAAGGGTCGCGGTCACCCCGAGGCGCTTGCACAACGAGATAAACCCGATGAGGTTGCGCCAACTGTTGGGGGCCACCATGGTGAAACATATGTTGTAAACTTCATCACCTCCCGCACCAAACGGATGAAGGGGGAACCGGAGGCCTGCCCTCAAGCTTTCCTCATAGCAGAACGTTCCATCCTCTAATCCGGATGTCACTCTATCCTCAGCCGTCGGGACCAACAAGACGACGTCCTGGGGGATCTTGTACAAGCGGCGCATCCGTTCCAGATCCGCCAGGGTCACCTCCGAAGCCTGGTCGCTTGGGCTCACCATGTCTTCGATCGCAAGAGACTGAGCAGAATCGCAGAAACAGGAAGACGAAGTTCTTCAAAGGAGAACGAAAGGGGCACTATAAATAAAGATAGCGCCTCCACGACTCCATTTTTCCAATCGAAACCGCCTCAGGGTGAGGATGAGGTGTCCAACCTAGGCGTCCGGAACTGCCGCTACGGGCGCCGTGAAAGTCAGATTTCCCACGTGGCACTTCCCAGCCGTTACCTTCGCCCCTAAGGAACGACGGATCCGCCTCGGAAAGGCAAGATGGCCCCACGGCATTAATTAGGGCATCATTGCGCAGGCAATCAAATACGCATCCCCAAATGCAGATCGCGCCACCTAAGCCTATACTCCCTACGCCCGAACCTACGCTTCGAACTAGGGAGTGGGGGGCATGTGTTGGGGGGGTAGAATCGCATTGATAATCGTGCAAGGGGCTGAGACCGGCCCCATCCCTCCGCCCGCTACGATATGTCCCCGAGGAATAAGCTAAACTAATATGGTCCGTCAGGCCATGCGACCCCCCCGAGCCTCCCATGGTTCGGCCTCTCCGGGTTTCCATAGCTCGGCTTCCCCGAGCTTCCTGTAGCTCGTTTTCCCCGAGCTTCCATGGCTCGGCCTCTCCGAGCTTCCATAGCTCAGCCTTCCCGAGCTTCATGTAGCTCGTTTTCGCCTCCCATGGTTCGGCTTTCCGAGCTTTGGCTCAGCCTCTCCGGCTTCCATAGCTCGGCTCCCCGAGCTTCCTAGCTCGGTCCCGAGCTCGGTTCTTTCCCCGAGCTTCCATTAGCTTCCTCCGGGCTTCCATAGCTCGGGTTCCCGAGCTTCCATAGCTCGTTTTCCCCGAGCCTCCCATGCGGCTTCCCCGAGCTTCCATGCTCGGCCTCTCCGAGCTTCCTAGCTCGTCTTCCCGAGCTTCCCATAGCTCGGCTCTCCGGGCTTCCATAGCTCGGCCCTCCTGAGCGATCCATGATTCGATATTCACCTCCGTGAACCTGACGCGAGAGCCTAGACCCATCGTAACAGAATCCAGGCAAAGGACTAGTTGAAGAGTGGTCTAGGACCTAATACAGCTACCTGGACCTACGCATCTACCAGATCTCAGGCCATCAAGGAGCTCTCCTAGCCGTCGTCCCTTAACAACAAGATACGGATCCCACCGGCCCCACAACGGCCTGATTCGATTCATCTTCGTATCTAACAACCTTCGAACCTTCCAGAAGACGCTCAAGATCCAGGTGATTGCCTATAAATACGACCCCCAGATTCTCTCAGGTATGCGCTCACTGCCCCTGGCTCACTCTCACTCTATCACTCTCCCCCTGCTCGTCGGCGCTCCCTAGAGCTCCCGAT
>UESW01003712.1:0-12495 GCA_900491605.1 Calamus simplicifolius | reverse complement strand
ATATGCTAAAAACCATTTAATTCGGCATACATGATGGATGAGCATGCAATCCGATGCATACTTGCTGCACCACCCTCCGATGAAGCAAGTGCTTTTCCTCAAGCCATATGGGCACGGCATCAACTTGGCACTATTGGTAGGCCATCCCAGCAAAGCCCACGAAATCAGACCTCTAACCCAACATGGCCCACAGCCCATGACACGCCAAGCTATGACAGCCCGCAGCCCAATCCTTTTTTTTTTATTCTTCAATTTTTTTCTCCATTAAATTAATGAAAAAACAACATTTTTATTGATTTTTTCATGCATTATAATACATACAAAATTATAGATAATAAAATGAAATCAATTGAGATTTTATTTAAGAAATGATTGTTCCTCAAATTACACATGATTACATAATTATACTTGAAAATTATAATTTATAAATTTTAATCAAATTGAAAAATTTTTTTGATAAAATAAGAGATAATTATAACTAATTTGGATAAATTTTTATTATTTTTAGGAGTTATATCTTCTTTGAATTTTTTCCTTTGGTCTTGTAACCGTTTTTTAACATCCGACTAATCTTTCAAATATTTAGACCTCACCTCTTTAGACATTAATGGATTCCTATTATTATTATTATTATTATTATTATTATTTTAGAAACAGTATTTGCCTTACAACAATAGGACATGAGTCTTCCTGCTTCCAAATCGAAAATCCAGAGTGATAGGCCACAGAGGTTGTCACCCAGTCTGTCGCAGTGTTAGCTTCCCGATAAACATGGTAGATCTAGACAGAGTGAATCTCCCTAAGGGTAGCTCAGTTGTCATGTAGTAAAGGATTGTTTGGAACATGAGGACAGTAATCTTGCCGAAGCCATCGGATGACAGTAGTAGAGTCCTCCTCAATGAAGAGACAATGAGCATGAAGGATCTGAGTGGTGTACGAAATGCCTGTCCAAGCTGCATAAAGCTCAGCCAGAGGAAATGAGGAGTTTAGGAGACCAAAGCCACCCACCGCCAATAAAGCTCCTTCAGTTCCACGAATGATAAAAGTTGAGCCAGCATATCTTCCTCTCACACTCCCATTAAAATTGATTTTGACAAATCCAGGTGGGGAGGGGGCTCCCAAGATATAAGACCATATGCCGGTGCATTGCCGAAGTAGCAAAGGTGTCCCAGTGGCCAGAACTGTCAGAATCAAGTGTAGAACCATGGAGTGTGTATTCTTCAAATAAAGATATAACTTTCCTCACAATCCTGTGGGGAGAAACAACATTATCAGTGAATATAAGCAGATTTCACGATAACCAAATCTGATAGGCTATGGCAGCCTAGATAGCGCCCTGCTGCCGGATTCTCCTCTGAATGTCATTCAAAAGGGCAATCCACTGAGAACCAGTACAACCCTCCGTAGGGTGGTGTCCCATCATTTGCCAGATCTGTCTCACTCTTGGACAGCTAAAAATGACATGATCAGTGGTCTCCTCCTTCCGACCACATAAAAGGCAAGTGGCCTGAATGTGCATTTCTCTCCCAACAAGCAGAAAGCATGTGGGAAGACAGTCCCACACAAGCTTCTAGATGAAAAGCTGAATCCTAGATGGATAGAAAACTTTCAGACCCATGCAACAACCATCATGACTGAGACTATGGCCTTTAGATTTTCATCAGATCCCTGGTAAGCGCAGTAGAAAGACACGATCTCTTCCAAATTTTGGTATCCAATGAGTGCCCCGATATGAGCTGAATAGAAAGTATCCTACGAGATAACTCCTCCCCAAAGAACCGGGACACCATGGGAATGTGCCAGGATGTATGATCCTGAGAGATCAAGTCAGTAACTCTCATGCTGCTAGGAACATCCATACTGATGAAAGTAGGCCATAGAGGGAGGGGGAGCTCAGCAATCCATGTTCTTGAACAACATATACCGAGGATCCATCACCAATCATCCATGATATGCTGTTCAAGATTGTTGGGGCATGCCGACAGACATCCTTCCAGAAAGAAGAATAAACACGAGAAGACTGAAAATCCATAGGAGTCCAAGCCCCATAGCGAGCTTGCATAAAAGAGCTCCATAAGCACTGCGGATCAAGAAGGAACCGCAAAGCGTACCTAGCAATCAGTGTCTCTCTTTTGATTATCAAAGACTGAATGCCAAGGCCACCTTCAGAGATAGGCAAGCAGACAGTGTCCCAGGCCATCATATGAATACCATGGCCATCCTGCATGGAGGCTCAGAGAAAGTCTTTAAACCATCTCTCCATCCTCCTTGGGCAGGTCCTCGAAACAACAACATTGGTTAGAAGGTAAAGAGGAAGAGAGGTGAGAACCGAGTGTATAAGAATAATCCTCACCATCATGGATAAACCCGTGATCTGCCAGCTATCAAGACGGTTGCGAACCCTACGCTCTAAGTCAATGTAGTCGTTGCAACGCAGCTGTCTTCCCGTAATAGGGATTCCTAGATAAGAAAGCCTGTCTGACTGAGTAGTAATACCCATAGTTTGGAGAATGGCTTCCCTAGTTATAGCATTCGTCTTCGGGCTAAAACAGATCATGGACTTATGTAGATTAACTCTCTGACCAAAGGCCTGATAGTAGAGCTGAATAATGGAAGCAAAGGTCATCGCATTGTGGATAGTAGCCTAGCCCAGTACGATGCAATCATCAGCAAATAGAAGATGAGATACCAAGGGACCTTGGGGGCCTGAAGCGAAGGGGACAATACGATGATCATCCTACGCCTGATAGAATGCACGAGATAGGTCATCAGCAGCAAGGATGAACAAAAAGGGGGATAGGGGGCAGCATTGTCGCAGCCCCACCGCAAGTGAAAGAAAGCAGTCTGGCTACAGTTAATAATAAGGGAGAATGATAGTCTATGAATGCAAGCCATGACCCAATCAATAAAGAAGCTATCAAACCCAAACTCTTGTAGAGTTCGGTGTAGAAAAGCCCAACTCACTCTATCGTAAGCATGCTCCATATCTAGCTGGACAGCCATTAGGCACTAACGGGCATGGGATCTCTGAAGATCATGCATAAACTCCTGAGCTAAAAGGATATTATTAGTAATGCAGCGCCCTCTGATAAAGGCCCCCTGCTCAGCAGAAATAAGGTGAGGTATCACATTCTGCAGGCGGGTGACTAAAATTTGCGCACAGACCTTATACAGGATAGTGCATAGGCTGATGGGCCTATAATGTCGAGGAGTGAAAGCATCAGAGCACTTAGGCACAAGAGTAAAGAGAGTTCGGTTCCAATCAACTAGAATAGATTTGGATTAGAAAGCAAGAAGGATAGCTTGAACAACATCCTGGCCCACAATATCCCAGTAGTAGCGAAAGAAAAAAGACGGAAACCCATCGGGCCCAGGGGTCTTATCAGGCCCAAGTTTCCATAAAGCAATCCGAATCTCATTCGGTGTAATCGGTCTGATAAGAATGTCATTCTCATAAGCTGATATCTTCTTAGAAACCAAAATCGGATGGACTGGGAACCCCTTGCCAGTATGCTCTGCCCATTTGGACTGAAAGAATTGGAGCAGATGATCCCTAATAATCAGAGTATCCTCTTGATAATGCCCCTCCTCATCAGCAAGGTGCTGAATTCTGTTTGCTGCACGCCACTTTAGGGTGGCCTAGTAAAAAAATCTAGTGTTACGATCCCATTCTTATCCACTGAATCCGAGACCTTTGCCTCTAGTAAATCTTCTGCTGCTGTAAAAGGGAGTGGTGAAGTGCTAGCTTAGCTTTAAGAGAAGTGATATCATGCTTAGGGAGAACCTTCCTGATCTTTTTTAGTTTGGAGAGTAGTTATGTCGGCTTCCACCTGCTCTATTTTCCTCACAATGTCCCTAACATTCATTCTGTTCCATCTAAAAAGTCTGCATCTCGCAAGCTCAAAACGCCTAGATAGCCTGTATATGGCATTACCTCTCATAGGTGTATGCAAAACATGAAAAATGAGGATCCAAGTAGAGGAGTAGGAAGTCCAGAATTGCTCAAACTAAAACTGTTTCCGCTGCTGGCCATCCACAGCAGTGGAAATCAGAATAGGACAGTGATCAAAAACTATCCTTGGAAGATGAGTAACAAAGACAGAAGGATAGTTCTGAAGCCATTGGGCTGTGGCCATGGCCCTGTCCAATCTCTCTACACACGAGCAGAACCCTACCGGTTATTGCACCAGGTGAATTGAAGACTCGAGAACCCCAGATCAGCAGCTCAGCCAAGAAATAAAGGTTCTAAATTCAGAAATGTTCACCAAAGCTACAAACTGTCTACCCCCTTTCTTCTCGTTGGCCCCAACAATGCAGTTAAAATCTCCTGCTATAAGTGATGGAATACCCTAAGAAAGAAGAGAGAGGATCTCAGTCCATAGGACATGCCTCTTCCGAAAGTCAATATTGGCATAAACATCCGATAGAAGCCAGGGGTCAAATGACCCTTCGAGATGATCAGAGCAACCTACTGGTTACACCCATGAAAGACATCCACTCTAATGGAAGTGGTGTGCCAGAGAGCCACAATACCTTCTAATAGACCCATAGACTCCACTGCATAAGAAGACCAGGATCTGGACACATGTCTCCTAAAGCAGGCCAGGCTATCACCCGATAGTCGGGTTTCTAAAAGAATACAAACATCAAAGCTATGTTGCCGCATAAGTCTTCCAAAGGGGGAGCGAAACGAAGGTTTTGTGCTCCTCTGACATTCCAGATAAGGATCTTCATTTGATTGATGGGAGCCCCGCTGGATCATCCAGCATATCAGCATCAGAAAGGCATCCCTTGATCGGGATGCCACCCTCAGAATTCTTTCTATTGCATGTCATCATCTGAGTAGCCTCCCTAGCTACTCCAGTCTCTTTCCTCAGCGGGAGAATAAGAAAATTTGGGTATCATAATCCTCCCCTCGGATAGCATCCTTAAGGCAGGAGACGATCAAGTCATGGTGTCGTCCCTCCCTTTGAGTAGACTGAGAACCTGCATCCATCTAACCAATGGTGGCCGCACCCTTACTGCCAGTAGAGTTGGGCCCTAAACAAATTGAAGCAACAGGGCCTTGACCCAGTTCCGAAATAACTGAGAAAGTAAATTTATCTTTAATGGTGTTGGGGCCACTGCATTTACTTTCCCTTTTCTTTTATAGGTTTGGATACCACCCGAAGAGTGAGGGCCTCGCAGGCCTGGCCCTCTTAGAAGAACCAGGTAACCATCCTGCCGACCCGTAGGCTGTCCAACCCATTTATCAGATCCAAGGATAGCAAAGGGGTTTGCTAACTCTAAATTAGGATTCAGAGCTGGTTTAGCACTCCTTAGTTCTAATTGAATCTCAGCCAAAGTTTTAGTTTTAGCTAGCACTATTTCAGACAAAGTTTTAGTTTCCCTTCCATCAGTCTGAAGCGGCACACACTTTTCCTCATCACCTGTTTCAGCCCAGCACCAGGGGAGTGCATCGGCTGGCCAAGCTTATGGGTGCGCCTTCAAGCAATCTTCACTGGCGTAACCCAGCCATCCACCGGAGCTGACCGTGGGGCAGCTCCATCAGTCTTTGGAGCCATCGGAGTCTTCCTCCTCAGCTCTGGGACAGAACCTTAGGAGACTTCCGCTGCCAAAGAGCGGCCATCCAGGTCCAAAATTGGGCCCTACCGAGGAAGAAGCAGTTGCCGGCAAGGTGCAACAGCCACACCTAGAACAAATACCCTCCAAATGCTCATAAGCACATTGTTGCCAGAAGAGGGCATGGCTTCCCCAAACTCTAACACCCGGCCGAAGGGGTCTTTGCAAATCAACTCGCATGCATGCTCGAGCAAAGTCCCCTCTGGATTTGTCCTTCGTTGGTGGATCAGAGAAGACGAACTCTCCAGCCGATGAGAGAATTGAGCTCAAAATGTCTTTAGACCAGAATTCCAATGGTAGATTCAGCAACCTCACCCAGAGCAGAGCATTTGGCACTGAATCGACCGCTGGGATGAACTCTGGTCTTCATCCCAGCATGGCTATTGGTTGCCCATTGACAACCCACAGCCGTCCGAGCACCAAATCCTTTGCTTGAGGGTCAAAGAACTTGAATATAAAACACCGATGGTGAAGGCATACAACATTTATCTCATTGGAGATGCCAGAACGGCGGAACTCACGGATGATAGCATCTGGTGGAACCCATTGGATGAAGCTCCTAGCAATGATAGCCATTGATGCCCACCATCTTGCTTCCCCTTCCGGAGCATCAGTGGGGACTTGGATGATGTCAGGAAATGAGCCTCCAACTCCGCCACATCCTTCGGAAAGGGGGATGGAGCAACCCACTCAAAGTGGTTTCTAACCATGCGTCGCCAGGGCATTTGCTCATCCTTGGCAGCATCCGCACTAGTAGGAGCAAAGGGGACAGAGTTCGCCATTGTCCGAAGCGATTTGATTGTAGGGTACAGTGAGGTTTGTCGGAGATCAAGCAAGAGCAATCTGAGCACTAATCTTAAAGCAGGCTTCAGACCTGAGATTTATCGATGCCGAGCACTCATTAGTTGGGTTCCGATTATTTTACTGTACCTTGTTTATATGAAAGGTGTTAAAAGAGCACCTGCCTTAATAGCAAGCATAGGGTAATTATATTCATATATTTTTCATCAAGCTAAAATATCAAAAAATTTAATTTCTTAGAGATGATGAAGCAAGTGAAGCCATTTTATAGATAGAAAGAAGGTTCATTAGGAGAAGAAGAATGCTTATTTATTTATTTTTTTATTTAATAATGATCACATAAGAATTTTAGCACTATTACTACTTTAAAGTGGTCTAGTGGAAGTACACCATCTCCTTTTTAATTGTTATTCATAAATACTTTATATTTTTATGTAATAATCAATTAATTTCTTCTCATAAAAAGTTTGGTTTTGCACTATTTTGCATATTTTCTTGATATGGTCAAGTATAATTCTAATCCATTTAATTTAATTATAAGATCCATTATTGGAATTAAGCAATATAATGATGAAATATTTTAAATTATTTTAAAAAAATATTTCTATTATTGAAACTATATTTTAAAACTAGATTCAAATCTATAAGTTAAAAATAATTACTTATATTATACAATTTAAAAATAATTAAAGAAGAAATAGGATAATAAGTACTAGATAATTCATTAATTGAATCATAAAATCTTTCAAAAAAATTAATTATAATATAACAAATAGTCTAATTCAAATTATTAATCTGATTACTGCTAGTATTCGAGCATTATAAAATATTATAATTATATTTTTATAATTAAAAGAATTTTTTAATATTAAATATGTAGAATTTTATCCATATTTTATACTTAACTCAAATCAACTCAACTCATCTAAGCCTTTTTCCAACTACATGTAGGGAGAAATAATCCCGAGGCATGCATATTTTAATTTTGATAACAATTATCTGTGTGAAAATTTAAAGATTACATATTAATCTATCTAACATGCATCAAGATCATATCTTTGCCTTATATTATAAGATCGTTTGATCTAAATAATGCATATAAATTAATTAATTAAGATCATATCTTAATCTTTAAGATGAGAAGTCATACTACTCGTCTTGAAGCTGCTTTAAGATCTAAATCAAATCACTCACCTTAAGAACAGTAGGTAAATCCTTTGTGCTCTACTACCGTTCAATCATCTGGCCTCTAGTATCGTCCACACAAAGCCCGAATGATCAGATTCCTGGGAGTGCTAGCTCGCGAAAAAATAATTTTGCTGATATTAATCCTCCCACTTGAATCTTCTTCCAAGATCCATCAAACTTTTTCTGACACCAGAATTACACTAGGATTTTCTATTCTAACTCTTTAGAAATTCAATCCATAATATCTCGTTGTTGTAATCTGGTGAGGGATGTCCTCCAATTTATAGGCTCAATTCTAACTTTTAGAATTCTGCCGTTCGACTAAAACCAAAGAGACACAGCCTTTTTTTAATTCGACGTTCGGTTAAAACCAAAGAGACACACCTTTTGTTTAATTCCGACGCTAGGTAAAAACCAAAGAGACAACCTTTGTTTAATTCGACGTTCGGTGAAAACAAAAGATATGAATTCTAATCACTTAGAATTTCCATCGTCGTTAATTCAAAGAGGCACATTAATTCACTTTAATTCTAACACTTAGAATTTCGACGGAAATGGTTTGGAGAAGATTAAATTAAATTCTATATGAGAATTTAATCAAGTTATCATCATGTGAGATCCTTTTTGCAAGGGGTTTGGGTTCGGGTTTGGTTTAAGCTGATTTAAATTTATTGGATGAACCTACATAGATCATGGTTCTAGCCCAAATCAAATTTGTCTAGTCCTGAATCTATTTAAATCCAAATCAAGTCTAATTTCAAATCAATATTTGAAATTGACTAGTCCTTCTAATAGACTTAAACCAAATTGAATCTTATTCACTTGAACTTAACCTAATTGAGATAATTCAATCAATCAAATTGATTAATTAAATCATGTACGATTCTCAATCGTTGATCAGCAAATAGATCATCCTAGGAAACTTCTATGCGTGTGACTCTCTAGGTTCGAACCTAAGCCGATAGCATAGAAACAACTTTCTATACTAATCGATGTGCCCATCTAGCAATGGAAACCCGACGTCCGGATAGGTCGAAGATTTTCCGAGCAAACTCCAAGAACCCTAAGAAACAGTTACCGTATAATTCATCCTCTTGACCACAAATGCTAAGGATGGCTTAAGAGCCTGTCAACTCTAAACAAAAATCCATAAAGTGATTTCAATTTGTGATCATATGACTTTCACATGAAGTGCCTTGGCCAAGGTCTTGCTAAATTGAAACACAAGCATTTTCCTTTTAATGGGATAGGTCAAATTCCATCTTGATCCACAACTGACTACACAAGTACTTGATTGCACCCAGTAACCTTTCGTAGCTGATTAAAATCCAGGTGGTCCGGCACCTAAGTACAATGAGTTGCTTGTAAGTCACTGGTTGTGATCTTCAGGTCTTAAGGATACTTATACCTATATCTTCTCGGATTAACTCTTGACAGCAGAGTATCCGAAAATGAGTCACGTTCGGTGAAATGTACTCCTACACTTTCACCTGTATGTCATACCAGTGTCTCTACACTCCTTGGTTAAGAGGACAACCAACAAATATATATACAACGTCCTATAATTGATAGTACTATACCCTGTCATAGTATATCATTTGGTCGCGAACTCTTTTGAGGACCTTCAAAGATAAATCCTCTTTATCGTGAAGGAAGATCCTGAGGGCTTCATTACTATTAGGAGTTTAAAGAAGATGTTCTTGTAATGAATAAACTACCAAATAACTTTTATTAATATATCAATTTAATGTAATTTACATTAGCACAATCATCAAATGATTGGCTTTAAGATACAATTCCCAACAAACTCCCACTTAGCCTAAAGCCACTCATTACAATCTAATACCCATCTTCAATTTATAGTCATCAAACTCCTTGATGCTGAGTGCTTTAGTAAATGGGTCACCTAGGTTTTCCTTTCCGTCAATCTTCTGAAGATTTATGTCACCTCGGTCTACAATCTCTCGAATAAGATGAAATCGGCGCAGTATGTGCTTGGTGCGCTGATGTGCTCGTGGTTCCTTTGCTTGAGCTATGGCACCAGTACTGTCACTGTACAATAGGACTGGTCCATCTATGGAAGTGCCACTCCAAGCTCGAGATGAACTTTCATAGCTACACTTTCACAGCATCTGATGCAGCGATGTACTCTGCCTCACACACCGAATCGTCACTGTATGTTGCTTGAACTTTTCAGCAAACAGCTCCACCATTTAGGATAAACACAAAACCCAAACACTTTTGCTATCATCATGATCTGATTGGAAACTGGAATCAGTATATCCAACAAGTTTCAAATCAGACTCTCCATAGACTAACCACTGGTCCTTAGTATTTCTCAAATACTTAAGGATTATCTTAACAACTTGCTAGTGTTTTCTCCCTGGATCAGATTGGTATCTACTCACTACTCCTAGTGAGTATGCCACATCTGGTCTTGTACATGTCATGGTATACATAATCGATCCCACTGCCGAAGCATATGGAATTCGACTCATACGTTCTCTTTCATTAGGAATTGTCGGACAATCCTTTTTAGAAAGATGAATTCCATGGCCTATCGGAAGATAGCCTTTCTTGGAATTCTCTATGCTAAACCTCTTTAGCACTGTGTCAATGTACGTAGATTGGGATAGACCAAGCATCCTCTTAGATCTATCTCTATAGATCTTCATCCCTAGGATGTAGGAGGCTTCTCCCAGATCTTTCATAAAGAATTGTGATGATAACCATGTCTTTATTCCTTGTAATGCAGGGATATCATTCCCGATTAAGAGAATATCATCCATATATAATACAAGAAATACAATAATGGAACCGTTAGCCCATTTATAAATGCAAGGTTCTTCTTTATTCTTAACAAAGCCATAAGATTTGATCACATTATCAAATCGTATGTTCCAACTCCTAGATGCTTGCTTAAGTCCATAAATGGACTTCTGTAGCCTGCACACTTTAGACTCATCTTCAGATATGAAACCTTCAGGCTGTATCATATACACCTGTTCTTCTAAATTAGTATTTAGAAAAAGTTTTAACACCCATCTGCCAAATCTCATAATCAAAGTGTGCTGCTATAGCTAGCATAATCCGAATGGATTTCAGCATTGCCACAGGAAAAAATTTTCGTCATAGTCAATACCATAACGTTGACGATACCCCTTGGCAACCAGACGTGCTTTGTAGGTCTCTACCTTTCCGTCTGTACCTCATTTTCTCTTGAAAACCCACTTACACCCTATGGGTTTTATCCTTTCGGATGGGTCAATTAATGTCCATACATTATTTTTCTTCATGGAATCAAGTTCGGATTTCATGGCATCAAGCCATTTATTAGAGTCAGTCTTTTGCATAGCATCCATATAGGTGATCGGATCCTCGTTGTTCTCATCGAGCTCAATAGGATCATCGTTCTGACCAAGAAACCTAAGTATCTGTCCGGTTGATGTGGTACTCTACCAGATCGCCTTAATGGTGCATCTAAAATGGGTTTTGAGTTTGATCTAATCAATTCAGATTCTAAGGGTTCACTGGTTTGTGTTGTTCCTTCTACTTGATGAACTTCCTCAAGTTCAATATTAGAGCTATTTGTTCCTTCACTAAGGAACTCCTTTTCAAGAAAAATTGATCTATTACTAATGAACAACTTTTGTCCTTCAGTATTGTAGAAGTAATATCCTTTGGTCTCTTTCGGATAGCCGATAAAAAAATATTTATCAGATTTGGGTTCAAGTTTGTCTGATTTTGCATGTTTCACATAAGCCGAACACCCCCAGACTCTCAGATAGGTGATAACCGGTTTATGTCCATACCACATCTCATGTGGAGTTTTAGAAACAGACTTACTTGAACCTTATTGAGAATATGACAAGCTGATTCTAATGCATATCCCTAAAATGATATTGGCAAGCTTGCAAAACCCATCATGGACCGAACCATGTCTAACAGAGTTCGATTCCTTCTTTCCGACACACCGTTATGCTGCGGTGTTCCTGGAGGAGTCCATTGGGAGAGAATCCCATTCTCCCTTAAATATATTACAAAGTCATTTGAAAGGTATTCACCTCCTCGATCTGATCGAAGGGTCTTAATACATTTTCCTGTTTGTTTTTCTACTTCTTTATGATATAGTTTGAACATTTCAAACGACTCAGATTTATGTCTCATAAGATAGACATAACCGAACCTAGAAAGGTCGTCTGTAAAAGTAATGAAGTAGTAATATCCACCTTTGGCATAAGTGCTCATTGGTCCATATACATCAGTATGTACTAGACCTAATAGCTCTTTGGCTCTTTCACCTTTTCCAGTAAAAGATGACTTGGTCATTTTACTAAGAAGACATGATTCAAAGGTAGTTAATGATTCACAATCATCAATTCGAAGGATGCCCTCCTGAGTTAACCTGTTTATTCTGTTCTTATTGATATGACCCAGCCGATGGTGCCAAAGATAAATGTTGTGACATCAGTTGTTCTAGGGCTTACTTGATTTGTACACTACATTCACAGGCTGTAATAATATATAAATGCCATTAGATAAATGCACAGTCATTACAGTGACTCTATTCATAATGATATTCAAAGTAACATCCTTTATTGAAATTTATAATACTTTTCGCCAGAAGGCCTACAGAAATTACGTTCAACAAGAACGTTGGGAAAAAATGACAATCATTTAGTACAATGATATTTCTATTAAAAACTATTTCAAGAACTCCTAATGTCAGAACTGGAACTAATCTTCCATCGCCGACATTAAGGAATCTTTCATTGTCCTCAAATCTTCTAGTGACCTGTAGTCTCTGCAATGAATTGCAAATGTTAAAAGGACTTCCGGTATCCAATACCCAGGTCTGATTATCATATACAGAAAATTTACAAG
>UESW01003711.1:0-45497 GCA_900491605.1 Calamus simplicifolius | reverse complement strand
CATACCTAATTTTCTACCCTCGTATCGGGTTGCTATCAATCCGAACGAGGATCAATTATAAATTGAATCGGATCAAACCTTTCCTATTTGGATTGTACGGATTAAACCTTTCCTATTTGGATTGTACAAATATAAGTTTAAACATGGTAATAAATCAAATACGATGGGCCAAGTTTAAATTGAATCCAACTCAAATTACATACCTAATTTTCTACCCTCGGTATCGGGTTGCTATCAATCCGAACGAGGATCAATTATAAATTGAATCGGATCAAACCTTTCCTATTTGGATTGTACGGATTAAACCTTTCCTATTTGGATTGTACAAATATAAGTTTAAACATGGTAATAAATCAAATACGATGGGCCAAGTTTAAATTGAATCCAATCAACTTTATACCTAACCCTCGGTATCGGGTTGCTATCAATCCGAACGAGGATCAATTATAAATTGAATCGGATCAAACCTTTCCTATTTGGATTGTACGGATTAAACCTTTCCTATTTGGATTGTACAAATATAAGTTTAAACATGGTAATAAATCAAATACGATGGGCCAAGTTTAAATTGAATCCAACTCAAATTACATACCTAATTTTCTACCCTCGTATCGGGTTGCTATCAATCCGAACGAGGATCAATTATAAATTGAATCGGATCAAACCTTTCCTATTTGGATTGTACGGATTAAACCTTTCCTATTTGGATTGTACAAATATAAGTTTAAACATGGTAATAAATCAAATACGATGGGCCAAGTTTAAATTGAATCCAACTCAAATTACATACCTAATTTTCTACCCTCGGTATCGGGTTGCTATCAATCCGAACGAGGATCAATTATAAATTGAATCGGATCAAACCTTTCCTATTTGGATTGTACGGATTAAACCTTTCCTATTTGGATTGTACAAATATAAGTTTAAACATGGTAATAAATCAAATACGATGGGCCAAGTTTAAATTGAATCCAACTCAAATTACATACCTAATTTTCTACCCTCGGTATCGGGTTGCTATCAATCCGAACGAGGATCAATTATAAATTGAATCGGATCAAACCTTTCCTATTTGGATTGTACGGATTAAACCTTTCCTATTTGGATTGTACAAATATAAGTTTAAACATGGTAATAAATCAAATACGATGGGCCAAGTTTAAATTGAATCCAACTCAAATTACATACCTAACCCTCGGTATCGGGTTGCTATCAATCCGAACGAGGATCAATTATAAATTGAATCGGATCAAACCTTTCCTATTTGGATTGTACGGATTAAACCTTTCCTATTTGGATTGTACAAATATAAGTTTAAACATGGTAATAAATCAAATACGATGGGCCAAGTTTAAATTGAATCCAACTCAAATTACATACCTAATTTCTACCCTCGTATCGGGTTGCTATCAATCCGAACGAGGATCAATTATAAATTGAATCGGATCAAACCTTTCCTATTTGGATTGTACGGATTAAACCTTTCCTATTTGGATTGTACAAATATAAGTTTAAACATGGTAATAAATCAAATACGATGGGCCAAGTTTAAATTGAATCCAAAAATTACATACCTAATTTTCTACCCTCGTATCGGGTTGCTATCAATCCGAACGAGGATCAATTATAAATTGAATCGGATCAAACCTTTCCTATTTGGATTGTACGGATTAAACCTTTCCTATTTGGATTGTACAAATATAAGTTTAAACATGGTAATAAATCAAATACGATGGGCCAAGTTTAAATTGAATCCAACTCAAATTACATACCTAATTTTCTACCCTCGGTATCGGGTTGCTATCAATCCGAACGAGGATCAATTATAAATTGAATCGGATCAAACCTTTCCTATTTGGATTGTACGGATTAAACCTTTCCTATTTGGATTGTACAAATATAAGTTTAAACATGGTAATAAATCAAATACGATGGGCCAAGTTTAAATTGAATCCAACTCAAATTACATACCTAATTTCTACCCTCGGTATCGGGTTGCTATCAATCCGAACGAGGATCAATTATAAATTGAATCGGATCAAACCTTTCCTATTTGGATTGTACGGATTAAACCTTTCCTATTTGGATTGTACAAATATAAGTTTAAACATGGTAATAAATCAAATACGATGGGCCAAGTTTAAATTGAATCCAACTCAAATTACATACCTAATTTCTACCCTCGGTATCGGGTTGCTATCAATCCGAACGAGGATCAATTATAAATTGAATCGGATCAAACCTTTCCTATTTGGATTGTACGGATTAAACCTTTCCTATTTGGATTGTACAAATATAAGTTTAAACATGGTAATAAATCAAATACGATGGGCCAAGTTTAAATTGAATCCAACTTTATACCTAACCCTCGGTATCGGGTTGCTATCAATCCGAACGAGGATCAATTATAAATTGAATCGGATCAAACCTTTCCTATTTGGATTGTACGGATTAAACCTTTCCTATTTGGATTGTACAAATATAAGTTTAAACATGGTAATAAATCAAATACGATGGGCCAAGTTTAAATTGAATCCAACTCAAATTACATACCTAATTTTCTACCCTCGGTATCGGGTTGCTATCAATCCGAACGAGGATCAATTATAAATTGAATCGGATCAAACCTTTCCTATTTGGATTGTACGGATTAAACCTTTCCTATTTGGATTGTACAAATATAAGTTTAAACATGGTAATAAATCAAATACGATGGGCCAAGTTTAAATTGAATCCAACTCAAATTACATACCTAATTTCCCTCGGTATCGGGTTGCTATCAATCCGAACGAGGATCAATTATAAATTGAATCGGATCAAACCTTTCCTATTTGGATTGTACGGATTAAACCTTTCCTATTTGGATTGTACAAATATAAGTTTAAACATGGTAATAAATCAAATACGATGGGCCAAGTTTAAATTGAATCCAACTCAAATTACATACCTAATTTTCTACCCTCGGTATCGGGTTGCTATCAATCCGAACGAGGATCAATTATAAATTGAATCGGATCAAACCTTTCCTATTTGGATTGTACGGATTAAACCTTTCCTATTTGGATTGTACAAATATAAGTTTAAACATGGTAATAAATCAAATACGATGGGCCAAGTTTAAATTGAATCCAACTCAAATTACATACCTAATCTACCCTCGGTATCGGGTTGCTATCAATCCGAACGAGGATCAATTATAAATTGAATCGGATCAAACCTTTCCTATTTGGATTGTACGGATTAAACCTTTCCTATTTGGATTGTACAAATATAAGTTTAAACATGGTAATAAATCAAATACGATGGGCCAAGTTTAAATTGAATCCAACTCAAATTACATACCTACTACCCTCGTATCGGGTTGCTATCAATCCGAACGAGGATCAATTATAAATTGAATCGGATCAAACCTTTCCTATTTGGATTGTACGGATTAAACCTTTCCTATTTGGATTGTACAAATATAAGTTTAAACATGGTAATAAATCAAATACGATGGGCCAAGTTTAAATTGAATCCAACTCAAATTACATACCTAATTTCTACCCTCGGTATCGGGTTGCTATCAATCCGAACGAGGATCAATTATAAATTGAATCGGATCAAACCTTTCCTATTTGGATTGTACGGATTAAACCTTTCCTATTTGGATTGTACAAATATAAGTTTAAACATGGTAATAAATCAAATACGATGGGCCAAGTTTAAATTGAATCCAACTCAAATTACATACCTAATTTTCTACCCTCGTATCGGGTTGCTATCAATCCGAACGAGGATCAATTATAAATTGAATCGGATCAAACCTTTCCTATTTGGATTGTACGGATTAAACCTTTCCTATTTGGATTGTACAAATATAAGTTTAAACATGGTAATAAATCAAATACGATGGGCCAAGTTTAAATTGAATCCAACTCAAATTACATACCTAATTTTCTACCCTCGGTATCGGGTTGCTATCAATCCGAACGAGGATCAATTATAAATTGAATCGGATCAAACCTTTCCTATTTGGATTGTACGGATTAAACCTTTCCTATTTGGATTGTACAAATATAAGTTTAAACATGGTAATAAATCAAATACGATGGGCCAAGTTTAAATTGAATCCAACTCAAATTACATACCTAATTTTCTACCCTCGGTATCGGGTTGCTATCAATCCGAACGAGGATCAATTATAAATTGAATCGGATCAAACCTTTCCTATTTGGATTGTACGGATTAAACCTTTCCTATTTGGATTGTACAAATATAAGTTTAAACATGGTAATAAATCAAATACGATGGGCCAAGTTTAAATTGAATCCAATAACCTACCCTCGGTATCGGGTTGCTATCAATCCGAACGAGGATCAATTATAAATTGAATCGGATCAAACCTTTCCTATTTGGATTGTACGGATTAAACCTTTCCTATTTGGATTGTACAAATATAAGTTTAAACATGGTAATAAATCAAATACGATGGGCCAAGTTTAAATTGAATCCAACTCAAATTACATACCTAATTTTCTACCCTCGGTATCGGGTTGCTATCAATCCGAACGAGGATCAATTATAAATTGAATCGGATCAAACCTTTCCTATTTGGATTGTACGGATTAAACCTTTCCTATTTGGATTGTACAAATATAAGTTTAAACATGGTAATAAATCAAATACGATGGGCCAAGTTTAAATTGAATCCAACTCAAATTACATACCTAATTTCTACCCTCGGTATCGGGTTGCTATCAATCCGAACGAGGATCAATTATAAATTGAATCGGATCAAACCTTTCCTATTTGGATTGTACGGATTAAACCTTTCCTATTTGGATTGTACAAATATAAGTTTAAACATGGTAATAAATCAAATACGATGGGCCAAGTTTAAATTGAATCCAACTCAAATTACATACCTAACTACCCTCGGTATCGGGTTGCTATCAATCCGAACGAGGATCAATTATAAATTGAATCGGATCAAACCTTTCCTATTTGGATTGTACGGATTAAACCTTTCCTATTTGGATTGTACAAATATAAGTTTAAACATGGTAATAAATCAAATACGATGGGCCAAGTTTAAATTGAATCCAACTCAAATTACATACCTAATTTTCTACCCTCGGTATCGGGTTGCTATCAATCCGAACGAGGATCAATTATAAATTGAATCGGATCAAACCTTTCCTATTTGGATTGTACGGATTAAACCTTTCCTATTTGGATTGTACAAATATAAGTTTAAACATGGTAATAAATCAAATACGATGGGCCAAGTTTAAATTGAATCCAACTCAAATTACATACCTAATTTCTACCCTCGGTATCGGGTTGCTATCAATCCGAACGAGGATCAATTATAAATTGAATCGGATCAAACCTTTCCTATTTGGATTGTACGGATTAAACCTTTCCTATTTGGATTGTACAAATATAAGTTTAAACATGGTAATAAATCAAATACGATGGGCCAAGTTTAAATTGAATCCAACTCAAATTACATACCTAACCCTCGTATCGGGTTGCTATCAATCCGAACGAGGATCAATTATAAATTGAATCGGATCAAACCTTTCCTATTTGGATTGTACGGATTAAACCTTTCCTATTTGGATTGTACAAATATAAGTTTAAACATGGTAATAAATCAAATACGATGGGCCAAGTTTAAATTGAATCCAACTCAAATTACATACCTAATTTTCTACCCTCGGTATCGGGTTGCTATCAATCCGAACGAGGATCAATTATAAATTGAATCGGATCAAACCTTTCCTATTTGGATTGTACGGATTAAACCTTTCCTATTTGGATTGTACAAATATAAGTTTAAACATGGTAATAAATCAAATACGATGGGCCAAGTTTAAATTGAATCCAACTCAAATTACATACCTAATTTCTACCCTCGTATCGGGTTGCTATCAATCCGAACGAGGATCAATTATAAATTGAATCGGATCAAACCTTTCCTATTTGGATTGTACGGATTAAACCTTTCCTATTTGGATTGTACAAATATAAGTTTAAACATGGTAATAAATCAAATACGATGGGCCAAGTTTAAATTGAATCCAACTCAAATTACATACCTAATTTTCTACCCTCGGTATCGGGTTGCTATCAATCCGAACGAGGATCAATTATAAATTGAATCGGATCAAACCTTTCCTATTTGGATTGTACGGATTAAACCTTTCCTATTTGGATTGTACAAATATAAGTTTAAACATGGTAATAAATCAAATACGATGGGCCAAGTTTAAATTGAATCCAACTCAAATTACATACCTAATTTCTACCCTCGTATCGGGTTGCTATCAATCCGAACGAGGATCAATTATAAATTGAATCGGATCAAACCTTTCCTATTTGGATTGTACGGATTAAACCTTTCCTATTTGGATTGTACAAATATAAGTTTAAACATGGTAATAAATCAAATACGATGGGCCAAGTTTAAATTGAATCAACTTTTCTACCCTCGGTATCGGGTTGCTATCAATCCGAACGAGGATCAATTATAAATTGAATCGGATCAAACCTTTCCTATTTGGATTGTACGGATTAAACCTTTCCTATTTGGATTGTACAAATATAAGTTTAAACATGGTAATAAATCAAATACGATGGGCCAAGTTTAAATTGAATCCAACTCAAATTACATACCTAATTTCTACCCTCGTATCGGGTTGCTATCAATCCGAACGAGGATCAATTATAAATTGAATCGGATCAAACCTTTCCTATTTGGATTGTACGGATTAAACCTTTCCTATTTGGATTGTACAAATATAAGTTTAAACATGGTAATAAATCAAATACGATGGGCCAAGTTTAAATTGAATCCAACTCAAATTATACCTAATTTTCTACCCTCGGTATCGGGTTGCTATCAATCCGAACGAGGATCAATTATAAATTGAATCGGATCAAACCTTTCCTATTTGGATTGTACGGATTAAACCTTTCCTATTTGGATTGTACAAATATAAGTTTAAACATGGTAATAAATCAAATACGATGGGCCAAGTTTAAATTGAATCCAACTCAAATTACATACCTAATTTTCTACCCTCGTATCGGGTTGCTATCAATCCGAACGAGGATCAATTATAAATTGAATCGGATCAAACCTTTCCTATTTGGATTGTACGGATTAAACCTTTCCTATTTGGATTGTACAAATATAAGTTTAAACATGGTAATAAATCAAATACGATGGGCCAAGTTTAAATTGACTTTATACTAACCCTCGGTATCGGGTTGCTATCAATCCGAACGAGGATCAATTATAAATTGAATCGGATCAAACCTTTCCTATTTGGATTGTACGGATTAAACCTTTCCTATTTGGATTGTACAAATATAAGTTTAAACATGGTAATAAATCAAATACGATGGGCCAAGTTTAAATTGAATCCAACTCAAATTACATACCTAATTTCTACCCTCGTATCGGGTTGCTATCAATCCGAACGAGGATCAATTATAAATTGAATCGGATCAAACCTTTCCTATTTGGATTGTACGGATTAAACCTTTCCTATTTGGATTGTACAAATATAAGTTTAAACATGGTAATAAATCAAATACGATGGGCCAAGTTTAAATTGAATCCAACTCAAATTACATACCTAATTTCTACCCTCGGTATCGGGTTGCTATCAATCCGAACGAGGATCAATTATAAATTGAATCGGATCAAACCTTTCCTATTTGGATTGTACGGATTAAACCTTTCCTATTTGGATTGTACAAATATAAGTTTAAACATGGTAATAAATCAAATACGATGGGCCAAGTTTAAATTGAATCCAACTCAAATTACATACCTAATTTTCTACCCTCGTATCGGGTTGCTATCAATCCGAACGAGGATCAATTATAAATTGAATCGGATCAAACCTTTCCTATTTGGATTGTACGGATTAAACCTTTCCTATTTGGATTGTACAAATATAAGTTTAAACATGGTAATAAATCAAATACGATGGGCCAAGTTTAAATTGAATCCAACTCAAATTACATACCTAATTTTCTACCCTCGGTATCGGGTTGCTATCAATCCGAACGAGGATCAATTATAAATTGAATCGGATCAAACCTTTCCTATTTGGATTGTACGGATTAAACCTTTCCTATTTGGATTGTACAAATATAAGTTTAAACATGGTAATAAATCAAATACGATGGGCCAAGTTTAAATTGAATCCAACTTTATACCTAACCCTCGGTATCGGGTTGCTATCAATCCGAACGAGGATCAATTATAAATTGAATCGGATCAAACCTTTCCTATTTGGATTGTACGGATTAAACCTTTCCTATTTGGATTGTACAAATATAAGTTTAAACATGGTAATAAATCAAATACGATGGGCCAAGTTTAAATTGAATCCAACTCAAATTACATACCTAATTTTCTACCCTCGTATCGGGTTGCTATCAATCCGAACGAGGATCAATTATAAATTGAATCGGATCAAACCTTTCCTATTTGGATTGTACGGATTAAACCTTTCCTATTTGGATTGTACAAATATAAGTTTAAACATGGTAATAAATCAAATACGATGGGCCAAGTTTAAATTGAATCCAACTCAAATTACATACCTAACCCTCGGTATCGGGTTGCTATCAATCCGAACGAGGATCAATTATAAATTGAATCGGATCAAACCTTTCCTATTTGGATTGTACGGATTAAACCTTTCCTATTTGGATTGTACAAATATAAGTTTAAACATGGTAATAAATCAAATACGATGGGCCAAGTTTAAATTGAATCCAACTCAAATTACATACCTAATTTTACCCTCGTATCGGGTTGCTATCAATCCGAACGAGGATCAATTATAAATTGAATCGGATCAAACCTTTCCTATTTGGATTGTACGGATTAAACCTTTCCTATTTGGATTGTACAAATATAAGTTTAAACATGGTAATAAATCAAATACGATGGGCCAAGTTTAAATTGAATCCAACTCAAATTACATACCTAATTTTCTACCCTCGGTATCGGGTTGCTATCAATCCGAACGAGGATCAATTATAAATTGAATCGGATCAAACCTTTCCTATTTGGATTGTACGGATTAAACCTTTCCTATTTGGATTGTACAAATATAAGTTTAAACATGGTAATAAATCAAATACGATGGGCCAAGTTTAAATTGAATCCAACTCAAATTACATACCTAATTTCTACCCTCGTATCGGGTTGCTATCAATCCGAACGAGGATCAATTATAAATTGAATCGGATCAAACCTTTCCTATTTGGATTGTACGGATTAAACCTTTCCTATTTGGATTGTACAAATATAAGTTTAAACATGGTAATAAATCAAATACGATGGGCCAAGTTTAAATTGAATCCAACTCAAATTTACATACCTAACTCGGTATCGGGTTGCTATCAATCCGAACGAGGATCAATTATAAATTGAATCGGATCAAACCTTTCCTATTTGGATTGTACGGATTAAACCTTTCCTATTTGGATTGTACAAATATAAGTTTAAACATGGTAATAAATCAAATACGATGGGCCAAGTTTAAATTGAATCCAACTCAAATTACATACCTAATTTTACCCTCGTATCGGGTTGCTATCAATCCGAACGAGGATCAATTATAAATTGAATCGGATCAAACCTTTCCTATTTGGATTGTACGGATTAAACCTTTCCTATTTGGATTGTACAAATATAAGTTTAAACATGGTAATAAATCAAATACGATGGGCCAAGTTTAAATTGAATAACTTTATACCTAACCCTCGGTATCGGGTTGCTATCAATCCGAACGAGGATCAATTATAAATTGAATCGGATCAAACCTTTCCTATTTGGATTGTACGGATTAAACCTTTCCTATTTGGATTGTACAAATATAAGTTTAAACATGGTAATAAATCAAATACGATGGGCCAAGTTTAAATTGAATCCAACTCAAATTACATACCTAATTTTCTACCCTCGTATCGGGTTGCTATCAATCCGAACGAGGATCAATTATAAATTGAATCGGATCAAACCTTTCCTATTTGGATTGTACGGATTAAACCTTTCCTATTTGGATTGTACAAATATAAGTTTAAACATGGTAATAAATCAAATACGATGGGCCAAGTTTAAATTGAATCCAACTCAAATTACATACCTAATTTTCTACCCTCGGTATCGGGTTGCTATCAATCCGAACGAGGATCAATTATAAATTGAATCGGATCAAACCTTTCCTATTTGGATTGTACGGATTAAACCTTTCCTATTTGGATTGTACAAATATAAGTTTAAACATGGTAATAAATCAAATACGATGGGCCAAGTTTAAATTGAATCCAACTTTATACCTAACCCTCGGTATCGGGTTGCTATCAATCCGAACGAGGATCAATTATAAATTGAATCGGATCAAACCTTTCCTATTTGGATTGTACGGATTAAACCTTTCCTATTTGGATTGTACAAATATAAGTTTAAACATGGTAATAAATCAAATACGATGGGCCAAGTTTAAATTGAATCCAACTCAAATTACATACCTAATTTTCTACCCTCGTATCGGGTTGCTATCAATCCGAACGAGGATCAATTATAAATTGAATCGGATCAAACCTTTCCTATTTGGATTGTACGGATTAAACCTTTCCTATTTGGATTGTACAAATATAAGTTTAAACATGGTAATAAATCAAATACGATGGGCCAAGTTTAAATTGAATCCAACTCAAATTACATACCTAATTTTCTACCCTCGGTATCGGGTTGCTATCAATCCGAACGAGGATCAATTATAAATTGAATCGGATCAAACCTTTCCTATTTGGATTGTACGGATTAAACCTTTCCTATTTGGATTGTACAAATATAAGTTTAAACATGGTAATAAATCAAATACGATGGGCCAAGTTTAAATTGAATCCAACTCAAATTACATACCTAATCTACCCTCGGTATCGGGTTGCTATCAATCCGAACGAGGATCAATTATAAATTGAATCGGATCAAACCTTTCCTATTTGGATTGTACGGATTAAACCTTTCCTATTTGGATTGTACAAATATAAGTTTAAACATGGTAATAAATCAAATACGATGGGCCAAGTTTAAATTGAATCCAACTCAAATTACATACCTAATTTTCTACCCTCGTATCGGGTTGCTATCAATCCGAACGAGGATCAATTATAAATTGAATCGGATCAAACCTTTCCTATTTGGATTGTACGGATTAAACCTTTCCTATTTGGATTGTACAAATATAAGTTTAAACATGGTAATAAATCAAATACGATGGGCCAAGTTTAAATTGAATCCAACTCAAATTACATACCTAATTTTCTACCCTCGGTATCGGGTTGCTATCAATCCGAACGAGGATCAATTATAAATTGAATCGGATCAAACCTTTCCTATTTGGATTGTACGGATTAAACCTTTCCTATTTGGATTGTACAAATATAAGTTTAAACATGGTAATAAATCAAATACGATGGGCCAAGTTTAAATTGAATAATACCTACCCTCGGTATCGGGTTGCTATCAATCCGAACGAGGATCAATTATAAATTGAATCGGATCAAACCTTTCCTATTTGGATTGTACGGATTAAACCTTTCCTATTTGGATTGTACAAATATAAGTTTAAACATGGTAATAAATCAAATACGATGGGCCAAGTTTAAATTGAATCCAACTCAAATTACATACCTAATTTTCTACCCTCGTATCGGGTTGCTATCAATCCGAACGAGGATCAATTATAAATTGAATCGGATCAAACCTTTCCTATTTGGATTGTACGGATTAAACCTTTCCTATTTGGATTGTACAAATATAAGTTTAAACATGGTAATAAATCAAATACGATGGGCCAAGTTTAAATTGAATCCAACTCAAATTACATACCTAATTTCTACCCTCGGTATCGGGTTGCTATCAATCCGAACGAGGATCAATTATAAATTGAATCGGATCAAACCTTTCCTATTTGGATTGTACGGATTAAACCTTTCCTATTTGGATTGTACAAATATAAGTTTAAACATGGTAATAAATCAAATACGATGGGCCAAGTTTAAATTGAATCCAACTCAAATTACATACCTAATTTTCTACCCTCGGTATCGGGTTGCTATCAATCCGAACGAGGATCAATTATAAATTGAATCGGATCAAACCTTTCCTATTTGGATTGTACGGATTAAACCTTTCCTATTTGGATTGTACAAATATAAGTTTAAACATGGTAATAAATCAAATACGATGGGCCAAGTTTAAATTGAATCCAACTCAAATTACATACCTAATTTTCTACCCTCGGTATCGGGTTGCTATCAATCCGAACGAGGATCAATTATAAATTGAATCGGATCAAACCTTTCCTATTTGGATTGTACGGATTAAACCTTTCCTATTTGGATTGTACAAATATAAGTTTAAACATGGTAATAAATCAAATACGATGGGCCAAGTTTAAATTGAATCCAACTCAAATTACATACCTAATTTTCTACCCTCGGTATCGGGTTGCTATCAATCCGAACGAGGATCAATTATAAATTGAATCGGATCAAACCTTTCCTATTTGGATTGTACGGATTAAACCTTTCCTATTTGGATTGTACAAATATAAGTTTAAACATGGTAATAAATCAAATACGATGGGCCAAGTTTAAATTGAATCCAACTTTATACCTAACCCTCGGTATCGGGTTGCTATCAATCCGAACGAGGATCAATTATAAATTGAATCGGATCAAACCTTTCCTATTTGGATTGTACGGATTAAACCTTTCCTATTTGGATTGTACAAATATAAGTTTAAACATGGTAATAAATCAAATACGATGGGCCAAGTTTAAATTGAATCCAACTCAAATTACATACCTAATTTTCTACCCTCGTATCGGGTTGCTATCAATCCGAACGAGGATCAATTATAAATTGAATCGGATCAAACCTTTCCTATTTGGATTGTACGGATTAAACCTTTCCTATTTGGATTGTACAAATATAAGTTTAAACATGGTAATAAATCAAATACGATGGGCCAAGTTTAAATTGAATCCAACTCAAATTACATACCTAATTTTCTACCCTCGTATCGGGTTGCTATCAATCCGAACGAGGATCAATTATAAATTGAATCGGATCAAACCTTTCCTATTTGGATTGTACGGATTAAACCTTTCCTATTTGGATTGTACAAATATAAGTTTAAACATGGTAATAAATCAAATACGATGGGCCAAGTTTAAATTGAATCCAACTCAAATTACATACCTAATTTTCTACCCTCGGTATCGGGTTGCTATCAATCCGAACGAGGATCAATTATAAATTGAATCGGATCAAACCTTTCCTATTTGGATTGTACGGATTAAACCTTTCCTATTTGGATTGTACAAATATAAGTTTAAACATGGTAATAAATCAAATACGATGGGCCAAGTTTAAATTGAATCCAACTCAAATTACATACCTAATTTCTACCCTCGTATCGGGTTGCTATCAATCCGAACGAGGATCAATTATAAATTGAATCGGATCAAACCTTTCCTATTTGGATTGTACGGATTAAACCTTTCCTATTTGGATTGTACAAATATAAGTTTAAACATGGTAATAAATCAAATACGATGGGCCAAGTTTAAATTGAATCCAACTCAAATTACATACCTAATTTTCTACCCTCGTATCGGGTTGCTATCAATCCGAACGAGGATCAATTATAAATTGAATCGGATCAAACCTTTCCTATTTGGATTGTACGGATTAAACCTTTCCTATTTGGATTGTACAAATATAAGTTTAAACATGGTAATAAATCAAATACGATGGGCCAAGTTTAAATTGAATCCAACTCAAATTACATACCTAATTTCTACCCTCGGTATCGGGTTGCTATCAATCCGAACGAGGATCAATTATAAATTGAATCGGATCAAACCTTTCCTATTTGGATTGTACGGATTAAACCTTTCCTATTTGGATTGTACAAATATAAGTTTAAACATGGTAATAAATCAAATACGATGGGCCAAGTTTAAATTGAATCCAACTCAAATTACATACCTAATTTTCTACCCTCGTATCGGGTTGCTATCAATCCGAACGAGGATCAATTATAAATTGAATCGGATCAAACCTTTCCTATTTGGATTGTACGGATTAAACCTTTCCTATTTGGATTGTACAAATATAAGTTTAAACATGGTAATAAATCAAATACGATGGGCCAAGTTTAAATTGAATCCAACTCAAATTACATACCTAATTTTCTACCCTCGGTATCGGGTTGCTATCAATCCGAACGAGGATCAATTATAAATTGAATCGGATCAAACCTTTCCTATTTGGATTGTACGGATTAAACCTTTCCTATTTGGATTGTACAAATATAAGTTTAAACATGGTAATAAATCAAATACGATGGGCCAAGTTTAAATTGAATCCAACTCAAATTACATACCTAATTTTCTACCCTCGGTATCGGGTTGCTATCAATCCGAACGAGGATCAATTATAAATTGAATCGGATCAAACCTTTCCTATTTGGATTGTACGGATTAAACCTTTCCTATTTGGATTGTACAAATATAAGTTTAAACATGGTAATAAATCAAATACGATGGGCCAAGTTTAAATTGAATCCAACTCAAATTACATACCTAATCTACCCTCGGTATCGGGTTGCTATCAATCCGAACGAGGATCAATTATAAATTGAATCGGATCAAACCTTTCCTATTTGGATTGTACGGATTAAACCTTTCCTATTTGGATTGTACAAATATAAGTTTAAACATGGTAATAAATCAAATACGATGGGCCAAGTTTAAATTGAATCCAACTCAAATTACATACCTAATTTTCTACCCTCGGTATCGGGTTGCTATCAATCCGAACGAGGATCAATTATAAATTGAATCGGATCAAACCTTTCCTATTTGGATTGTACGGATTAAACCTTTCCTATTTGGATTGTACAAATATAAGTTTAAACATGGTAATAAATCAAATACGATGGGCCAAGTTTAAATTGAATCCAACTCAAATTACATACCTAATTTTCTACCCTCGGTATCGGGTTGCTATCAATCCGAACGAGGATCAATTATAAATTGAATCGGATCAAACCTTTCCTATTTGGATTGTACGGATTAAACCTTTCCTATTTGGATTGTACAAATATAAGTTTAAACATGGTAATAAATCAAATACGATGGGCCAAGTTTAAATTGAATCCAACTCAAATTACATACCTAATTTTCTACCCTCGTATCGGGTTGCTATCAATCCGAACGAGGATCAATTATAAATTGAATCGGATCAAACCTTTCCTATTTGGATTGTACGGATTAAACCTTTCCTATTTGGATTGTACAAATATAAGTTTAAACATGGTAATAAATCAAATACGATGGGCCAAGTTTAAATTGAATCCAATAACTTATACCTAACCCTCGGTATCGGGTTGCTATCAATCCGAACGAGGATCAATTATAAATTGAATCGGATCAAACCTTTCCTATTTGGATTGTACGGATTAAACCTTTCCTATTTGGATTGTACAAATATAAGTTTAAACATGGTAATAAATCAAATACGATGGGCCAAGTTTAAATTGAATCCAACTCAAATTACATACCTAATTCGGTATCGGGTTGCTATCAATCCGAACGAGGATCAATTATAAATTGAATCGGATCAAACCTTTCCTATTTGGATTGTACGGATTAAACCTTTCCTATTTGGATTGTACAAATATAAGTTTAAACATGGTAATAAATCAAATACGATGGGCCAAGTTTAAATTGAATCCAACTCAAATTACATACCTAATTTTCTACCCTCGGTATCGGGTTGCTATCAATCCGAACGAGGATCAATTATAAATTGAATCGGATCAAACCTTTCCTATTTGGATTGTACGGATTAAACCTTTCCTATTTGGATTGTACAAATATAAGTTTAAACATGGTAATAAATCAAATACGATGGGCCAAGTTTAAATTGAATCCAACTCAAATTACATACCTAATTTTCTACCCTCGGTATCGGGTTGCTATCAATCCGAACGAGGATCAATTATAAATTGAATCGGATCAAACCTTTCCTATTTGGATTGTACGGATTAAACCTTTCCTATTTGGATTGTACAAATATAAGTTTAAACATGGTAATAAATCAAATACGATGGGCCAAGTTTAAATTGAATCCAACTCAAATTACATACCTAATTTCTACCCTCGGTATCGGGTTGCTATCAATCCGAACGAGGATCAATTATAAATTGAATCGGATCAAACCTTTCCTATTTGGATTGTACGGATTAAACCTTTCCTATTTGGATTGTACAAATATAAGTTTAAACATGGTAATAAATCAAATACGATGGGCCAAGTTTAAATTGAATCCAACTCAAATTACATACCTAATTTTCTACCCTCGGTATCGGGTTGCTATCAATCCGAACGAGGATCAATTATAAATTGAATCGGATCAAACCTTTCCTATTTGGATTGTACGGATTAAACCTTTCCTATTTGGATTGTACAAATATAAGTTTAAACATGGTAATAAATCAAATACGATGGGCCAAGTTTAAATTGAATCCAACTCAAATTACATACCTAATCCCTCGTATCGGGTTGCTATCAATCCGAACGAGGATCAATTATAAATTGAATCGGATCAAACCTTTCCTATTTGGATTGTACGGATTAAACCTTTCCTATTTGGATTGTACAAATATAAGTTTAAACATGGTAATAAATCAAATACGATGGGCCAAGTTTAAATTGAATCCAACTCAAATTACATACCTAATTTCTACCCTCGGTATCGGGTTGCTATCAATCCGAACGAGGATCAATTATAAATTGAATCGGATCAAACCTTTCCTATTTGGATTGTACGGATTAAACCTTTCCTATTTGGATTGTACAAATATAAGTTTAAACATGGTAATAAATCAAATACGATGGGCCAAGTTTAAATTGAATCCAACTCAAATTACATACCTAATTTCTACCCTCGTATCGGGTTGCTATCAATCCGAACGAGGATCAATTATAAATTGAATCGGATCAAACCTTTCCTATTTGGATTGTACGGATTAAACCTTTCCTATTTGGATTGTACAAATATAAGTTTAAACATGGTAATAAATCAAATACGATGGGCCAAGTTTAAATTGAATCCAACTCAAATTACATACCTAATTTTCTACCCTCGGTATCGGGTTGCTATCAATCCGAACGAGGATCAATTATAAATTGAATCGGATCAAACCTTTCCTATTTGGATTGTACGGATTAAACCTTTCCTATTTGGATTGTACAAATATAAGTTTAAACATGGTAATAAATCAAATACGATGGGCCAAGTTTAAATTGAATCCAACTCAAATTACATACCTAATTTTCTACCCTCGGTATCGGGTTGCTATCAATCCGAACGAGGATCAATTATAAATTGAATCGGATCAAACCTTTCCTATTTGGATTGTACGGATTAAACCTTTCCTATTTGGATTGTACAAATATAAGTTTAAACATGGTAATAAATCAAATACGATGGGCCAAGTTTAAATTGAATCCAACTCAAATTACATACCTAATTTTCTACCCTCGTATCGGGTTGCTATCAATCCGAACGAGGATCAATTATAAATTGAATCGGATCAAACCTTTCCTATTTGGATTGTACGGATTAAACCTTTCCTATTTGGATTGTACAAATATAAGTTTAAACATGGTAATAAATCAAATACGATGGGCCAAGTTTAAATTGAATCCAATAATTATACTACCCTCGGTATCGGGTTGCTATCAATCCGAACGAGGATCAATTATAAATTGAATCGGATCAAACCTTTCCTATTTGGATTGTACGGATTAAACCTTTCCTATTTGGATTGTACAAATATAAGTTTAAACATGGTAATAAATCAAATACGATGGGCCAAGTTTAAATTGAATCCAACTCAAATTACATACCTAATTTTCTACCCTCGTATCGGGTTGCTATCAATCCGAACGA
This sequence comes from Calamus simplicifolius, assembly GCA_900491605.1. Classification (NCBI taxonomy): domain Eukaryota; kingdom Viridiplantae; phylum Streptophyta; class Magnoliopsida; order Arecales; family Arecaceae; genus Calamus; species Calamus simplicifolius. The sequence continues at coordinate 27,442 of UESW01003711.1, read as the reverse complement.
GGATCAANAGTTTAAACATGGTAATAAATCAAATACGATGGGCCAAGTTTAAATTGAATCCAACTCAAATTACATACCTAATCTACCCTCGTATCGGGTTGCTATCAATCCGAACGAGGATCAATTATAAATTGAATCGGATCAAACCTTTCCTATTTGGATTGTACGGATTAAACCTTTCCTATTTGGATTGTACAAATATAAGTTTAAACATGGTAATAAATCAAATACGATGGGCCAAGTTTAAATTGAATCCAACTCAAATTACATACCTAATTTTCTACCCTCGGTATCGGGTTGCTATCAATCCGAACGAGGATCAATTATAAATTGAATCGGATCAAACCTTTCCTATTTGGATTGTACGGATTAAACCTTTCCTATTTGGATTGTACAAATATAAGTTTAAACATGGTAATAAATCAAATACGATGGGCCAAGTTTAAATTGATTGGAATAATTATACTAACCCTCGGTATCGGGTTGCTATCAATCCGAACGAGGATCAATTATAAATTGAATCGGATCAAACCTTTCCTATTTGGATTGTACGGATTAAACCTTTCCTATTTGGATTGTACAAATATAAGTTTAAACATGGTAATAAATCAAATACGATGGCCAAGTTTAAATTGAATCCAACTCAAATTACATACCTAATCTTTCTACCCTCCGTATCGGGTTGCTATCAATCCGAACGAGGATCAATTATAAATTGAATCGGATCAAACCTTTCCTATTTGGATTGTACGGATTAAACCTTTCCTATTTGGATTGTACAAATATAAGTTTAAACATGGTAATAAATCAAATACGATGGGCCAAGTTTAAATTGAATCCAACTCAAATTACATACCTAATTTTCTACCCTCGGTATCGGGTTGCTATCAATCCGAACGAGGATCAATTATAAATTGAATCGGATCAAACCTTTCCTATTTGGATTGTACGGATTAAACCTTTCCTATTTGGATTGTACAAATATAAGTTTAAACATGGTAATAAATCAAATACGATGGGCCAAGTTTAAATTGAATCCAACTCAAATTTATACTACCCTCGGTATCGGGTTGCTATCAATCCGAACGAGGATCAATTATAAATTGAATCGGATCAAACCTTTCCTATTTGGATTGTACGGATTAAACCTTTCCTATTTGGATTGTACAAATATAAGTTTAAACATGGTAATAAATCAAATACGATGGGCCAAGTTTAAATTGAATCCAACTCAAATTACATACCTAATTTCTACCCTCGGTATCGGGTTGCTATCAATCCGAACGAGGATCAATTATAAATTGAATCGGATCAAACCTTTCCTATTTGGATTGTACGGATTAAACCTTTCCTATTTGGATTGTACAAATATAAGTTTAAACATGGTAATAAATCAAATACGATGGGCCAAGTTTAAATTGAATCCAACTCAAATTACATACCTAATTTCTACCCTCGGTATCGGGTTGCTATCAATCCGAACGAGGATCAATTATAAATTGAATCGGATCAAACCTTTCCTATTTGGATTGTACGGATTAAACCTTTCCTATTTGGATTGTACAAATATAAGTTTAAACATGGTAATAAATCAAATACGATGGGCCAAGTTTAAATTGAATCCAACTTTATACCTAAACCCTCGGTATCGGGTTGCTATCAATCCGAACGAGGATCAATTATAAATTGAATCGGATCAAACCTTTCCTATTTGGATTGTACGGATTAAACCTTTCCTATTTGGATTGTACAAATATAAGTTTAAACATGGTAATAAATCAAATACGATGGGCCAAGTTTAAATTGAATCCAACTCAAATTACATACCTAATTTTCTACCCTCGTATCGGGTTGCTATCAATCCGAACGAGGATCAATTATAAATTGAATCGGATCAAACCTTTCCTATTTGGATTGTACGGATTAAACCTTTCCTATTTGGATTGTACAAATATAAGTTTAAACATGGTAATAAATCAAATACGATGGGCCAAGTTTAAATTGAATCCAACTCAAATTACATACCTAATTTTCTACCCTCGGTATCGGGTTGCTATCAATCCGAACGAGGATCAATTATAAATTGAATCGGATCAAACCTTTCCTATTTGGATTGTACGGATTAAACCTTTCCTATTTGGATTGTACAAATATAAGTTTAAACATGGTAATAAATCAAATACGATGGGCCAAGTTTAAATTGAATTAACTTTTTCTACCCTCGGTATCGGGTTGCTATCAATCCGAACGAGGATCAATTATAAATTGAATCGGATCAAACCTTTCCTATTTGGATTGTACGGATTAAACCTTTCCTATTTGGATTGTACAAATATAAGTTTAAACATGGTAATAAATCAAATACGATGGGCCAAGTTTAAATTGAATCCAACTCAAATTACATACCTAATTTCTACCCTCGGTATCGGGTTGCTATCAATCCGAACGAGGATCAATTATAAATTGAATCGGATCAAACCTTTCCTATTTGGATTGTACGGATTAAACCTTTCCTATTTGGATTGTACAAATATAAGTTTAAACATGGTAATAAATCAAATACGATGGGCCAAGTTTAAATTGAATCCAACTCAAATTACATACCTAATTTCTACCCTCGGTATCGGGTTGCTATCAATCCGAACGAGGATCAATTATAAATTGAATCGGATCAAACCTTTCCTATTTGGATTGTACGGATTAAACCTTTCCTATTTGGATTGTACAAATATAAGTTTAAACATGGTAATAAATCAAATACGATGGGCCAAGTTTAAATTGAATCCAACTCAAATTACATACCTAATTTTCTACCCTCGTATCGGGTTGCTATCAATCCGAACGAGGATCAATTATAAATTGAATCGGATCAAACCTTTCCTATTTGGATTGTACGGATTAAACCTTTCCTATTTGGATTGTACAAATATAAGTTTAAACATGGTAATAAATCAAATACGATGGGCCAAGTTTAAATTGAATTATACTTTATCTACCCTCGGTATCGGGTTGCTATCAATCCGAACGAGGATCAATTATAAATTGAATCGGATCAAACCTTTCCTATTTGGATTGTACGGATTAAACCTTTCCTATTTGGATTGTACAAATATAAGTTTAAACATGGTAATAAATCAAATACGATGGGCCAAGTTTAAATTGAATCCAACTCAAATTACATACCTAATTTCTACCCTCGGTATCGGGTTGCTATCAATCCGAACGAGGATCAATTATAAATTGAATCGGATCAAACCTTTCCTATTTGGATTGTACGGATTAAACCTTTCCTATTTGGATTGTACAAATATAAGTTTAAACATGGTAATAAATCAAATACGATGGGCCAAGTTTAAATTGAATCCAACTCAAATTACATACCTAATTTTCTACCCTCGGTATCGGGTTGCTATCAATCCGAACGAGGATCAATTATAAATTGAATCGGATCAAACCTTTCCTATTTGGATTGTACGGATTAAACCTTTCCTATTTGGATTGTACAAATATAAGTTTAAACATGGTAATAAATCAAATACGATGGGCCAAGTTTAAATTGAATAACTTTATACTAACCCTCGGTATCGGGTTGCTATCAATCCGAACGAGGATCAATTATAAATTGAATCGGATCAAACCTTTCCTATTTGGATTGTACGGATTAAACCTTTCCTATTTGGATTGTACAAATATAAGTTTAAACATGGTAATAAATCAAATACGATGGGCCAAGTTTAAATTGAATCCAACTCAAATTACATACCTAATTTCTACCCTCGTATCGGGTTGCTATCAATCCGAACGAGGATCAATTATAAATTGAATCGGATCAAACCTTTCCTATTTGGATTGTACGGATTAAACCTTTCCTATTTGGATTGTACAAATATAAGTTTAAACATGGTAATAAATCAAATACGATGGGCCAAGTTTAAATTGAATCCAACTCAAATTACATACCTAATTTCTACCCTCGGTATCGGGTTGCTATCAATCCGAACGAGGATCAATTATAAATTGAATCGGATCAAACCTTTCCTATTTGGATTGTACGGATTAAACCTTTCCTATTTGGATTGTACAAATATAAGTTTAAACATGGTAATAAATCAAATACGATGGGCCAAGTTTAAATTGAATCCAACTCAAATTACATACCTAATTTTCTACCCTCGGTATCGGGTTGCTATCAATCCGAACGAGGATCAATTATAAATTGAATCGGATCAAACCTTTCCTATTTGGATTGTACGGATTAAACCTTTCCTATTTGGATTGTACAAATATAAGTTTAAACATGGTAATAAATCAAATACGATGGGCCAAGTTTAAATTGTATCTACCCTCGGTATCGGGTTGCTATCAATCCGAACGAGGATCAATTATAAATTGAATCGGATCAAACCTTTCCTATTTGGATTGTACGGATTAAACCTTTCCTATTTGGATTGTACAAATATAAGTTTAAACATGGTAATAAATCAAATACGATGGCCAAGTTTAAATTGAATCCAACTCAAATTACATACCTAATTTCTACCCTCGTATCGGGTTGCTATCAATCCGAACGAGGATCAATTATAAATTGAATCGGATCAAACCTTTCCTATTTGGATTGTACGGATTAAACCTTTCCTATTTGGATTGTACAAATATAAGTTTAAACATGGTAATAAATCAAATACGATGGGCCAAGTTTAAATTGAATCCAACTCAAATTACATACCTAATTTTCTACCCTCGGTATCGGGTTGCTATCAATCCGAACGAGGATCAATTATAAATTGAATCGGATCAAACCTTTCCTATTTGGATTGTACGGATTAAACCTTTCCTATTTGGATTGTACAAATATAAGTTTAAACATGGTAATAAATCAAATACGATGGGCCAAGTTTAAATTGAAATAACTTTATACTAACCCTCGGTATCGGGTTGCTATCAATCCGAACGAGGATCAATTATAAATTGAATCGGATCAAACCTTTCCTATTTGGATTGTACGGATTAAACCTTTCCTATTTGGATTGTACAAATATAAGTTTAAACATGGTAATAAATCAAATACGATGGGCCAAGTTTAAATTGAATCCAACTCAAATTACATACCTAATTTCTACCCTCGTATCGGGTTGCTATCAATCCGAACGAGGATCAATTATAAATTGAATCGGATCAAACCTTTCCTATTTGGATTGTACGGATTAAACCTTTCCTATTTGGATTGTACAAATATAAGTTTAAACATGGTAATAAATCAAATACGATGGGCCAAGTTTAAATTGAATCCAACTCAAATTACATACCTAATTTCTACCCTCGGTATCGGGTTGCTATCAATCCGAACGAGGATCAATTATAAATTGAATCGGATCAAACCTTTCCTATTTGGATTGTACGGATTAAACCTTTCCTATTTGGATTGTACAAATATAAGTTTAAACATGGTAATAAATCAAATACGATGGGCCAAGTTTAAATTGAATCCAACTAATTATACTAACCCTCGGTATCGGGTTGCTATCAATCCGAACGAGGATCAATTATAAATTGAATCGGATCAAACCTTTCCTATTTGGATTGTACGGATTAAACCTTTCCTATTTGGATTGTACAAATATAAGTTTAAACATGGTAATAAATCAAATACGATGGGCCAAGTTTAAATTGAATCCAACTCAAATTACATACCTAATTTCTACCCTCGTATCGGGTTGCTATCAATCCGAACGAGGATCAATTATAAATTGAATCGGATCAAACCTTTCCTATTTGGATTGTACGGATTAAACCTTTCCTATTTGGATTGTACAAATATAAGTTTAAACATGGTAATAAATCAAATACGATGGGCCAAGTTTAAATTGAATCCAACTCAAATTACATACCTAATTTCTACCCTCGGTATCGGGTTGCTATCAATCCGAACGAGGATCAATTATAAATTGAATCGGATCAAACCTTTCCTATTTGGATTGTACGGATTAAACCTTTCCTATTTGGATTGTACAAATATAAGTTTAAACATGGTAATAAATCAAATACGATGGGCCAAGTTTAAATTGTTTTCTACCCTCGGTATCGGGTTGCTATCAATCCGAACGAGGATCAATTATAAATTGAATCGGATCAAACCTTTCCTATTTGGATTGTACGGATTAAACCTTTCCTATTTGGATTGTACAAATATAAGTTTAAACATGGTAATAAATCAAATACGATGGGCCAAGTTTAAATTGAATCCAACTCAAATTACATACCTAATTTCTACCCTCGTATCGGGTTGCTATCAATCCGAACGAGGATCAATTATAAATTGAATCGGATCAAACCTTTCCTATTTGGATTGTACGGATTAAACCTTTCCTATTTGGATTGTACAAATATAAGTTTAAACATGGTAATAAATCAAATACGATGGGCCAAGTTTAAATTGAATCCAACTCAAATTACATACCTAATTTTCTACCCTCGGTATCGGGTTGCTATCAATCCGAACGAGGATCAATTATAAATTGAATCGGATCAAACCTTTCCTATTTGGATTGTACGGATTAAACCTTTCCTATTTGGATTGTACAAATATAAGTTTAAACATGGTAATAAATCAAATACGATGGGCCAAGTTTAAATTGAATAACTTTATACTACCCTCGGTATCGGGTTGCTATCAATCCGAACGAGGATCAATTATAAATTGAATCGGATCAAACCTTTCCTATTTGGATTGTACGGATTAAACCTTTCCTATTTGGATTGTACAAATATAAGTTTAAACATGGTAATAAATCAAATACGATGGGCCAAGTTTAAATTGAATCCAACTCAAATTACATACCTAATCTTTCTACCCTCGTATCGGGTTGCTATCAATCCGAACGAGGATCAATTATAAATTGAATCGGATCAAACCTTTCCTATTTGGATTGTACGGATTAAACCTTTCCTATTTGGATTGTACAAATATAAGTTTAAACATGGTAATAAATCAAATACGATGGGCCAAGTTTAAATTGAATCCAACTCAAATTACATACCTAATTTTCTACCCTCGGTATCGGGTTGCTATCAATCCGAACGAGGATCAATTATAAATTGAATCGGATCAAACCTTTCCTATTTGGATTGTACGGATTAAACCTTTCCTATTTGGATTGTACAAATATAAGTTTAAACATGGTAAAAAAATACGATGGGCCAAGTTTAAATTGAATAACTTTATACTAACCCTCGGTATCGGGTTGCTATCAATCCGAACGAGGATCAATTATAAATTGAATCGGATCAAACCTTTCCTATTTGGATTGTACGGATTAAACCTTTCCTATTTGGATTGTACAAATATAAGTTTAAACATGGTAATAAATCAAATACGATGGGCCAAGTTTAAATTGAATCCAACTCAAATTACATACCTAATTTCTACCCTCGTATCGGGTTGCTATCAATCCGAACGAGGATCAATTATAAATTGAATCGGATCAAACCTTTCCTATTTGGATTGTACGGATTAAACCTTTCCTATTTGGATTGTACAAATATAAGTTTAAACATGGTAATAAATCAAATACGATGGGCCAAGTTTAAATTGAATCCAACTCAAATTACATACCTAATTTTCTACCCTCGGTATCGGGTTGCTATCAATCCGAACGAGGATCAATTATAAATTGAATCGGATCAAACCTTTCCTATTTGGATTGTACGGATTAAACCTTTCCTATTTGGATTGTACAAATATAAGTTTAAACATGGTAATAAATCAAATACGATGGGCCAAGTTTAAATTGAATCCAACTCAAATTACATACCTAATTTCTACCCTCGGTATCGGGTTGCTATCAATCCGAACGAGGATCAATTATAAATTGAATCGGATCAAACCTTTCCTATTTGGATTGTACGGATTAAACCTTTCCTATTTGGATTGTACAAATATAAGTTTAAACATGGTAATAAATCAAATACGATGGGCCAAGTTTAAATTGAGTTGGAATAACTTTATACTAACCCTCGGTATCGGGTTGTTATCAATCCGAACGAGGATCAATTATAAATTGAATCGGATCAAACCTTTCCTATTTGGATTGTACGGATTAAACCTTTCCTATTTGGATTGTACAAATATAAGTTTAAACATGGTAATAAATCAAATACGATGGCCAAGTTTAAATTGAATCCAACTCAAATTACATACCTAATTTCTACCCTCCGTATCGGGTTGCTATCAATCCGAACGAGGATCAATTATAAATTGAATCGGATCAAACCTTTCCTATTTGGATTGTACGGATTAAACCTTTCCTATTTGGATTGTACAAATATAAGTTTAAACATGGTAATAAATCAAATACGATGGGCCAAGTTTAAATTGAATCCAACTCAAATTACATACCTAATTTTCTACCCTCGGTATCGGGTTGCTATCAATCCGAACGAGGATCAATTATAAATTGAATCGGATCAAACCTTTCCTATTTGGATTGTACGGATTAAACCTTTCCTATTTGGATTGTACAAATATAAGTTTAAACATGGTAATAAATCAAATACGATGGGCCAAGTTTAAATTGGAATAACTTTATACTAACCCTCGGTATCGGGTTGCTATCAATCCGAACGAGGATCAATTATAAATTGAATCGGATCAAACCTTTCCTATTTGGATTGTACGGATTAAACCTTTCCTATTTGGATTGTACAAATATAAGTTTAAACATGGTAATAAATCAAATACGATGGGCCAAGTTTAAATTGAATCCAACTCAAATTACATACCTAATCTTTCTACCCTCGTATCGGGTTGCTATCAATCCGAACGAGGATCAATTATAAATTGAATCGGATCAAACCTTTCCTATTTGGATTGTACGGATTAAACCTTTCCTATTTGGATTGTACAAATATAAGTTTAAACATGGTAATAAATCAAATACGATGGGCCAAGTTTAAATTGAATCCAACTCAAATTACATACCTAATTTTCTACCCTCGGTATCGGGTTGCTATCAATCCGAACGAGGATCAATTATAAATTGAATCGGATCAAACCTTTCCTATTTGGATTGTACGGATTAAACCTTTCCTATTTGGATTGTACAAATATAAGTTTAAACATGGTAATAAATCAAATACGATGGGCCAAGTTTAAATTGAATAACTTTATACTAACCCTCGGTATCGGGTTGTTATCAATCCGAACGAGGATCAATTATAAATTGAATCGGATCAAACCTTTCCTATTTGGATTGTACGGATTAAACCTTTCCTATTTGGATTGTACAAATATAAGTTTAAACATGGTAATAAATCAAATACGATGGGCCAAGTTTAAATTGAATCCAACTCAAATTACATACCTAATTTCTACCCTCGTATCGGGTTGCTATCAATCCGAACGAGGATCAATTATAAATTGAATCGGATCAAACCTTTCCTATTTGGATTGTACGGATTAAACCTTTCCTATTTGGATTGTACAAATATAAGTTTAAACATGGTAATAAATCAAATACGATGGGCCAAGTTTAAATTGAATCCAACTCAAATTACATACCTAATTTTTACCCTCGTATCGGGTTGCTATCAATCCGAACGAGGATCAATTATAAATTGAATCGGATCAAACCTTTCCTATTTGGATTGTACGGATTAAACCTTTCCTATTTGGATTGTACAAATATAAGTTTAAACATGGTAATAAATCAAATACGATGGGCCAAGTTTAAATTGAATCCAACTCAAATTACATACCTAATCTTTCTACCCTCGGTATCGGGTTGCTATCAATCCGAACGAGGATCAATTATAAATTGAATCGGATCAAACCTTTCCTATTTGGATTGTACGGATTAAACCTTTCCTATTTGGATTGTACAAATATAAGTTTAAACATGGTAATAAATCAAATACGATGGGCCAAGTTTAAATTGAATCCAACTCAAATTACATACCTAATTTTCTACCCTCGTATCGGGTTGCTATCAATCCGAACGAGGATCAATTATAAATTGAATCGGATCAAACCTTTCCTATTTAGATTGTACGGATTAAACCTTTCCTATTTGGATTGTACAAATATAAGTTTAAACATGGTAATAAATCAAATACGATGGGCCAAGTTTAAATTGAATCCAACTCAAATTAATGTACATTGTATTTGATAATAATAGCAAAATTTTTACATTGTTAATGTACATGTAGCTAATCTGCTTGAAACCTGCATGCAACCTTACGATTAGCTTGAACCTACCTTTATTGGTATGGGCCTACATGAGAGTGGCTGCATATGTGTCTTCAAAACTACTAGGCAAATCATTTTCCAACTATATATGGCCCACCTACATATATTGGCTGCATATAGGTTATGTTGTGTAATTAGGGGCTACACACATATGCAGTCTTATGAGCCACATTTTAAAAAAGTGATTTTAGTTGATTGCTTTGTCGGCATATGGCATCGTAAATTAAACATTCCTGTCTAATATTTTTATATTTTCTTCACTTACAGTGTTGCTCTTAGTTTGGAGTAATATTGCTCTGTTTGGCTTTTCTTAGCTTTTGTTGTCTTTATTTTTTGTTGAGTGGATTTTGTCCTTGTTTCCAGCTTGCTAGCTGATGATTTCTAACAAGTTACAAGATTGACAGTTGATGACCGAGGTTTTACTAAACCTCTCTCATATTTGTATTACTGTTAGTAAAATCTGTATTTAACTTTCCATTAACAGAAGGAGGACTGATAAATGTCATGAATTACTTTGATCTTACCTTTTGGCTGTTTTACTCACCTGAAAACTCCTAGTACCAGTGTAACGTTTTATTTGTTTTTAAGTCTTAGGTTCAAGTTCAATCTATGCTTTTGTCATTGGACACCCATGCAATAGCAACTTTTTTTTTCCTTCTTTCTTTCCTCTTTTTTTTATATAGAAGTTTTGGATCCATAAATACATACCACCTCTGTTGGACCTCCTTATATTATCTTTTTTAGCTTTTAGCTATTCTTTTCTGGGTAAGTATATAAATTGCATTCCTCTTACTGTTTCTCTTTGACATAACACTGACATTTTTGAGTAGTGAAAAGATCCTCATGCCTGTGATTAATGTATTATATGTTTAAGTGCATATGCCTATTGATCACATAGGGCTGGTAGGAGCCTGCTCGTTGTTGGTATAGTGTTATATGTCCTTTGATATGTATCTAGTTATGATTTGTTTATGCTTTTGGTTCATTCTGTTGGGTGTTCCTTTTTCCCCAAAACAGTGTTGTTTCCTTAATGGAAGTCTTATAATGCTGATTTTTTTAATGTTAATATTGTCTAGGGATGGCACGTAATTGCTAAAAGTGATTATTATATTCAACATCTCATGCCTGATTATTCCAGAAAATGAATTTTTGTCAAAGATACATGGAGTAATACATATTACTTCATAATTATTTATTTGTTTTTGGCTTACATAGCTATCCATGGACCTTGCCCATGCTCAATTACACTTGTAACGCATACATGTATGCTCAACATCATGGATGACATTGCTTGTTTATTGGTGGAATTGAATATCTTTAAGTGGCAATGATTAGGAATAGCGAATTATGGCAATTAAGAAAAAGGCCTTCTTGCATAGTGTCAAATAGCTTAGGCAACCTTAGGCGATAGACCTTACCTTTGATCTAGGCGATTGCCCAGGTGCCTCAACAATTGCCTAGGCAATACACTTAGTATAAAACCTCTTGATCTTTTTTCAGTTCATCCATAATAAAGTTAGTTAATCTCCCTTCAATTCAACTATTCCATTATTATAACTTGTTAAGACAGCACTGCAACTATTTAGGAAGATAATATTTCTTTTAGTTAGTACATTAAGCTTCAATACAGTTCAATTTTGTCCTAAAACTACACTAACTGCACAAATATGTCCCTAGATAATGCATAAGAAAATGAAATAATGTGAAACAACTTGGCTTGATTTCTTTTCCTTGCTTTTTTTATTTTTATAATATTTTTTTGACTGGAACCATGAAATTTGGAACAAAATTATCCAAATTTCTGAAACTGTTGATATCAAACTCTACTGAGGAGACTGAAACTGAAGCTAAGACAAAGTTTTAGAACCTTGGTAAGCATGGATTTAAGTTGTGAGAAAGGATACGGAAAGGCTCACAATGGTCGTTGTATCTCCTAACAATTAATCAAGTGTGATATGTAATGCCAATTCCTGATCATTGAGATTTGGAAGGATTAATAGCTATGGTTATTGTGGTAATGGTTTCAAGTAGTTGGTGAGTACCTTTCTTTTTCCTATGTCCTATTAACATCAGCTGGATGGAAGTTGTGAGAAGGAACACAAAGATGCTGGAAGTAATAGAAGATATGCAGTTTATGGGGATGAATAGCAAAGATTGGACCATATATTTAATTGCAACACTCTACCATAATCTTTGTTGGCTGTGGCAATTGTTATTGCTTGTACCTTAAAAGTACCCACTATCATCTTTAACTTCTTGACTTCCCAAAAGATGTGATTGATCATATTGTAGAGTTATACATTCTTTCTTATGTCATTAATCCATTGTTGGTTGCAAACTCTAATAAATGGTTGTGGTGATTTCACCCAATTCTCACCCAAGTAGGCCATTGGTTGAATCCTGTCCACTCTCAATGCAAAGTCGCCTGGAGGTTGGCTATGTCATATAAGTTAAAGTACCTTGATTAAGTTATTATTCCTTTCTCCATTCCAAACAAGTATATCAGTTCTATATTCTGAATGATGGACAAAAGCAAGTTCAATCAATACTGAATCTGGATCTGATGCAAGTTGTTTGATAGGCTAATTAACAAAATCAATGGACTGTGATCTTAACATATTTAGTGGATTGCATCACCATGTTCATAAGTATGTTGTACACTCATGCATGCTTGGTCTTTTTGTCTCCTAAAGTTCGTTAACACTTAACATTATATGTTGAATTATGGAATGAGAGAGAAACATTATCAATGTGATGTCTGCTCCACCCTTTTTAAGCTCTAATACTAAGTAAATGGCTATTCTTTTAAATAATCGTCTTGTAGATTTGTATTTTCTTTAAATTGTAAACCTTTTACGCTGTATCTTGATGCATTTGTTCTCTTTCAGTTGATCAAATTGGCTCTGTGGGTAGAAAAGATGCTGCAAAGAGTATCAAGTCAGGTGTCATGGCTGATAAGCGAAAAGCTCAGACTGCTGACCATAGTTCTTTGACATGGACCGAGAAATACCGACCTAAGGTTCCAAATGACATTATTGGCAACCAGTCTCTTGTAGGGAACTCTTTCTTAACCTTTGTTATCATTTGTCCTAACTGGATTTTGTTGCTGAAACTTCAACATTATGTTGCCATGTGTAGGTTAAGCAACTTCATGATTGGTTAGTGCACTGGAATGAACAATTTCTGCATGGTGGCCCCAAGGAAAAGAGGAAAAAACAGTCTGATAGTGCATCTAAAAAAGCTGTACTCATAAGTGGATCTCCTGGGATTGGGAAAAGCACTTCAGCGAAGTTAGTCAGTCAAATGCTTGGATTTCAGGCTATTGAGGTGTCTTTCTGCTGTTTCATAGTTCTGCCTTTTTCATGGGAAAGATAGTGTACCTAAGTAGGGTATAATATTCATTTTTTGATGATATTTGATCTATTTTTTCTTCTAATATTTTGCCAATCTCTTCTGCAGGTTAATGCAAGTGATAATCGTGGCAAGGCAGATTCCAAAATTGTTAAAGGAATTAGTGGAAATACATCAAATTCTATCAAAGAACTTGTCAGCAATGAAGCCCTAAATTGTGGCAAGGATTGGTTGGTTTTACATGGGTACAAATCTTTTAATATTGCAGTAGAAACAATGACATATTGTTCTAATATTGCTGGTAATATAATTACAGGTCAAAGCATCCAAAATCTGTACTTATCATGGATGAGGTTGATGGTATGTCTTGGAGATAGAGGTGGTGTGGCTGATCTTATTGCTAGCATAAAAATAGCTAAAATCCCAATCATTTGCATCTGTAACGACCGCTACAGAAACTCAAGAGTCTTGTCAACTACTGCCTGCTGCTCAACTTCAGGAAGCCTACCAAACAGCAGGTTGCACCATATGTGTGTTATTTCCATAAAAGAGTGGTTCCTTATCTACATCTTTTTTCTTGGTTTATGGTCTCTACTGCTTTTACTTGTTTTCTTTTCTTGAATGCACCAAAGTTGCTAGCAGCCACTTAGTGAAACATCTTTTGAATGGGCTAAAAGTATAAATTCTTTTGAGCATGTTTCACAACCTTTTGAACACCTCTTCTTGGCATGGTGGGGGCAAGTGTCAATAGCAGGCTCTTGAATGACCTGCTGGTTGCTTTTAATTGCCAAAAACAAACTTGAATTCATGTGCATGGCATGATAAAAACAGGCCAAATCTTCAGATATAAGTTTGTGAATGCTATCACATAGTTGTCTTTTAGCTGTAGTTTTCACATTTAGTTCCTTACTTTGCTTGTTCTTATATGTATGTCTTATCTACCTAGTTGGCTTCTATTTTTTTTCTCATTTTCTGTATGGAAATTTATTATATATAATAGTTAACCATGGCTAGATATGGGATAGAAAATGCTGCCTCATTTTCTTAGAACTATGAATAATAACTATTGCATACTGTTAGGATATTAGTGTACTGTTAAATTGTGCCGGTGGTAAAGATGATTGTTTGATCTTTATCCAATAGAGCCAATTTTATGGTGACAATACTAGTTCTTTGGCTTTGTAGATTTTTTTGTCTCTAGCTACAACTTGGAAATGTAAAAAAGATAGCAGCTGATTTCTGGCTTTTGCACGACAGATGGCGAAGAGATTGAAGCAAGTTGCAGATGCTGAAGGTCTTCAAGTTAATGAGGTGCCTTGTGAAGTTAAATTATCTATCTTTTTTCTTTCGCTGCCCTAGTTATGATAAATCATGTACCATATGCCTGCCTGAAGTTGAGATTGTTTAGGAACAAGTTGCATGCATATCAATTTTATTGTATGGTTGAGAACTTCTCATTTATATCTTTAACTGTTATTCAATCTCATTGTGATTAACCAAAACCCAGTTGAGCTAAAATTCACAATTTATTTTTCTTATATATTTTCCCTTTGCTACCTCATAAACCTATTTTTTGTTTAAAGGACTGATATGTTCTGTTTCTCTCTCACATCTGCCTCTATCGATAGATTGCACTTGAAGAACTTGCAGATAGAGTAAATGGAGATATGCGGATGGCACTGAATCAGTTGCAATACATGAGCCTCTCACAATCAGTAATCAATTATGATGATATCAGACAGCGCTGTCTTAGCAGTTCAAAAGATGAAGATATTTCACCCTTTACAGCTGTTGACAAGTAATTAATATTCACTTCCTGTTTCTTTAGTGATGTTGTTCTCGTTCCTTTTTTAGTTATAATTTTCATCGAATCATCTGTGAAAGTGAAACTTCTCAAAAATTCAGTTTTGCTAATAGCTTGCATATTTTTCTTTATATGATGGCCTTTATTTTTATTTGATGAATTATTCTTGGGATCAGTTCAATTTGCATTCATTTTTGTTGTGCCACTTTTTGGCTTTGTAGATTGTAATGTGTGGTAGTATCAAATTCGCAATGTTGGATAATTTACACGCTAGCATATGCAGAAGTTGGCCAGCAGGGCAACTTCATATTCAAATGAGTGCAAAGCATTACTTTTAGCTGATCTTGGTAACTTAGTTTTCTTGTAATAGTTGAAGAAGCGTAAGGCAATTGGCAGTTCAGATGTAATCTGATTCCGTGGGATTCTTCCATTTCTTTGATTCAATTTCAGTGGAAACTAAGTTCTTTGTAAAATTCCAGCCAATAAAGAATTTCCTTTTTACTCCATGCAAACTCTATAAACCATGTTGACTTCTCGATACTTTAGGCCATGTGCCCCAATTGAAGTGTCATAGGGGTTTGTCCACCTTTATGATTTCGCAGCTAAAATTTTATTGTTGGATCTGAGCTAGAAAAGTTGTCCATCTAATCTTAAGTACCAATAAATAGTGTCTTAATTATTCTTTCACCACACAAGCATTCCTAATGTTTTGTCGATTTACATTTTTTGCTAATTTTCCTTTCTACAGACTACCTTACATTTGTCTTTAGTAGCTTTAATCAACAAGTTAAATTAACTTAAGGCTGCAATGCTATATTGTGCTTGCATATCCAATTTTATTTGTATGTCTTGTGCATCATGCTTCACCAGTATTATTTTTCATTAGCTTCTCACAGCCTGGGACAAGACTTATAGGCCAACCTGTGTAACGTGCATAACTGCCAGGTTCTCAACTTGCTGAATTAACATGGTTTCTATTGTCATTCTATGAATTTGGAGACCATGTTCCTGATCTGTGGTCCACTAAAAGTACCAAATTACCGATTTCAGAGATTGGTTGACTGCGAAAATTGTTGATGCAATGTTTCTGATATACAGCATTGCTTTGCCTTTAACACTCTGTTTCATTTGTAGGTTATTTGGTTTCCATGGTGGAAAATTGCGAATGGATGAGAGGATTGACTTGAGCATGAGCGATCCTGACCTGATCCCTCTTATTGTTCAGGTTTGTGATAAACAGACAGTATTTTTTTCCTAAAAGGGGATTTGATGTCCTTCATAAATCATGTGCCTTTGTAGATTTAATATTTGGATGATCTGTTATGTTTTGTATGCTTGAAGTATAAGGCTTTCTTAACTGAGGTATCCATCTTGGGACCTTGACAGAGATTTGGTAGCTACATGATGTATATATTTTAAATTTGTTAACCTATGTTAAGCATTGATACTATTAATTGCTTAGCAAGTGTTATGTTTTTTTAATCCATTTTGACTCTACCTTGCCTGACATAGGGTTGTAGGTGCAAAATCGATAAATTAGTTTTGGAATATTAAATAGAGGCATGATTTTGAATCCTGGCAAGATGTCCTGTGGGATGCTAAGATAGGTTGGCATCTTAAGTGCCGGGATGGGATCATCCTTCCATTATGCTAGCATCCTAATCATCATGTTTTTGGAGGTGAGATGGCTGCTCATTTTTTTAGTCCCTTGGCCACCCTTCATATGGCACAACAACCTTGGCAGCAGAAGTGCAGTATAACTTGGCAAAATTGTCAACATATTCAGCTTGAATTTGGAAAGTTAGATATTTAACTCTCTAATTCAGGTGTATTGAGTCAATTGCACTGCACTAATACATCAAAGGAACTGTAACTCCTCAAGTCCTGAGAGAATCAATTGAAGCATGAGAATGGTGAAATTTTGAACTTTGAATGGCATTACCATACTACAGTTGACTTTGTCATTTAAGATTTACATTTGACTGCAGCATATGCAAGTAATGATCTTCTTGTGTTAATGATTTAGAGTTGAGGCTGATGGGCAGGTTGAGGTAATATAATCAGTTATTTGATGCAACCATGTGCAGTGCAGGCACTAATGTTGATTGAAATGTGCTTCTATTGTCATCATTCTGCAGTATTAAAGTTGACATTATGATGACTGTTAGGTTTAATTAGGTTTGGCATTCCATAGTTGCCTTTCCGGGTGAAGGCATTAGATATTAAGAATTTGGATCCTTTCAGATCACGGCTCATGGTTGTGATTATGCAAGATAAATGTGGAGCTTATTTAACTGAGATTGCATTTATATCTTTTTATGGTTTCTAGTGTTGTACAATACGGTAGTTAACAATTTGGAGGTACCATCAACGTGCATTTTTATATTGTCTTTGCACTTGTGTGTGTCGTAACTGTATGCAGCAGGGAGAAATTAAATTTTCTAAAGCTTTTATCACAAATTATTTTATAATTAATTATCCTGAGTTGCTTTTTTAAATGCCAGGAAAATTATATCAACTATCGACCGTCTTCTATTGGAAAGGATGATAATGGAGTCAAAAGATTGAACTTGATTGCCCAGGCTGCTGAGTCTATTGGGGATGGTGACATAGTCAACGTTCAGATTAGAAGATACCGCCAGTGGCAGCTCTCCCAAGCTGGAACATTTGCCTCTTGCATAATTCCGTATGTTAATTGTCAAACACTAAATGATTCTTCCTTTAATGATGTTATGATTTTTCTGCATGAAATCATTTCCCTCAATTTCTTGGATTATATTTGTTTGTTTGTCTTTTTGTTTATTTATTTATTTATTAATTATTCCACCAGGGCTGCTTTGATGCATGGTCACAGGGAGACACTTGAACCGGTAATTTTCTAAGTATTCATTTCAAGTATTTGTTCTGCCAGTATTGCTTTCTTATATGTTTTTTAGTCACAGTGTCACTTTTCACTGTTTTCCATTGTTGCATGCTACCACAGTGCAATCTGCGCTTGATTTAATTATTACAAGAAAATATCTTGCCAGCAATGCTTTTCTCATATCAGCTTAATTCTGATATGTAAATTTTTGTACTGATGGACCTTAAGGGTATCTTCTTTGGAGGGGGAAGGAAGGGGAGGGTGAAGGGAGGGGAGGAGAGGGGAAGCAAGGATAAGGGAGGGTTGTTATCTTCTCTTTGTTTGAGAAGGAAAGAGAAAAAAAGGTAATTTATATTTATCTTGTTTGAATAAAAGGGAAGGAGAAAGAAGGTAAAGTTATGTTTATAAAATGACAAATATATCCTCTACTATAAGAGAAATCTGAAGTAATTTGCTGGGATAGAATTGAAAAGAGATGACCAAAAGTTTGAGACCATTCGCCTGCCTCTCTTGACCTGCCAGTTTAAGGGTAAAGAAATTTGAGCTTCTGAAGTGTAATGGAGAGAAACAAGTGACCCTCATTCCCTTTCCCTTTCCTCTTTCACCTCTCTCCCAAATAGAAGATTTTATTATCTATCTCCTCCCTTCCCTTCCCCTCCCCTCCCCCTCATTCTCTCCCATCCAAACAAACCCTAAGGAGAATATGACGTTTACCGCCAAGTTAGAAGATATGACATGCATACTCCATTTGCTTTAGAATATAAATTTACTGCAATTATATATTCAAGAATGTTAATGAGCAACTCGAACGTGATGAGGTCTACTTATTATGATGTAACAATGGTATAGAAGAGGAACCCCATCAAAACTCAACTCATCTAAGCCTTTTCCCAACTATATGGGGTCGGCTACATGAATATGCCTCCTCCACTCTGCTCTATTCAGGAACCCCATCAAAACATGAAATATTTTTTGTAAGTACAACTGGTGAAATGATATTTCAATTTTAAGTTTTACTGGTTCAGGAGAGCGAAACTTTAACAGATTTGGTGGATGGTTGGGAAAGAACTCTACAATGGGAAAGAACTTGAGGCTTTTGGAGGATGTCCATGTTCATGTTCTTTCTTCCCAGGAAGCTAATATGAACAGGTAAACTTCATGATCTTTTTTTAATAATTAGCTTATTAATTGCTGGTTTTATGCTCGATTTATAAATGTTAGTCCTTTTCATGCTGATACACCATCAACCAAATGTTGTATTCTCTTGTGATATTGCACTTCAGATGTAGTTCCCTTATTGTTTCTGCTTTCTGGAAGTTCTAGAGAGAAATGAACTTTTCATTTCTGTCAAAACTGGGTTTCACTTAGCACTACATGCTTTCTCTATTACTTGTTCAGCTGGTCATTGTTAAGCTGGAATGTGTTATATACAAGTTGAAAGTATCTTTAATGCATGGTATATGAGAATGCAGTGCAAATAATTCATCATGAAAATTCAGTTCAACAGCGAATAATGACTTGGATAAAGTATGATGAGTCTCGAAAGTTTCAAAAATGTGTTCGCCTGGGCTTAAACAGCATGAGAATTTAGGTGGAATCTGAACGACTGTATGATCTTATCAGAAAATCAAATCAAACATATACAATTGGAAAATATCTTAGTCATACACGTGCATAGAATCTATATACATATGCAAATTCCAATATATGGTCCATGTAAGTACCCGTAAAGAAGAAATATGCAAATGAATGCGAAAGTTTCCATATATGTTCAGATTACATGATTTCTCTGACAGACATGGAACACATTTGAGGCAGATTTGTCTCAAGCTCTTCATGACTGCTGTTGTGCTCATGAAAGAGTTTATGCATATAATTTGTAAATGCTGGGTTCAGATGCTGCTGCTGAAATTAGTTTAAAAAATTTGCTATTAACTATATATTTTTCAGAAAAAGATACTTGTATGATCATTGATTCATGTTGATTTCTAATCATCTACATTTTCATTAGTAACGTATATTGATACTGATAATATATGGAATGTTAATGTTAGATTGTGGAAAAATGATATTAATATTAAATGGACCATTCTGATTCTGATGTGACTAATAAAATCATTGTTAATTGTAAATAAGTATTACTTAAACTAAATAGGGTATTTTTATCTGAAAGAGCTATTCTTGGAAGGACCTTTATAAAGCTTTAAGTTAGCCATAGAGGGAAAAGTCAAAGATACATATTTGGGCTGTAGTTGAGTTCAAAATATGCAACATGGTTGCAATATAGCATTCACTGCCGGATTGCAGTAGTCTCATAGCCAAGGTTGTGATGATGGGGTTGCTCAATCTGTGTTTGGCTGCTTACATAGATGTGTTCATGATGACTTTTTTCTACACCATGCTGTAGGTGAATCTCTTTCCTTCCTTTTGTTTTATTTATCATTTGCAAATCTTGTTTATACTCATTTGAAACCTCCTTGAAAATCAATATTCCTTATTATTCGTATGACTAAATGAGTAAGTCCGTGTGTTGTAGACCTGGAGTAACTTTAGTTGTTTATTCATGCAGATTTTGCCAAACCACCATGACAATTATTAAATGAAATGTGTAGCAAATGAAAACCATTGTTTTTTTTTTCTGATTTTTGATTGCATGAAATACAAAAACAGGGCATAGTTATGCAGGTCAGAGAAGAAACCTAATCCCACAATTTATGCAAGAAAACTATTAACCACTTGTTTGAGATGTGATAAAGCATTGTGGCATGCCCTTTCAGCCATGTTCATAAGTTTGTATGTATCTCTATGTATATTGCAACATTTGTTTGGATTGTACGGATTAAACCTTTCCTATTTAGATTGTACGGATTAAACCTTTCCTATTTGGATTGTACAAATATAAGTTTAAACATGGTAATAAATCAAATACGATGGGCCAAGTTTAAATTGAGTTGGAATAACTTTATACGGTAACCCTCGGTATCGGGTTGTTATCAATCCGAACGAGGATCAATTATAAATTGAATCGGATCAAACCTTTCCTATTTGGATTGTACGGATTAAACCTTTCATATTTGGATTGTACAAATATAAGTTTAAACATGGTAATAAATCAAATACGATGGACCAAGTTTAAATTGAATCCAACTCAAATTACATACCTAATCCTTCTACCCTCCGTATCGGGTTGCTATCAATCCGAACGAGGATCAATTATAAATTGAATCGGATCAAACCTTTCCTATTTGGATTGTACGGATTAAACCTTTCCTATTTGGATTGTACAAATATAAGTTTAAACATGGTAATAAATCAAATACGATGGGCCAAGTTTAAATTGAATCCAACTCAAATTACATACCTAATTTTCTACCCTCGGTATCGGGTTGCTATCAATCCGAACGAGGATCAATTATAAATTGAATTGGATCAAACCTTTCCTATTTGGATTGTATGGATTAAACCTTTCCTTTTAATTGTACAAATATAAGTTTAAACATGGTAATAAATCAAATACGATAGGCCAAGTTTAAATTGAATCCAACTCAAATTACATACCTAATCTTTCTACCCTCCGTATCGGGTTGCTATCAATCCGAACAAGGATCAATTATAAATTGAATCGGATCAAACCTTTCCTATTTGGATTGTACGGATTAAACCTTTCCTATTTGGATTGTACAAATATAAGTTTAAACATGGTAATAAATCAAATACGATGGGCCAAGTTTAAATTGAGTTGGAATAACTTTATACGGTAACCCTCGGTATCGGTTGTTATTAATCCGAACGAGGATCAATTATAAATTGAATCGGATCAAACCATTTCCTATTTGGATTGTACGGATTAAACCTTTCCTATTTGGATTGTACAAATATAAGTTTAAACATGGTAATAAATCAAATGCGATGGACCAAGTTTAAATTGAATCCAACTCAAATTACATACCTAATCCTTCTACCCTCCGTATCGGGTTGCTATCAATCCGAACGAGGATCAATTATAAATTGAATCGGATCAAACCTTTCCTATTTGGATTGTACGGATTAAACCTTTCCTATTTGGATTGTACAAATATAAGTTTAAACATGGTAATAAATCAAATACGATGGGCAAGTTTAAATTGAATCCAACTCAAATTACATACCTAATTTTCTACCCTCGGTATCGGGTTGCTATCAATCCGAACGAGGATCAATTATAAATTGAATCGGATCAAACCTTTCCTATTTGGATTGTACGGATTAAACCTTTCCTATTTGGATTGTACAAATATAAGTTTAAACATGGTAATAAATCAAATACGATGGGCCAAGTTTAAATTGAGTTGGAATAACTTTATACGGTAACCCTCGGTATCGGTTGTTATCAATCCGAACGAGGATCAATTATAAATTGAATCGGATCAAACCTTTCCTATTTGGATTGTACGGATTAAACTTTCCTATTTGGATTGTACAAATATAAGTTTAAACATGGTAATAAATCAAATACGATGGACCAAGTTTAAATTGAATCCAACTCAAATTACATACCTAATCTTTCTACCCTCCGTATCGGGTTGCTATCAATCCGAACGAGGATCAATTATAAATTGAATCGGATCAAACCTTTCCTATTTGGATTGTATGGATTAAACCTTTCCTATTTGGATTGTACAAATATAAGTTTAAACATGGTAATAAATCAAATACGATGGGCCAAGTTTAAATTGAGTTGGAATAACTTTATACGGTAACCCTCGGTATCGGGTTGCTATCAATCCGAACGAGGATCAATTATAAATTGAATCGGATCAAACCTTTCCTATTTGGATTGTACGGATTAAACCTTTCCTATTTGGATTGTACAAATATAAGTTTAAACATGGTAATAAATCAAATACGATGGGCCAAGTTTAAATTGAATCCAACTCAAATTACATACCTAATCTTTCTACCCTCGGTATCGGGTTGCTATCAATCCGAACGAGGATCAATTATAAATTGAATCGGATCAAACCTTTCTATTTGGATTGCATGGATTAAACCTTTCCTATTTGGATTGTACAAATATAAGTTTAAACATGGTAATAAATCAAATACGATGGGCCAAGTTTAAATTGAATCCAACTCAAATTACATACCTAATTTTCTACCCTCGGTATCGGGTTGCTATCAATCCGAACGAGGATCAATTATAAATTGAATCGGATCAAACCTTTCCTATTTGGATTGTATGGATTAAACCTTTCCTATTTTAATTGTACAAATATAAGTTTAAACATGGTAATAAATCAAATACGATGGGCCAAGTTTAAATTGAATCCAACTCAAATTACATACCTAATCTTTCTACCCTCCGTATCGGGTTGCTATCAATCCGAACAAGGATCAATTATAAATTGAATCGGATCAAACCTTTCCTATTTGGATTGTACGGATTAAACCTTTCCTATTTGGATTGTACAAATATAAGTTTAAACATGGTAATAAATCAAATACGATGGGCCAAGTTTAAATTGAGTTGAATAACTTTATACGGTAACCCTCGGTATCGGGTTGTTATCAATCCGAACGAGGATCAATTATAAATTGAATCGGATCAAACCTTTCCTATTTGGATTGTACGGATTAAACCTTTCCTATTTGGATTGTACAAATATAAGTTTAAACATGGTAATAAATCAAATACGATGGCCAAGTTTAAATTGAATCCAACTCAAATTACATACCTAATTTCTACCCTCCGTATCGGGTTGCTATCAATCCGAACGAGGATCAATTATAAATTGAATCGGATCAAACCTTTCCTATTTGGATTGTACGGATTAAACCTTTCCTATTTGGATTGTACAAATATAAGTTTAAACATGGTAATAAATCAAATACGATGGGCCAAGTTTAAATTGAATCCAACTCAAATTACATACCTAATTTTCTACCCTCCGTATCGGGTTGCTATCAATCCGAACGAGGATCAATTATAAATTGAATCGGATCAAACCTTTCCTATTTGGATTGTACGGATTAAACCTTTCCTATTTGGATTGTACAAATATAAGTTTAAACATGGTAATAAATCAAATACGATGGGCCAAGTTTAAATTGAATCCAACTCAAATTACATACCTAATTTTCTACCCTCGGTATCGGGTTGCTATCAATCCGAACGAGGATCAATTATAAATTGAATCGGATCAAACCTTTCCTATTTGGATTGTACGGATTAAACCTTTCCTATTTGGATTGTACAAATATAAGTTTAAACATGGTAATAAATCAAATACGATGGGCCAAGTTTAAATTGAATCCAACTCAAATTACATACCTAATCTTCTACCCTCCGTATCGGGTTGCTATCAATCCGAACGAGGATCAATTATAAATTGAATCGGATCAAACCTTTCCTATTTGGATTGTACGGATTAAACCTTTCCTATTTGGATTGTACAAATATAAGTTTAAACATGGTAATAAATCAAATACGATGGGCCAAGTTTAAATTGAAATAATTATACTAACCCTCGGTATCGGGTTGCTATCAATCCGAACGAGGATCAATTATAAATTGAATCGGATCAAACCTTTCCTATTTGGATTGTACGGATTAAACCTTTCCTATTTGGATTGTACAAATATAAGTTTAAACATGGTAATAAATCAAATACGATGGCCAAGTTTAAATTGAATCCAACTCAAATTACATACCTAATTTCTACCCTCCGTATCGGGTTGCTATCAATCCGAACGAGGATCAATTATAAATTGAATCGGATCAAACCTTTCCTATTTGGATTGTACGGATTAAACCTTTCCTATTTGGATTGTACAAATATAAGTTTAAACATGGTAATAAATCAAATACGATGGGCCAAGTTTAAATTGAATCCAACTCAAATTACATACCTAATTTTCTACCCTCGGTATCGGGTTGCTATCAATCCGAACGAGGATCAATTATAAATTGAATCGGATCAAACCTTTCCTATTTGGATTGTACGGATTAAACCTTTCCTATTTGGATTGTACAAATATAAGTTTAAACATGGTAATAAATCAAATACGATGGGCCAAGTTTAAATTGAATCCAACTCAAATTACATACCTAATTTTCTACCCTCGGTATCGGGTTGCTATCAATCCGAACGAGGATCAATTATAAATTGAATCGGATCAAACCTTTCCTATTTGGATTGTACGGATTAAACCTTTCCTATTTGGATTGTACAAATATAAGTTTAAACATGGTAATAAATCAAATACGATGGGCCAAGTTTAAATTGAATCCAACTCAATTACATACCTAATTTCTACCCTCGGTATCGGGTTGCTATCAATCCGAACGAGGATCAATTATAAATTGAATCGGATCAAACCTTTCCTATTTGGATTGTACGGATTAAACCTTTCCTATTTGGATTGTACAAATATAAGTTTAAACATGGTAATAAATCAAATACGATGGGCCAAGTTTAAATTGAATCCAACTCAAATTACATACCTAATCTTTCTACCCTCGTATCGGGTTGCTATCAATCCGAACGAGGATCAATTATAAATTGAATCGGATCAAACCTTTCCTATTTGGATTGTACGGATTAAACCTTTCCTATTTGGATTGTACAAATATAAGTTTAAACATGGTAATAAATCAAATACGATGGGCCAAGTTTAAATTGAATCCAACTCAAATTACATACCTAATTTTCTACCCTCGGTATCGGGTTGCTATCAATCCGAACGAGGATCAATTATAAATTGAATCGGATCAAACCTTTCCTATTTGGATTGTACGGATTAAACCTTTCCTATTTGGATTGTACAAATATAAGTTTAAACATGGTAATAAATCAAATACGATGGGCCAAGTTTAAATTGAATAACTTTATACTAACCCTCGGTATCGGGTTGTTATCAATCCGAACGAGGATCAATTATAAATTGAATCGGATCAAACCTTTCCTATTTGGATTGTACGGATTAAACCTTTCCTATTTGGATTGTACAAATATAAGTTTAAACATGGTAATAAATCAAATACGATGGGCCAAGTTTAAATTGAATCCAACTCAAATTACATACCTAATCTTTCTACCCTCGTATCGGGTTGCTATCAATCCGAACGAGGATCAATTATAAATTGAATCGGATCAAACCTTTCCTATTTGGATTGTACGGATTAAACCTTTCCTATTTGGATTGTACAAATATAAGTTTAAACATGGTAATAAATCAAATACGATGGGCCAAGTTTAAATTGAATCCAACTCAAATTACATACCTAATTTTCTACCCTCGGTATCGGGTTGCTATCAATCCGAACGAGGATCAATTATAAATTGAATCGGATCAAACCTTTCCTATTTGGATTGTACGGATTAAACCTTTCCTATTTGGATTGTACAAATATAAGTTTAAACATGGTAATAAATCAAATACGATGGGCCAAGTTTAAATTGAATCCAACTCAAATTACATACCTAATCTTTCTACCCTCGGTATCGGGTTGCTATCAATCCGAACGAGGATCAATTATAAATTGAATCGGATCAAACCTTTCCTATTTGGATTGTACGGATTAAACCTTTCCTATTTGGATTGTACAAATATAAGTTTAAACATGGTAATAAATCAAATACGATGGGCCAAGTTTAAATTGAATCCAACTCAAATTACATACCTAATTTCTACCCTCGTATCGGGTTGCTATCAATCCGAACGAGGATCAATTATAAATTGAATCGGATCAAACCTTTCCTATTTGGATTGTACGGATTAAACCTTTCCTATTTGGATTGTACAAATATAAGTTTAAACATGGTAATAAATCAAATACGATGGGCCAAGTTTAAATTGAATCCAACTCAAATTACATACCTAATTTTCTACCCTCGGTATCGGGTTGCTATCAATCCGAACGAGGATCAATTATAAATTGAATCGGATCAAACCTTTCCTATTTGGATTGTACGGATTAAACCTTTCCTATTTGGATTGTACAAATATAAGTTTAAACATGGTAATAAATCAAATACGATGGGCCAAGTTTAAATTGATCCAATCAAATTTATAACTACCCTCGTATCGGGTTGTTATCAATCCGAACGAGGATCAATTATAAATTGAATCGGATCAAACCTTTCCTATTTGGATTGTACGGATTAAACCTTTCCTATTTGGATTGTACAATATAAGTTTA
>UESW01003710.1:0-45641 GCA_900491605.1 Calamus simplicifolius | reverse complement strand
CATTGAATATTTGCTCATTTAAGGAGCTGTTTGTTATTGTAAACTCTATTCTATTTGTTTTTGCTAATTCAATCAGGGGGATTGAATTAGTGGAGGTAGTATACCTCGGGTCAAGCTAGATTAGCTTGGGTTTGGGTTTTGTGCTGGTGAGCCCGAAAAACCAGCTGGGTTCGTTGTGATCCCGGGAAAAACAACAAGTTTGTGAGCTTGTGACTGTAATCTTATAGTGTGGACCCAAGTGGTACTTGGGAGTGGACGTAGGTGTTGGATACACCGAACCACTATAAAATCTTGTGTTTGCCGTGTTTTGATTCTCTCTCTATCTCTTTGTTTGTGGTTAATATTTATCCTGCACTTAATCTTGTTATTCCAAAGCCAATCGTTTTAAAAGGTTAAATTTTTTAAGAACCCAATTCACCCCCCCTCTTGGGTTGCCATCTGGGCCAACAATTGGTATCAGAGCAAGTGCTCATTTGAATTTGGTCTAACGATCAAGAGCTAAAGATCCAAATGGCAGCTCAAGCTAGTTCATCTTATTTAGAAGGTCAATCCACTAATCGACCTCCTTTATTTAATGGAACTAATTATGGTTATTGGAAAGCTAGGATGAAGATTTTTATTCAAGCACTTGACTATGACTTATGGGGAATCATAGTTAATGGTCCACACACCCACAATTAGAGTAGACAACATGGTGATTCCTAAACCGAAACGGAATGGGATGAACATGATAAGAAGTTGGCTCAGCTCAATGCTAAAGCCATGAATGTTTTATATTGTTCATTAGATGCAAATGAATTTAATCGAATTTCTACATGTATTTCCGCAAAAGAAATTTGGGATAGATTAGAAGTTACCCATGAGGGTACTAATCAAGTAAAAGAATCAAAAATTAATATTTTGGTGCATAAATATGAATTATTTAGCATGGAACAAACTGAAACATTACATGCATGTACACTAGATTCACTGATATTGTAAATGGTTGAAAAGTCTTGGTAAGACTTATACTAATTCTGAACTTGTGCGTAAAATTCTTAGGTCACTTCCAAGATCATGGGAAGCGAAGGTGACTGCAATCCAAGAAGCCAAGGACTTAAATGTTTTACCTTTGGAGGAGCTACTTGGATCCTTGATGACTCATGAGCTAACTATGAAACAACATCAAGAGGAGGAAGTCAAGAAGAAGAAAACTATTGCTCTTAAGGCTGCAGAAAGTGAGGAAAGCTGCAGTGATGGTGATGATGATGAGAGACTGCACTCCTTGCTAGAAAATTTAAAAAATTCATGCAAAGAAGGAGACCCTTCCACAAGAAAAAGTCTGGAACAAAAATGGAAGGAGAAAAAGAGAAAGAGAAGGACAAAGAAAAAGAAAAAGAGCCCTTAATATGTTATGAGTGCAAGAAACCGGGCATTTCAGATATGACTGTCCTCAATTAAAGAAAGTCTACAAGAAGAAGAAGAAGGCTTATGTTGCAACATGGAGTGATAGTGAAGAATCCTCTTCGAGGAGGAACAAAAGGAAGTTGCCAACATTTGCTTTATGGCAAACAACGACGACGAGGTAAGTACTGAAACCCTATGATGATTTTACATTTGATGAATTATATGAAGCTTTCAATGAATTAGTAATGATTTTAAAATTCTGAAAAAGAAAAAAATCTTTGAAAAATGAAAATTTAAATCTTGTAAAGAGAAAATGATTAACACTTGAAGTTAAAATTGAAAAAGAAAATGAAGTTTTAAAAGAAAAAGATCAATCAAATGAAAATGATAGATTAAAGAAGGAAGTTGAAAAAATAAAAATATAGTTGATAAATTTACATATAGTTCTGAAAAACTTAATTTATTATTAAGTAATCAAAGAGCTATATTTGATAAGCTGGATTAGGTTATAGACCTAACATGAAACAAAAATATGTCAAAAACTTCTTTAGAAGAAAACAAATGATGTTTTATGTCATTATTGTAACAAAAAGGCCACAAATCCTATGAATGTAATGCAAGAAAAGTAACAAGAAATTAATGTAAAGGAAAGAAAATATGGGTTCCAAAAGGAACAATTTTTTGCTACTAACCATGAAGGACCCAAGAAGGCTTGGGTACCTAAATATAAGACTTGATCATTTTTGCAGGAGTGTCTTGCGGCCAAAAGATCAAAGAAAGTGGTATCTCGATAGTGGCTGCTCAAGACACATGACGGGTGACAAGGATCAATTCATCACCCTTGAAAGCAAAAGAGGAGTTGTTACGTTTGGTGACAATGGCAAAGGCCAGATCATGGGGTTTGGTAAAATTCAAATAACTCCCTCCACATTTATTGAAAATGTTATATGTTAATGGTTTAAAGCATAATCTAATTAGTATTAGCCAATTGTGTGATAAAGGTTTCAAAGTATCATTTGAAGCTTCTATTTGCACTGTTTCTAATCCCATTGATAATAGCATTGTATTTATTGGAAATAGAAATGGCAATGTATACTTGATTGATTTAGACAATTTGTCTACTAGTAATCATTGCTTAGTTGCTAATAATGCTAATATGAATGAGATTGGATGGTTGTGGCATCGTAGATTAGGTCATGCAAGCACACACCTAATTTCAAAATTAATTAGAATGGATTTAGTAAAAGGCCTTCCACAACTAGATTTTGAAAATAACAAAATTTGTGATGCATGTCAATTTGGAAAACAAACTAGAAACTCTTTCAAAACTAAAAACATTGTTTCCACTTCTAGGCCACTTGAACTACTTCACATGGATCTCTTTGGACCTACTAGAACCACTAGTCTAGGAGGAAAGAAATATGGTCTTGTGATTGTAGATGATTATTCTAGATACACTTGGGTATTATTTTTAGCTCATAAAGATGAGACCTTTCCAATATTTTTGAAATTCTTCAAGAAGGTCACAAATGAGAAAAACAACACCATAGTGTCTCTTAGAAGTGATCATGGCACTGAATTTGAAAATCATTTATTTGAAAACTTTTGCATTGAAAATGGCATCCATCATAATTTTCTGCACCTAGAACACCACAACAAAATGGAGTTGTAGAAAGAAAAAATAGAACTTTAGAAGACATGGCCCGTACCATGCTATGTGAAAGCAACCTACCAAAGTACTTTTGGGCGGAAGCTATAAACACGGCATGTTACATTCTTAATAGAGCTTTAATTAGGCCAATCCTTAAGAAAACTCCTTATGAACTATGGAACAATAGAAAACCAAACATTAGTTATTTTCATGCATTTGGTTGTAAATGTTTCATTCATAATAATGGTAAAGATAATCTAGGAAAATTTGATGCAAAATCAGATGAAGGCATATTCTTAGGATATTCAACATCTAGTAAAGCCTATAGAGTGTTTAACAAGAGAAACTTAATTGTAGAAGAATCTATTCATGTAGTTTTTGATGAATCTTTAGCATCGAGTTCAGGAAAGATTGATGATGAGGAAGATACAAACATATTAGAAAGAGATATTGAAAAATTAAATATAGATGTATCTTCAGATCATGAACAAGAGCTAAAGATGATGATTCTCCTAGTGTTGATGTTGTTGATGCAAATCATAATGATGTAGATCTTCCTAGAGATTGGAGATATGCCTATGGTCATCCAAAAGAATTAATTATAGGTGATCCATCTCAAGGAGTAAGAACTAGATCATCAATGAGAAACATCAATAATCATCTTGCATTTGTATCTCAAATTGAACCTAAAACTATTGAAGAGGCTGAAAAAGATAATAATTGGATGTTAGCTATGCAAGAGGAATTAAATCAATTTACTAGGAATAATGTCTGGACCCTTGTAGATAGACCTAAAGATCATTCTGTTATAGGATCAAAATGGGTATTTAGAAATAAATTAGATGAAAATGGCATAGTAATTAGAAACAAAGCTAGATTAGTCGCAAAAGGATATAATCAAGAAGAAGGAATTGATTTTGATGAAACTTTTGCACCTGTAGCTAGATTAGAAGCAATTAGATTATTACTCGCATTTGCATGTCATATGCATATCAATTTATTTCAAATGGATGTTAAAAGTGCATTTTTAAATGGATTTATAAATGAGGAAGTTTTTGTTGAACAACCACCTGGTTTTGAAGATCATGAATTTCAAATCATGTTTTTAAATTGCACAAAGCACTATATGGTTTAAAACAAGCACCTAGAGCTTGGTATGATAGATTAAGTAAATTTCTGATTGAAAATGATTTTACTAGAGGAAATGTTGATAAAAACTATTTTTGAAAAGAAAAGACAAGGATTTATTAGTAGTACAAATATATGTTGATGATATTGTATTCGGTGCTACTAACAATCTCTTGTGTCAAGAATTTGCTAAGTTAATGCAGGGTGAATTCGAAATGAGCATGATGGGAGAACTCAACTTCTTCCTAGGACTTCAAATCAAGCAAAGCAAAGAGGGATTTTCATCAACCAAGCAAAATACACAAAGGAACTTCTCAAGAAGTTTGGAATGGAGTCAATCAAACCCCTTGGAACACCTATGAGTCCTTCATGCAAATTAGACAAAGATGAAGATGGTAAGAAAGTAGATCAAAATATTATAGAGGTATGATCGGATCTCTACTTTACTTAACTGCAAGTAGACCAGATATCATGTTTGCTGTTTGTCTATGTGCTAGATTTCAATCTGAACCTAAAGAATCTCACTTAATTGCTGTGAAAAGAATCTTAAGATATCTAAGTGGAACTAAAAATGTAGGATTATGGTATTCTAGAGACTCAACACTAAACTTGATTGCATATTCTGATTCTGACTATGCTGGATGTAAACTAGATAGAAAAAGTACAAGTGGTGCATGTCAATTCTTAGGAAGTAACTTAATCTCTTGGTTTAGCAAAAAGCAAAATTCGGTTGCATTATCAACTGCTGAAGCAGAATATGTTGCAGCTGGAAGTTGCTGTGCTCAAATCCTTTGGATTAAGCGACAACTTGAAGATTATGGCATAACACTTGATAAAACTCCTATTAGATGTGATAATACAAGTGCAATAAATTTAACTAAAAATCCAATTCAACATTCAAGAACCAAACACATTGAAATTAGATATCACTTTATAAGAGAACATGTAGCTAATAATGAAATTTGTCTTGATTATGTTAATACTGAAGAACAATTAGCTGACATATTTACAAAACCTTTGAGTGAAGAGAGATTTTGTTATCTTAGAGGTGAATTAGGGATTTGTGACCCTTTGGAATGATTTTGAAACCCTTAAGGAATGACTATCTAGATTTCTATTAATTTCTTGAAATTCCTTTCATATTTTAAGGACAATTTATCTAGTCATTTATGCAATTTGATTCTTCATATTCCAAAGATTTTTTTAAAAATTTATTGACCCTATTTTGACAAGTTTCGGATGTTTGAAACTCATTATTTTTTCTGAAACTGTCAGTGGAGTCGACACCTCAATTTGAGGAGTCGACACCTCTTCTGTGTCGCTCTCGGTCCTTGACCTTGGAGCCGACACCCGTATAAGTGGAGCCGACTCCAGTTCGAGCGCTAACTGTGTTAGCGACTTGGAGTCGACACCCGACTTTGCGGGAGTCGACACCTGGTGGTCCCAAGTTGACTTTATTAGGGCAGAGTCGACACCTCCGTCATTTCTATCTTTCCAATCCCTTTCCAAACTCTCTCTCAAAACTCCCCAAGCCAAATTCTCCTCAAATCGAACATTCCCAAGGATTTCTATGGCACCTAAGCGGAGAGGATCGGTTCTTGGAGCTCCCGTAACCACCGGGAAGCGTACGGCTCGGCGTCCCGTCCGTGAGCCATCTCCAAGCGACGATTCTTCCTCAACTCCTTCAGATAATCCTGGTCCCTCATCTTCACAGGTAGACACTTAGCCGGGAGAGTTATTACTATGGGTAGAAAGTTGATTTTGATTTCTTTGAGTCCGAGGGATTTTCTATTGGAAGACAAATCAAAGAGCTTGGCTGGGACAAGGTATGTTCATTGGATGTTCCCACTATCCGGCCCTAGTTAAGGAATTCTATTTCAATTTATCAAGGGAGACGGTGGGATTATCAGTTCTGTTAGAGGGAAGAGAGTTCACCTTACCTTTCAAAGTTTAGGAAATCTTCTGAGCATCCTGTCACTGGATTAGTGCTGACATTCATAGT
Source organism: Calamus simplicifolius (assembly GCA_900491605.1). NCBI lineage: Eukaryota > Viridiplantae > Streptophyta > Magnoliopsida > Arecales > Arecaceae > Calamus > Calamus simplicifolius. The sequence continues at coordinate 39,474 of UESW01003710.1, read as the reverse complement.
GAGAGGTCTGATGCATTATCAAGGATGTTAGGAAGAGAAGTGTCTGAATTTGAAGAAGTTAGGGCTAATCAGTTGCCCTTGGAGCTTAGATTACTTCACAACATCTGTAGTAGGATTTTATTCCCTAAGACTGGCCGATTTGAGTATGTCTCGGAGCGAGACATTGTTGTTATGGACAGTGTTCTGACTGGTCAGCCTATTAACCTTGCTGGGATGATGATTTTCTACATGGCTGAGGCTGGGGCAAAAGGAGATCTTCACTGCCCTATGGTATGATTTTGACTATGGTTTTAGAAGTCAAGGTATTGATTTCTGATAATGAGCCATCAAAGAACCTTAGACACACTGATTACTATAGCTTGGCTACTGTGCACCGGATGGGCTTTGTGAAGGTTAATGGTCAATGGGAGAGGAAAGGCATCTGGATGAGAGAGCCCTGAGATTAGATCTTCTGCACCATCTGAGGCTGGTCCATCAGCGAGGCATCCTTCACCAGAGCCTAGCAGATCTTCACCACCTCCTGCTCCTGCTCCTGCTCCAGTTCCTGTACCGCCACCTATGTCATCTGTCGGATTTTTAGATATTCAGTTAGAGCAACTCAAAGTTTATTTGCTGCTCAAAAAGAAGAAATGAAGACAGAGTTTGATAGCCATTTATGAATTTGAAAGAAACCCTTTACTCTTTGGATGATCGCATTAGAAGATTGATCCACTCTTGGTTCCTCTGCTGAATCCTTAAAGAATGATCTCAAGAACATATTTGAAGAGCTTAAGGATATTGGTGGAGACTCAGTACTCCAAATGCAATGCTGAGCTTCAGGACAAGATTATGACTGCATGTGCATTTGTTGATAGAAGATTAAAAGAATTTGTTAGGACTCAAAGTGAAGGGATGGCAAATTGTAGAAGAATTGCAAAGACTTCTTAGAACTAATTTTTGATTATCTTGTAATGAAGTGTCTTTGATAATTAGTCTAGTTTGATGTTGATTTATCTTGAAATTTTAATGTAATGAAGTATAGTTTGATGTTTGATATAATGAAGTTTCATTTTGTAATGCTTTTGATGTAATGAACTTATCTTATACTTAATGAATATCTTTTGATCCTTGAAAAATCTATCAATTTTGTCATTTTACTTAACCTTCTTGATCTTTTTGTTGATTACAAAAAAGGGGGAGAGTTATGTAAGTATTTCCAAATCGTATATGCATTGAATGTAAAACAAAAAAGAGAACAAAATAAAAGAAAATAACTGCCTTATGGTATCAAACATTAAAATTTTCTGTTAAAAGGAAGAACAATTGTTAAATTGAACTTCATAGGGGGAGCTACCTCATTCAGGGGGAGCTTACCTGTGAGGATCAAATATTTAAAATTTGATTTGAGAATCCTATTGTTTACTCATGCATATACTCAATGTTTTTATAATCATCAAAAGGGGGAGATTGTTGACCCAATTATTGATTTTGATGATTAATAAAAGATATGAGTATATTCATTTTATTACTAATAGATTTAACAAGTGTTTCAGGGCTTAAAAATGTTTGATCAATCAAAAGGATAAAGAAACGTGTTTTGAATCAATTGCCAAAGTATGTTTCAAAATTCAGAGCCTGGAGTCGACACCTAGAAGGTCTGGAGCCGACCCCATGGCCGATCAAATGCTTTCCTGATTTTTGGCACGGTCTGGAGCCGACACCCAGAGTTTCGGAGCCGACACCCAGAGTTTCGGAGCGACACTTACAGTGTCTGGAGCCGACTCCAATGCGGGAACAGAAAGCATTTTTGGACTACTCTGGAGCCGACACTTACAGTTTTCGGAGCCGACCGAATGCGCGAGCCGACACTTACCTTTTCGGAGCCGACTCCTCAACGAACTTTTACTTTCTATTTTTGGATACTCGACTTGGAGCCGACACCTGAAAAGTTGGAGCCGACTCCAACCTGTCAGGAACGGATTTTTAAAATGTCAGAACGGCCTCCAACGGTAATATTTTCTCACCTAATCTCTAACGGATATTTTTTTTGTGTGTAGGAGGAATCCAAGGACAGAAATAACGGCTAGTTTTTCACCTAATCTTGGATTAAGAAGAATCTATAAAAGGGGAGCCGTTCGTTTGAAAAAAGAAGAAAAATAGAGAGAAAACAAAAAAAATCCGAGAAGTCTTGAGCAAAAATCAAAGAGGAAAGAGTCAAAGTTCAAATCCATCAACTCCAGAAAGCTCAAAGAGAAATCCAAGGCATTCAAGTTCAAAATCGGAGGATTTCCAAAAAGAAAAAGAGAGCCAAAAGCCCTATTTTTTCCCAACTTCTCATCTGCAATCTTTGTGAAGAATCCGAGCTGAGGCCTGATTCAACATCTCAAAAAGAGGAAGAAGAAAAGAAGAAAAGCTCAAATCAATCTGCTTCAAACAGGCTTTTCTAACCTTGTTTATTTATATTGAATATTTGCTCATTTGAGGAGCTGTTTGTTATTGTAAACTCTATTCTCATTTGTTTTTGCTAGTTCAATCAGGGGGATTGAATTAGTGGAGGTAGTATACCTCGGGTCAAGCTAGATTAGCTTGGGTTTGGGTTTTGTGCTGGTGAGCCCGGAAAACCAGCTGGGTTCGTTGTGATCCCGGGAAACAACAAGTTTGAGTTGTGAGCTTGTAAAACAACTCGGCTGTAATCAAGTAGATTATAGTGTGGACCCAAGTGGTACTTGGGAGTGGACGTAGGTGTTGGATACACCGAACCACTATAAAATCTTTGTGTTTGCCGTGTTTTGATTCTCTCTCTATCTTTGTTTGTGGTTAATATTTATTTGCACTTAATCTTGTGTATTCCAAAGCCAATCTTTTTAAAAGGTTAAATTTTTTAAGAACCCAATTCACCCCCCCTCTTGGGTTGCCATTTGGGCCAACAATTATTTTACTCCATTCCTTAATGTATGCAATATTCTTCTCCCCCTTTTGGTCATTAATCAAAAAGAAGTTTGAAGAGTCTTGCAATAAATTTAAGCATAATATATCAAGGAGATGTTATCATTCATTACATAATTAGAGCAGTCATTCAGATCATTACAAAATAGAGTCAAGTCAAATTTTACATGCCAAAGTCATAAAGCATAAAGTCATAAATATACATTACATAAACGATACCAAGTACGTTCACTACATAAGTCAAACACAATCATTTATCGTCACCTGAAGAAGAAATATGCACTGAAGAAACATTTGGCTTGTTTGAAGATCTAGGCTTGTTGGAGGAAGGCTGTGTCGGCGGAGTCCAGAGGTGCGGATGAGAATAAGAAGCATCAGGCGCAGAGGTGGCAGAAAGAGTGATGTAAGTCTCCACAAGATGACTCAACCTTGAGAGAGATGCGGTCCAATGGTCGATAGCGTTGTTGCATCTCGGGTCTGGATCTCATTGGATCTTATTTGTTATTCTACCCACTCTGCCTTAGTTTCAAAATTCTCAAGCTACCTTTTAGAAATTTATCTCTTTTAGGATCCGGTCCATGACAGATTCATTGTGATGAAAAACTCTTCCATTGAGAATGTTCACATCATGGACAAGTTGATTAAGAGTAATTTTAAACTGAGACATGGTCTCAAAAACAGAAGAAATATGTGGTATAAGGGTCTGATCATTGACAAAAGAAGCACTGTCTCCAGAGCTTCGACTAGAAGAGACAAGGGTTAATTCACTGATAATATGGCGGATTTGATCATCACATAGACGAACGATAGGAAGAGGAGCAGGAGCAGGGTTGTCATTACGATAAGAAGGTCCAGAAGCATTCATATTGGGTGGATCAGATAGAAATGGATTTTATTCAGCAGTCATGGCAGCAAGGTAAGGATTTAGTTGGTTGAAGTCAAAATTGAAGAAGTTCTGAGGAGAAAAGTGGATGGAGTCATATTTGGTGGTGGCATACTAGACTGACCAGTTCTTGATCTAACCTTTAACCAAATACCATTCCATTTGGCAAAGTCCATACGGTGCAGTGAATGCGCATTAAATATGTCAGAGTGACATAATGCCATTGCAGTTTCTCCCTTAAGCTTTATATTGAAAAACTCAAATATATACATGAGAAACATTCCGTAGGGCAATGCAGCCTTAGATCTAGACAGGGATTCTTCATTACGGTCATCATTAGTTGAGGTAGATCAACAGGGTCTTCTATTAAGATGTCATACATTAAACATATGTCTCTATCATTTACAATATTAAATGAACCAGCACATGGGGCAAGAATTTTGGCGATGATAATGTGGAATAACCTATTTCTACTGATAACATATTTGCATCTAGAGTTTCAATATTACTAGTTTCATTGTCGTCAATATTAAGGATTAAACCTATTTTATATCCACGTTCACTAGGAAGGACTTCTAAGAAACCATTAGATGGAATATTTAGGGCAGAACCTAACGATTTGCAGTCAAGGTCGATTTTGGTCTTTTTCACGAAGGAAGAAATAGTTTCACCACCAAAAGATATGTTTTCATAAAATTCCTTATAAGCTCAGGATAAATGGGTCTCTTAATAGATAAAAGCTTATCCCAACCTTGATTAACTAACAATTTTCCAATTTTAAAGCCTTCTTATTCTAAGAAGTTAAAATCAACTAACCTTCCATGAGCAAAGGATTTTGAAGCTAGAAGAGAGTTGATTTGAGATGAGGAAGTAGAAGACTTCCGACGAAGATCAGCACCAATCGTCATCTCTTGCGATTGCCTTCTTCTTGGGAGCCATCAACTATCTTCAAGATGGATTGATAGATTGAATGGAGGAAAGGATTGATAGAAGGAGGATGAGAATGAGAGGAGAAGAGGAGAAGACGATCGGTTGAAATGAGGGAGACGACTTGAATGAATTTGGTTTGGAGAAAAAGTTATATAGGAAGAATCATTGATGGTTAGCTTGCCATGTGACTGTTTGGTTGCCTGGTCGGTTAACTGCCATCAAAAGAATGAAAAAGCTTGCAAATGGCCGGTTGGTGGATAAAATATAAAAGTTGGCTTTCATAAAGAGAAAAGACTTAAAACTCACCGCATTTAATTTGATACGATGTTCCTTTTAATTGATGTGATTGAAAGATGTCATGAATCATATCAATTCATTAATTGATTCATTAAATGGTTGGATCAAACATTCCTAATTCTCTTCTGATTTCATAAAATTTTGTTTCATCAAGAGGCTTAGTGAAAATATCAGCAATTTGGTTTTCAGTATTTAAAAATTCAATAACAACATTTTCCATTATTTACATGATCTCTAATGAAATGATGTCTAATTTCAATATGTTTTGTTATGGAATGTTGAATAGGATTCTTAGTTAAACTGATTGCACTTGTATTATCACATTTTATAGGTATGACTTTTTGTTTAATACCATAATCTTCTAGCTGTTGCTTAATCCATAAGATTTGAGCACAGCAACTTTCAGCTGCAACGTATTCGGCCTCGGCCGTAGACAGTGCTACTGAAGTTTGTTTTTTGCTAAACCATGAAATTAAGTTAACACCTAGAAACTGGCAAGTTCCAGTGGTTGATTTCCTATCTAATTTACATCCAGCAAAGTCTGAATCAGTGTAGCCTATTAAGTAATGCTAGAGTGTTTGTCATACCATATACTTAAATTTACTGTTCCATTTCAATATTTAAATATTCTTTTAACATCAAGCAAGTGTGATTCTTTAGGATTGGCTTGATATCTAGCACACATGCAAACACTAAATAAAATATCTGGCCTACTAGCAGTTAAATATAATAATGATCCAATCATGCCTCTATATAATTTTAAATCAACAGACTTTTCAGAATTATAGGATTCAAGTCTACATGATGAGCTCATAGGGTACCGATACTCTTGGATGTCTCCATGCTAAACTTCTTGATCATTTCTTTGGTATATTTGGATTGGCTTATGAAGATCCCATCTTTGCTTTGTTTAATTTGTAGTCCGAGGAAGTAGTTCAGCTCACCCATCATGCTCATCTTGAACTCTCCCTGCATAAGTTTAGCAAAGTTCTTGCACAAAGAATCATTAGTGGCACCAAATANTAAGCTTAGCAAAGTCCTTGCACAAAGAATCATTAGTGGCACCAAATATGATATCATCAACATAGATTTGAATAATTAATATATCTTTGTTTTATCTTTTAATAAATAAAGTTGTATCCGCAGTTCCTCGAATGAAATCATTACTAATCAAGAATTTGCTTAATCTTTCATACCACGCCCGGGGTGCTTGTTTCAAACCATACAAAGCTTTGTTCAATTTGAAAACATGGTTTGGAAACAAGTGATTTTCAAAGCCGGATGGTTGTTTACACAAAACTTGTTCAGCAATGTATCCATTTAAGAAAGCGCTTTTAATATCCATTTGATACAATTTAAAATTCATAAAGCAAGAATAAGCAAGAAGTAATCTAATAGCTTCTAATCTAGCAACTGGGGCATAAGTTTCATCAAAATCAATTTCTCTTCTTGATTATAACCCTTAGATTATATTATCATGTTCATCTAATTTGTTTCTATAAACCCATTTAGTTCCAATAATTTGATGATCATGAGGTCTTTCAATAAGAGTCCAAATATTATTTCTTTCAAATTGGTTAAGTTCCTCATGCATGGCATTAATCAATCAACATCATCTTTAGCATCATCATAACATTTAGGTTCAATTTTAGATACAAATGCTAAGTTATTACAAGCATCTCTAAATGATGATCTAGTTCTAACTCCTTGAGAAGGATCACCAATAATTTAATCTTTAGGGTGACTAAGAACATACCTCCAACCTCTTTCTAATTCAACATTACCTTGTGAGGCTTCAGTAGGTCAGTGTTTCCTTTTTCATTTACCTCTTGTGTATCTGAGTCATTCTTATCCTTCAGTGTGATGTCCTTGAATTGATCTTCAATGTAATCTGCATCATTTATACTTTTTCCCTTGATGGAAGATCATTAGATTCATCAAAGATAACATGAATTGATTCTTCAACTACTAAAGTCTTTTTATTGAATATTCTAAAAGCTCTACTATGTAAAGAATAACCGAGAAATATTCCTTCATTAGACTTAGCATCAAATTTATCAAAGTTTGATTTTCCATTATTCAATACAAAAACAGCATCCAAAAACATGAAAGTAACTTATATTAGGTTTTCTTCCTTTCCAAAGCTCATAAGGAGTCTTTTTCAAAATAGGTCTAATTAATGCACGATTTAAAACATAACATGCAGTGTTGATAGCTTCTGCCCAAAAATATTTTGGAAGATTGCTTTCACACAACATGGTACGTGCCATTTCCTCTAATGTTCTATTCTTTCTTTCAACTACTTCATTTTGTTGTGGTGTTCTTGGTGCAGAAAAATTATGTTCAATTCCATTTTCATTACAAAATTCTTCAAAAGATTTATTTTCAAATTCTTTTCCATGATCACTTCGTATCGAAAAACAGAAGAATTCTTTTTGTTTGTAATTCTTTTAAATAATTTTTGAAATGCTGGAAATGCTTCATCTTTACTAGATAGAAATAAAACCCATGTAAAGCGAGAGAAATCATCAATGACAACAAAACCGTATCTTTTTCCTCCTAGACTAGTTGTTCTTGTAGGACCAAATAAATCCATATGCAAGAGCTCCAAAGGTCTAGTGGTTGAAACTAAATTCTTTGATTTAAAAGATGCTCGGGTTTGTTTTCCAAATTGACAAGCATTACAAATCTTATCTTTTTCAAAAAAAGTTTTGGCAAACCATGTACTAAATCCTTCTTAATTAATTTAGATAGTAAATCATGCTTGCATGAGCTAGCCTACGATGCCATAACCAACTATTATCAGTTTTATTGTTTGTAGCAACTAGGCAATCAATATTTTGATCATGCAAATCATTTAAATTAACAATGTATACATTACCATGCCTTTGACCAACAAATTTCATATTTTCATTAGCAGGATTTTTAACAATGGATAGAGATGATTCAAATGTAACATTAAATCCTTTGTCACATAATTGACTAATACTAAGTAAATTGTGTTTCAGTCCTTTCACAAGCAAAACATTATCAATATAAGCATGAGGTGTGATACCTATTTTTCCAATGCCAATTATTTTTCCTTGGCCATTATCACTGAAAGTAACAACACCTCCATCTTTTGCTTCAAAGTGATGAATTGCGATTCATCACCGGTCATGTGTCTTGAGCACCCGCTATCCAAGTACCATTGTCTTTTAATTGCTCGGGTTGCAAGACACATCTGCATACACAATTTTAATTTTTGTTTTTAGGTACCCAAGCTTTCTTGGGTCCTTTAGGGTTAGTCAAGATGGTTCCTTTTGGAACCCATATTTTTCTTATCTTTTGTGTTTGACAAATATAAGCTTTGTGTCCTATTTTTTCACATTTAAAACAAGTAATTTTAGTAGAATCATCAGCATGCTCATAGATATTTTTCAAAAATTTTTGTCTTTCAAAAGTATTGTATCCAAGACCAGCTCTATTGTAAATAGCTCTTTGACTATTTAAGATTATTTCTAATTTTTCTGACACTTTATTTTTCAAATCTTGGTTTTCCTTTAACAATGATTCATTATCCTTTGAGATTCTTTCCTTTTCAAGAGTAAGATTTTTGATTTCATTTTTCAATTCTTTGCTCTTTGAACTTAAATTTGCAAAATCATCAATAAGTTCATAAAATGCACATTGTAATTCATCAAAGGTAAAGTCATCTAAAAAGTTAGGGCTTACCTCATCATTATCAGCCATGAAGCAAACATTTGCAACTTCAGTTTTTTCTTCTTCTTCTGGACTTGTTGCTTCATTGTCGCTCCAAGTAGCCATCATTGCTTTCTTCTTTATTCTTTTAGATCCTTTCTTTAGTAGTGGACAATTTGGTCTGATGTGTCCAGGCCTCTTGCACTCATAACATGTAGGAGGTTCACTCTTTTCCTTATCTTTGCTATGGTCTCTTTGATAAAATGTTTTCTTTTTTCAAATTTCTTCCTTTTCATGAACTTTTTAAATTTCCTTGAAATAAGTGTCATTTCATCATCTTTCTCACTGTCACTTATGGTTTCTTCACTTTCATCTTCTTGAGTTGCACTCTTCAATGCCATGGTCCTTTTCTTCTTTGATTCATCTTCATCAATATGTTGTCGTTGCTGAAGCTCATGAGTCATCAAAGAACCGACCAACTCTTCAAGTGATAAAGTGTTGAGATCTTTTGCTTCTTGAATTGCAGTAACTTTTGCTTCCCATATCCTAGGTAAAGATCTTAAGATTTTTCTAACAAGATCACTGTTAGCATAAGATTTTCCAAGACTTTTCACTCCATTAATAATGTCAGTAAACCTTGTAAACATATCAGTAATATTTTAGCAGGATCCATCTTAAATAATTCATACTTATGAACAAGCATATTTATTTTGGATTTCTTGACTTGATTTGTACCCTCATGGGTGACTTCAAGTCTATCCCAAATTTTCTTAGCAGACATGCAAGTTGATATGCGATTAAACTCATTTGCATCAAGAGAGCAATAAAGAACATTCATAGCCTTAGCATTTAATTGAGCTAATTTCTTGTCTTGCTCATCCCATTCAGATTTAGGTTTTGCAATATTAATATTTTCAATCATAATATAGTGCTTGAATAAGATTTTCATTCGTTCTTTCCAATATGTGTAATTTGTTCCATTGACAAAGGTGGTCTATTAGTTGATTGTCCTTCAGTCAACATAGAACTCATTGGGATTACTACTGATCTTGGCTCCAAGCTAATCAAAGCTATAGGAATCAAGAGCACTCTGCTCTGATACCACTTGTTGCCCAAATGTAGCAACCCAAGAGGAGGATGAATTGGGTTATTAAAAATTGATTACTATGCATATATGCTTAAACCCTAATTTTGATTTGCGGTGAAGTGGGGTGCACAAAATAATAACAATAGAGAATCAAACAACCACAAACAACAGGAGTTTATAGTGGTTCGGTGCCAAACTCAGCACCTACATCCACTCCCCAAAACCTTTGAGAATTCCACTAATCGTATCACAACGATTACATCCTCTAGCCTTCCCTGGCTAGCCCTCTTGTTTATACGGCACAAGGCAGCCAAAAACCCCTAGCCAAACCAGGCTAGTCCTCTTGTTTCACGGCACAAGGAAGCCAACAATAATCAAGGGTTAACACTAACCCTCTTACAAAATAATCAGAGAATGATAAAGAGAAGCTCCTACAATGAGCAAATATCTAGAGTATACTTTACAACTTTTGAAGCAATAATTTCAGCAATAAATGAACGAGGTCAAAGTAGCTGAAGCCTTGATTGCTTGAAAACTTCAATGATCTGGACGACTTTTTGGAGCAATGAATGAACTTGAATGCACAGCAACTCCCTTATCAACCACTCAACAATATGCAGTAAAAACTCTTTTCTTGGATTTCTTCCTCTTGTAATCTCTTTTTCAAAAAACGTCATAGTGTGCTTCTAATCAAAGCTATTTATAATGATCCAACAAAAAAGATATCCGTTAGATACATTAGGAACAAATGGAAATAAAAATGGGAAGAAAATATAACCGTTGTAAAATGTTTCCTTAAGCATTGAATGCAGATCTCCATTTGAGGAAGGAAGAACCCTGAAACAATTCAAAAAATCAAAAGTTAAATGTAGCTGAAAATAGAAATAGAGAGAGAGTAAGAGAGAAAGAGCAAGCTCAAGAACTCAGGCAATTGACTGGAAATAACTCAGGTAGCTGAAGACTTGAATGCAATCGGCAAGAGGTAAGCAGGAAATCCCAGCTAGCTAGTCAGCTAGCTCACAAGAGAGGCCATGGCAAAGAAAATGTCCAGATAGGTAGCTCCTTAGGCAGCTAAACAATTTCTAGTTAGCTTCCCAGCTAACTAACAATAAAGCAAATCGGCCAGGAGCAAAAAGTGCAGAGTGCTTAGTTAGCTCAGCAGCTAACTAAACAAAAGATAGTTAGCTCTTCAGCTAACTAAAGAGCAAATCAAACGGCAGAGGAAACAAGAGCAAGCTATGGTAGTTAGCTCCCCAGCTAACTAAAAAATGATGGCTCACGGCTTGCAGGAAACACAGAGAACGGGAGTTAGCTCAACAGCTAACTAAAGAAAAATTAGTTAGCTCACTAGCTAACTAAGTTCAAAAACAATAGAGAGCCCATCCAAAATAGTTAGCTCTCTAGCTAACTAAGGAGAAAAGCAATAGAGAGATCGCCCAAGCTAGTTAGCTAACTAGCTAACTGAGCAAAAAGGCAACCATGCGGCAGGATAAACACTAGCTTTTCAGTTAGCTAACCACCAGGTAGCTAGCTCTCCAGTTAACTAAAGAAATCATTCAAACGGCCAGAGAGAGAGAGGGAGTTAGCTCTCCAGCTAACTAAAATTTGACAGCTCACGGCCTGAAGCTTACCTATGAAAACTAGTTAGCTAAGCAGTTAGCTCCAAGTCAAAGCAGTTAGCTAACAAGATACGCCAGCTAGCTAGGAGATCCAGCAGCTAGCTCAACAGTTAGCTAAAAATAAATAGCATTCAGCCAGGAATGTTAACAGGCAACGGTAGCTAGCTAAAATGAAATCCAGTTAGCTCCAAGGCATCCCAAGCTAGCTAACCAGCTAGCTAAAATTGGAGGACGTTCGGCCAGCAACAGTGATGAGCACCTTAGCTACCTGAAAGAACTCCAACTAGCTAACCAGCTAGCTTAAATAAATAACTGTTCGGCCAATGTCACAGAGACAACTTACCAGTTAGCTGAAAGGCGTGCCAGCTAGCTAAATGGAATAACAAGTTAGCTAACCAGTTAACTCCCAAGCCAATAAATTTATCTAAGGCAAAATAGAATGAAGTACTCTCTTACCAATCAATTTTGCACGAAGATACTTACTTGCAAGGCGACCGAACTTCCTGTATTAATCTTAGAGTTGCCTAAAGTTTTGGAATCATCAAAATCAATCTGGGGTCAATACAAGTCAATATACCTTAACTGACTCCCAAGTAAGTATTTTTCTTGCAACTCGTTAAGCTTTAGCGTTGTATATTTTGAGTGCACTATATAGCAAAGTGTAATAATAGTGTGAGACTCAATGAGACAAATTACTATAAAATTAAAAAGAAATAAATACTTACGTATTAATAACACCTTTCAATTCTTTTCCAATTGAATGTCCAATAGAATCACAAAAAAATACTTTATCCCCATGAGGGTCAATAACCACCAAGACCAGTGATTCCTTCATAAACTTAATAACAATAATTAACATAATATCAAAAGTATCAATTTTCATTAAAAAACCACTTACCCAAAGTTATAAGGAGCTAGAAACAATTGATCCATATGACAATGCTCTAATCTTTTAGCAATAAAATCTGATCGTACTCCAGCCGATCCAGAATGTATAGAGATATGTGCAGGGTCTACGAAGCCATACATGTTGAGTAGTTTTGATTTCTTCAGTTGGTTGTACAAATAGCTACATAAATCAAATTATTCAATCCCACGATTATTATTAGAAACTTGTAATATCTAGTGATTGCATATGAAACACAACAAATATAAAAATATCTTATTACCTATATATAGCACAATACAACTACAACTAATCTCCTCCATTGAGCAAAAGTTATCAATATCCCGAATAATATAACAGATCCGTTCATGATCAAAGACACCAACATCCAATACCACAATTATTGTATTTGTATCTCCCAAACTTTTTGCAATATGATTCTTTAAATATGACAAACTCCATGGACCTTTTTCTTTGCTTTTTATCTGTAACTTTTGTGGCCGGACAATCTTAGCCTGTTAATAATAATGAAATTCAATTCAAATGCTATATAGCAAATAGATTATCAATATAAATTAATCACAAATTTATGGATAAGTTAAAAAGTTTCAGATACCTTGACTGGATCATCAATAACTAATGATTGAGGCCATGCAACACCAACAAAATCTTTAACTTTCACAGGATCATCACCAATTATTATTGGAAGGAGAGCATCATCGTCAAAACAAGCATCAATAGATACACGATAATTATGAATACCTAAAGGAACTCCATGTATAGCAGAGTTTGGTGCTACATTCTCAATCACTGTACCATATCCATTATATTATCAATAGATCCTATTGCCAATTTGCATAGTTTTCCCTTCAAAGCAATAACAATAGAAAATATAAGTACTATGAATTTAAATAAAATGCTACAAATATAAGTAAATATTAACATACCTTTTGCATGTTTCTTTGTCCAATGGTAACTAATTCTATACTTGCATCATTTTGTGTATCACAATTAGCAACAGTTTTATTTGGATGTGGTTTTTTAACTGAGCAACAGCTACCTTTCTCTGAAACATATTGATGAGAACTTGCAGCAATTTTTGAAATTTCTCTTAACTTTCTATTTTCTTCATGAAGTTTATGTAGTTAATCAAGTAATGATTTTCTTTCCTCAGCATCTTCTCTTTGTTGTTGATTCAGTTTTTTTGTTCTTCTAACAATTGTTCTAAGATTTTGCTTGTTTTCGTTCTTCTCGAAAGATTGAAATAGATTTTAGGGGTAACCATACCTCTAACACCCCTTACTTGGCCACCACGTTGGGATTTCCCAATGCCATTCCTAGTATGTCATTTTGTCCCGATTCTTGTATTGATCCATCTTTTACCTTCATTGTATATTCATCCTGATATGTAGACAAAACGAACCATACATTAGGAAGTTATAAAAGAATCTATAATTAGCTATTAAATGAACAATAACAGATTTACTTACAATCTTCTGTATGACTTCTTGGATGACTTTACTATCAGAACCATCACCTTTTGAATAAACAGCTTTCCATACAACGCTTCGTCCAATGTCTTCATCGATGCCCATCTCTTTTTTCTATAATTAACAGACAATGAATATAAGCTTAAAAAATTAGCTAATAATTACTGAACAAATAGAACTAAATATTCAAAACTTACTATCTTTTCTTTCATATTAACAAATCCATGCCTAGATGAACGATGTCGATACTCATTGCTTTTTGCTCTTTCACTTTGCAACCTACTCCATTCCTGAAATTCTGGAGAACTATACCTGCTTACAAAGACATCCCAAGCATCCTTTTTTATGAATGGATACTTCTTAGGAGGGTTGTCAAATAAGGGTCGCCTATCCTCCAATGGATTCAAGAATTTTGTCCTCAACTTGAACTTAAATTGTCTCCATTTTGTACAAGCAGATGACAAATATGTTTCTGTCCTTCAATCGGCACATTATAAGCTTTCTACAAAAACATAGAAATACATAAGAGCATACTAATAAAATCAAAATTCAATTAAAATAATTAAAAAAAAATTCACCTTTATTTGCATCCAAATTTTTTTTTTAGTTCCTCAGGAACTAAATGCCAATTTTTGAAACTAATAGGTACAGTGGTTCTGGCTATAACACCTAGATAACTTTGCATTTCTGTATTAACCTCCCTAAAGATTGTCCTCTTTTATTGTAAGTCACCTCCTTTACTTCTCCATGAGACCTAGCTTTTACTACTCTAGGCATTGTTGTTGGACCCCTTTTTCTTTTGACATTTTCTGCGCTTGACGCAGGTTCTTCATTCAATCAGCAACCTGTACAATAAGAGTAAATTATCATTATTTTAACAAAAACCATAATATATAAAAATAAATATAATAAAATAGTAAAAACAAGCGAATATACAATTAACAAAGATATTACCATTTCATGTTAATCATTGGCAATCCAAGTACCCTCACTATCATCCCGCACATAAGGTGGATGAGAATCATCCATAATATCAAAAGACTGTATATCAGGTACTGATCTGATAACACAATGTTCTGATACTATATCACCTAACTCATCATCATTTGAATAACCATTAAACTTGTGCCATGAGTTTGGAACTACAATCGACCAAGCTGGATCATTTCCATCTTCTACATAAAACACTTACGGGCATTAGTAGACAAAATAAAAGAATCTGACTTATGTCCGATTTTGGTAAGATCGACCAAAGTCCATCCATCTTCATCTTCTTTAACTCCACTAGAGATTTTGACACTTAAAAACTACCACCTTCAATTCAATATAATCAAGTTCCCATATATCGTGAAGAATCCCATAAAAGGACATGTTTGAAATTATCGGGTTCTTATCCTTCGAGCTAGACACTTGCATTGTTTTAGCAGTTAAGGTGATACTATTCTGAACACATCTGATACTATCACGTTTTTGGGTGTGAAATTGAACTTCATTTATAAGATATCCATCATATCTTATCACTTGGGGTTGGGGTCCATGAGATATCCACCTCAGCATATCAAAATGACGTTACTGGATTCCTTAATCTCAGACGCAACCTACATTCATTTTTAAGATTCAGCAACATAAATGATAGTTAAGTATAAATAAATCATGATCTCCTAGAAGATGCCAAGAACATAGTCATATACCTTTTCACGCAACTAATTTATGAAAGTTCGATTATACTCATCCTGAAGCCACTTTTGTCTCCTTGTTTTATTTCGATTAGTTGCCTTCAATTCTTCCATTTGTTGCCTGTATGTTAGAACTTATTTAGTTATGACCACGTACTTTAAAAATAAGAACATTTAATGAAACTCAAATAACATGTGATGGGTTTGACTTACTCTACATAGGCTGCAACTTCTGTTGTATTTTTCAACACATAAAGATGTGCTTGCTCTAGCTCTTTCGCATTAGCTATAAATATATGAGAACCAGAAAGTGGTTTTCCAATACTGTGTTGACCATCACACTCATTTCTCATTAATGGGATCCAACAGCTTTCATATTTGACAAGTACTCCGAACAATATTCTACAGCTTTTTCAGCAATATAACATTCTGCAATGCAACCTTCTGGTCTATTGCGATTGCGTACATATCCTTTTAAGATCTTCATGAATCTTTCAAAAGGATACATCCATCTTAAATAGACTGGTCCACATAACTGGACTTCGCGTACAAGGTGTACTATTAAATGAACCATTATGTCAAAAAATGAAAGAGGATAATTCTTTTCCATCAGACATAAAGTCTTCACAAGTTCTTCTTGTAGCAAACTGAGATTGCAAGTATCTACAACTTTGTTGCAAAGTGCATTGAAGAACAAACTTAGTCTAGTTATTGTGGATCTTATGTTCTTATTCAACAATCCTCGTAATGCCAATGGAAGAATTTGTTGGATCAAAGTGTGGTAGTCATGAGATTTTAGGCCATAAAGCTTCAATTCTTCCATAGAAACATAATTTCTTAAGTTAGAGTAGTTTCCATTTGGAACTTTAAGTGCAGATAACATCTTGCAAAATTTGATTTTCTCAGCCTTAGAAAGTGTGTAACTTGCAGCAGGCAAATATGTTCTTTTTTCACCCACTATTGGCTGTAGCTCACTTCGAATTCCCAGATTTACTAGATCTAAACGACTGCTTAGTCCATCCTTTGACTTTCCAGGTATATCAAGAAGGGTTCCCACGATGCTCTCACATACGTTTTTCTCAATATGCATCACATCTAAGATATGACGTACATGAAGAAACTCCCAATAGTCAAGATAAAAAAATATTGACCTTTTTTTCCACGCAACTTTAGACTTTGCCTCTGAAACCTTGTCCTTCTTTTTTGATTTCTCAACATGCACTGTATTTTCTTGCTTTTTCCCATACACATAATTAATATTTCTGGTCTTTTGTAAAATTGTTCTGTTAAAGGTTTAGGCTCAACATCAAACTCTTGACAACCATTAAATGCCTTTTTTGCTCTTCTATATGGATGATTTCTGTTCAAAAATCTCCTATGACCTTGGTACACATTTTTTTGACTATGTTTCAAGTATACACTCTGTGTATTTTTAGCACAAATTGGGCAAGCCAAATAACCTTTAACACTAAGCCACTCAAATTTCATACGAGGGAAAATCATTTATCGTCCATAGTAATACGGCCTTTAAGGTGAATACCTCTTGCAAATATGCATCATAAATTTCAACACCAACATCCCATAGCATTTTTAAATCATCAATAAGTGGTTGCAAGAAGATGTCAATATCATTTTCTGGCTGCTTAGGACCCGATATCAACAAGGTTAACATCATGAATTTTTGCTTTATACGCAACCATGGTGGGAGATTGTAAGTAATAAGTACGACAGGCCATGTGCTGTGACAACTACTTAAGGAGCTATGTAGATTTATCCATCTGCTGCAAGTGCCAATCAGAGATTTCGTGGCTCACATGCAAAATCGGGCCATTTGTGGTCTATTAATTTCCATGATGCTGCATCTGCTGGATGTCGCATGTAATTGTCAACTTCTCTTTCACTCGAATGCCATGTCAAATCTTTCGATATTTGACGAGTACCATACATTCTTCTAAACCTGGGTATGGGGGGAAAATACCACAGAACTTTTGCCGGCATGCCTACTTTTGGAACATTGGATCCTTTAGGAATCTTCCATCTTGATTCAGAACAATTTGAACATACATCAATATCCTTGTTTGCATTTCTATATAATATGCAATCATTTGGACATGCGTGTATCTTTTCATATTGCATTCCTAAGGCGCACAATATCTTTTTTGCTTCATATATTGATGTTGGCATCAAATTTCCTTTTGGAAGCACATCACCCCAAAAGCTTAATAGCTCATTGAAACTTGCATCGCTCCACCCATATTTTGTTTTAAAGTTGTATAATTGTACCAAAACAGAAAGCTTAGTGAACCCACTACAACTAGTGTATAAAGGGCACTCAGCATCATCCAACAAGTCAACAAATTTCTTTGGATTACATTCAAATAGATTTTTGGCTGCTTCAACCATTTCCACAGCATCAATATCATCATTGAATTGAAGACAACATTCTTCAGCATCTAAGGTATACTTATCTTCCTCAACATTACATATGTTTTCGCCATGCCATATCCAACATCATAACTTGAGTCGATACCATTACAAAAAGATGATCTTTAACCACTGTGATATCATGAACTTTCATATTCCCACATTTTACGCAAGGACAGTGTATGGAACTAAGGTCATCTAAATTTCTTTTAACATGATTCAAAAAAACTTCGACACCATCCTCGTATCTTTTTGTACGTCTACCAGCAGAGTACCATGACTTATCTAGTCTGTTTAAATTCAAAAAATACTAGTAACTACTTAATTAAATCAAACTTAATTAAATCAACAAATATAATTAATTTTATCTAATAAACTAATAAATTTGAAAGATGACAAGTAAATTAAAAAGATAAATAATAACTTACAGTGGTTCAGCTTTCTTTACTTTATCATCAATCTCTTTGGACCTACTTTTCATGCCCGATGAATCCACCATCTTTGTTCATAAAATGAAAAAGATATTATGTTCAAAAACATATAAACTATCTTTATTTAAAAAAAAAAATCAACAATCACCTTATTTTCAAAAAAAAGGAAAAAAAAAGAAAAGAAAATTAGGCTATAACATTAGGACCTCTGGGTACCTACAGCATCAATTTCCACCATCAAATCTCTAAAATTTAAATGATAAAGTATTCCCAAATTACTACCCAAATCTATTCATGGCCCAACTTTGGGCTTGAATATCTTCCCGAATAACAATCCAAATGGGAAATAAAAATATCCTCAGAAACTAGGATCAACGCTGATCCGGGCCCTATATTTCTTTTTCTGACCACGCCCATTACAGGGCTCAAAAACTCGGCCCAACTAGGCAACAACCGGCCCAACCCAGCCCAAACAGGGCTCCCCTTTCCCTCTCCCCTGCTTCATCCAAAATAGGGGAGAGCGTGCCGGTGGCTAGGGCACTGCCGGCCAATTTCTGGGCAGGCTGGCCATCGGCGACCGGTCCAGGGCCAGCCACCATGCGGCCTCCCCTCTCTCTCCCTCTTTATCTCTCTTTCTCTCTCTTTCCTCTCTTTTCCCATCCGCGGCTCCTCACTGAGCCGGTGGCACGGCCGGCCATCACCGGCCGATTGAACCCTCACCAGATGCTCTCCCAGCGCCGGTAGGATCTCCGGTCAACCCTCAGGCCCGGCGAGGCGGTGAGCACGCCACCGGGCCCGAGCCCAATCGGGAGCCAATTTGGCTCCCGCATAGGAGAGGGCCGCGGCCCTCTCCCTCCCGCATAGGAGGGCCGCGGCCCTCTCCTCCGCTCTCCGCCTGCCTCTACTGCTCAGCTCCGGCGTCCACCACCGGACGCCGCTCCGTTCCGGCGTCCCCCACCTCCAGGTCCTTTCACGGCTATCGGTGGCACGGCGTCGTGATCGCGGGAGCCGGTTTGGCTCCTACATGGCCCTCTCCTCCGCTCTCCCCCGCCTCCGCCACTCCGTTCCGGTGTCCCCCACCGGACGCCACTCCGTTCCGGCGTCCCCACCTCCAGGTCCGGTGGGGCTATTGGCCGTGGCTCAGCCAGGCGGGCACGCCTCCGGGCCTGAGCCAAACCCCATGCCGGCACCCCTCTTGCCCTCTCTCTCATCGTTAGATTAAAAAAAAAATACCTATAGTTGAATCTCAGTCTGGTGAAGAACAAAACCCTAATCCTGCCTGATGATGGAGTTGGTAAACAAAAGATCGATGATGGTGGAGTCTTCTCAACCTTAATCCCGCGTGGTGGGCTGTGGAGTCTCCACAAACGAAACCCTAGAACAAAACTGCAAAAGAAAGAAAGACGTGATTAAGGAAGGAGAAAAATTATATTAGACTATGTCGTAATTAAAAATATATTAGACTACATCTTAATTAAAAATGTAGTCTTTTATATTATAAGATATTAAAAAATAGTCTTTTATATTATCTGATAATATAAGACTACTCTTAATTAAAAATGTAATCTAAAATTTATTATCAGATAATATAAGACTACGTCTTATTTAAAAAATGTAGTCTTCTTATATTATCATATAATATAAGAGTACATCTTAATTAAAAACGTAGTCTTTTTTTATATAAGACTACATCGTATTTAAAAAGCTAGTCTTTTAATATTTTTAGATAATTTAAGACTATGTTTTAAATAAAAGATGTA
The DNA here is from genome assembly GCA_900491605.1 of Calamus simplicifolius. Classification (NCBI taxonomy): domain Eukaryota; kingdom Viridiplantae; phylum Streptophyta; class Magnoliopsida; order Arecales; family Arecaceae; genus Calamus; species Calamus simplicifolius. The sequence continues at coordinate 19,385 of UESW01003710.1, read as the reverse complement.
GTCTTTTAATTTGTAAAAATATAAGACTACAATTTTTACGAAAAACGTTGTCTTTTTCCTAAAACTACTGTAGTCTATTTAACTTTTTGTAGTAGTGCTCATAAGTCTTCTTTGCTCTTGAGCCTGCAAAGCATTTAAAACTTCTGCCAAAGTGATGTTGAATAGATCCTTTGTGTTTTCCAAGGAGGTTATTGAAGCTTCATATTTTTCTGGAATGGCTACAAGAATTTTATTGAAAATCCTAGAATCAGGAAATTCAGTACCAAATAACCTTACCTTATTAGCTATGCTGAGCAATCTATCTGAGTATTTTTTGATTGTCTCTGATTCTTTCATTTTTCCATCTCGAATTCTCTTATTAGATTTAGCACCTTCATGCCCTTTATTCTATCATCTCCTTCAAATTCTTTCTTTAGAAAATCCTAGATTTCTTTTGCTATTTTGAGAGACATAATTCATGAGAATATGGTTATTGAAACAACAACAAATAAACAAGCTTTGGCCTTTGATTTCCTGGTTCTTCTTTCTATGTGATTCTTGATTTGTGCTATTGTGGGATTATTCGGCAGTAGAGGAACTACATAATCTTCTTCCATAGCTTCCCAAATATCCATAGCTTCAAGGTAAGCTTCCATTCTAATAGCCCACATGTTGTAATTTTTTCCATCAAAGACTGGAGGTGCCAATGCAGAGAAGGTTGAGTCTCCTTTTGTGTTTGACATTTTTATATTTATAAGTAGTGTTTGATGGTTCTAACACTCACAGATCTCTCAAGAATAAAGCTCTAATACCAATTGAAAGTTTTAGAAGAAGACAAAAAAAGAATGAAGATGAACAGAGCTGATACAATAGAGAAAACACTAAAAGAAATTGATATGTTGCAGTCAAGATAAATTTTTTTATTCAACTATCAGCTCATATATATATAGCTGATTTACAAACTGAAAGTTGGTAAAGGTTTTAAAAATAAAGCAAGTCAGCCTAGTCATGATCCTGAAAATGTAGCACATCTAACAAATTCCTTTAGACTAGGAATACAGTTGATTAGACAAGTTTGTTTAAATATCTGGAACATAAATTGTTTTAAAAAAGGTCACGTGCATTCCATAAAGCAAATATTTAACAATAACAAGTATGCTATTTGATGATAGCATAGCTGATGAGCTTGTGAGGCTTTAGGTGAGAAGAGGGAGGGGCATCTAGTTAGAAGAGGGAAGGTCATGTTGGGCTGCAATTGGAGGTTATTTTGGATTTGTCTTTGTGTGTATGTTTGTGGGAAATAGCTAGAATGGATTTATAGTCTTGAACAGATGTTTAGATTTTAAATCCTAATATATTATTCATATTTCATATAAAATCTGAATTAGAATCACATCCTTCAAATAAAGGCTTAGAATTGAAATTATTCATGATTCCAATTCCACTTATAGGGTATCATTCCAGCGCAGCAAATGAGCTTTTAAAAAAGAGAATGGAGTAGGGATTGATAGCGATATTCATGTTAATTGTTAGACTTTTGTTTATTGTTATTCTATAGATAGAGATGCATAAAAGCTGTGGTTTCAACTAACAAGATCCAATTTTTTTTATTGGACTCATCCATTTGATACTATGCAGACCATGAATCCATATTATGTCCTGACTTATAAAAATGAGTGAATATGATTTGAGTGAATTGTGCCAGATTTTTTAATAAACCTGAAGTAGTATATATTATAGTAATCATCATATAAATATTAATGATATGTTATTATAATAAATAATATTATAATCATTAGTAATAAAATGCACAATAGATTGTTAAATATATAATAATATTAATATAATATTAAGGATACTATGTTATATATTATAATAAAGTTATGACATTATATTGTTATATATTATTAATATCATTATTTATACGTTAAATATAATCTTATAACTATATATTCTTATGTAATATTTTTGTATACCATAAATTACATATTATTTATTATAATATAGGGTGAGATTGATAAATATAAAGACAAAATTATTTCAATTTTATATGCAGATCATCATGACTATAGTGATCTAGCATTCCTGCCCCCTTGAAAGAGATTAGAATCTTTTTCTGACAATGATCCTAATCCTATGATGATCACAAATCACTGCTAAAATGGTGATACTAAATAGGGTGATCTTATCACCATCCCAAGATCATAAGTGATATTAGAAAGACCACTTCATACTAAACACCCCTTATATTATATGGTGTTTGGCTTGGGGTGAAATTTGAAATATCGCTTGTGATTTTGGAATAGTTTGGAATCCTCATTATGGCAATAATATGTGATTTTTGAGGAATTAAGAACACTATCAAAGGGAATGAACTCAATCCTATGAAAGTGGTTGGGATTATTAGATCACAAAGATGATGATCATGTGCGCCAAAATTTATGGACAATGTTAACCTGTATTTGTTACTCTCTCCCCTTATTATAACAATATATATTATACTACTCATAATATATAAATATATAATCATATATATATAATATGATAATATGTTATAATATTAATATATGTATTATAATATTAATATAATTAAATTTAGCTAATATTATGTTGTTATAATGTTTATACATAATTATTATATAATATAATATACACTTATTACTTATTTAGCTATGTCATTATTATTTATATTTATTATATATAATAAGTATGTATAATATTATGTCATCATATAGTATCTATTATAATATATAATCTATACATGATATACTATAATAATATATGTTATAATAAATTATGCAAATAAATTTTCAAGAATATTATTGGTATAGCATGCATGGTGATTTTTGATAATCTTTGTTTATTAAAATATCTTATATCAAATGAAGTTCTTAGGGATGGCAAATCATTTCAACGGATTGTAAATAGATCGAATTAACTTCAAAGTATAATGACAAATGGGTTAACCCAAACCGATCCATGTATTACACGGGTTACAGGACATAACCTGTATAACCCATATAACTTGTATAAAACCTATGTATCCTATATAAATCTATGTAACCTATATAACATATGTAATATATTTCATACCAATTCAATTATAAAGTAATTATATATTAAAAATTATAACTAAAGCACAAACAAAAACTTCTTCATTCAAGGAGAATAAAAAGAGAGATAAGCATAAAATTTTTAGATAAGTGTATAATGATCATTATAAAATAATAATTAACTAAAGAGTGATAATAATTAGATAAATAGATTTCATGGATCATATTTGGGTCATTAGATCGGATTAAATGAGTTAACCTGTTTAATAATCAGAATAATTATGGGTCAATTTTGGATTTGTGTGTCAACCATGACCCAACTTGTTTTGTTAATTGTATCAAATGTGTCAACTTAATTTTTATTATGTTCAACCGGAACCTATTAACTTGTATCGGGTTCAAGTCGTATTCATGGGCCATCTCTAAAATTGCCACCCTTAGGGATGTTGTTGAATCATTGGTGATCCTATTATCCATGAAATTCTATCATCAAGAAAAATCACCCTAGTGATTAATCGGATAGTTTCTTAGGTTATAAGGGACATGTCTAAATTTTTGTATACTTTTGGAAGTGAGAATATATCTTTCTGCTTCCAAAATCCTAGAAGCATTAATTAACTATTTGACAATGTGTGATTTGTCCTATCAGGTTCATCAAATGAATATATTTGTGGTATTATGTGAGGCAGCAGAGGACCCATTGAGCACAAGTAGATTCAAGTCATGATAGTAGCGAAATGCCCTACCATTTAGATCATCATACAAAGCTAACCAAACAATAATTTTGATCTTCTCCGGTGCCGCTACTTTTCTATTGACTTCGTAAACAGGCCATGACACACCTTGATTTAAAAATTTATAAAATGAATTCACAGTATAGGACCCATATCTAGAAGGCTTCCAAATTGAATGGTCTTCGCTTAAAGGTCTCATTGAATTTGGAATCTCCTCTAATCTCCTAAGTTGCAAGTGTTGAGCGCCCATAACAAAGGATTGAACAATTTGATGGACTCTCTCTCCCACTTTTGTCTCTAAAAGGAAGAAACCAAGGTATTTGCTTTAATGTTGAATCTAAATAAATTTAAGAAAAAGAAACCAAAAGAAGTGCATCCAATCCAACTGTCTTCCCAAAATCTAATAGTTGTACCATCTTCCAATATGAAAGAAGTATAATTCAAAAAGCCTTTGAGATTTTGATTTAGGCCTTTCGAAATTAAAGAGAATAATGAGGATGATTTACTAAATCTAATCCCTAATATCTTTCTGGAATCGTAGGCTTGATTGATTAACTTTTTCCAAAGTCCAGTCCATTCTCAAGAGTACAAAATTTAGATGCCGAACTATGGTCCTGAACAATGGTCATGCAGCGTTGCAAAATGCAACTCAAACAAGCTCAACTCTCAAAAAACTATAGCAGAGTCCAGTCCATATTTAGACAAAATCATATACTTCAAAAATTTATCATGAGGGTACACGAAGCATACAAACAACATAAGTACAAAGACTTCCCTATTCATGAAAGTACATGAAGTTCAAATGGATGATCATACTTGAAGATTCGACAACCATCCTTTTTTGGCTCAAAGGAAGATCGAATTGCTTGCATCCCCTCATCTGCAAATTTCATTAGTCCACGATTCTTCTCATTGATTTCACTTCTTGTTATGTATCTTTAGAGAAAGAAATCTAGCAATAAACTACCTTGCAAACAAAGTAGCTTCAACCTCGAAGCCAAATATCTAGAAGGAGCATTTTCCACGAAACCTTTTTCCATTCTCGAACACTGACGTTAGGGCTGAAGGCTTCCCATGTACCACCAAAATAAAAATAAAAGAAGTATCGAAGCCAGTTGAATTTTTTGTGTATAGTCTCGCAGGACAAAAATTATCACGAGAGTACTATTTGGGTATATTTAATTAGCCTTGTCGATGTCGAAGCATATTACAAGCTACTGAAGCAATTATTCACAACAGTATAAATATGTTGTACATTAGAATCATGATTGACGATGTGAGACGTCGACATGAATGTTGTATCATATAATTACAATTTCAACTCATAACTAAACGATATACATCCTGCCAACGTTATACCCATCATTAATTAAAAATTGGCAAGGACTTCCGTTTTGACGCTTTATTTTATATAACACAAGCATTGGAAATTAATCCATGTACTACTCAAATCCACGTTACATGCAAGAAAGATACAACTCAGAGTTGATTACTGTTGCCATGGAAATCCATTCTTCGACTCGGATGCGCTTTCGGCTTCTGATCCGGATGCCGATCTTATCGCCTCGGGATGGAACCTGCAAGACAGTCTGCACGCAAAGGGTGTTGTGGGTGTTGCCCTCTACGGAGGACCCTCCGATGCCCAAATTAGTGAAGATTCACAACAAGCAGATATGAGGAGAAGACTCTCACAGAGAAATTGTTCTTCCAGGCTCTTGTGAGAGCTCTAATGGAATGTGAGATTCAGTGAGTGAAATGAATACTTGAGAGGTTGGAATGCTGTGGTATTTATAGGTGATCACCTGATTTCTTGGATATACCCTGGATGGGGTCTGAAAACTGTTAGGACTCGAATCAAGTTTGTTATGAGGCCAGCAGGGTCCATATCTTGTTAGTTAGAGGATCTACGGCTGGGAGAGCTGGTTAGTGTCTTGGGATTCAGCAACCATATAGACCTAGGCCACTTCTGGGCATGATTCCATGCTTGGAATCTCGTTCAGTTATAATGAATTTGAACTTTCCCGCGCCGGATTCTGCAGAGGTATTTTGAATGTCTAGGTTTGGTTTAATCGAGGAATAACCTGGGTTGCCGAGGCATAAGGATAGCTCGGGATGCCGAGGTATAAGGATAGCTCGGGTTGCCGAGGCATAAGGATAGCTCGGGTTGCCGAGGCATAAGATGGTTCGGCTCGGATGGCCGAGGAATAGCTCGGCTTAGATGGCCGAAGTATAAAGGTGGTCCGGGTTGTTGAGGTGACCCAACTTCGTCAAAGGTGATTTGGCTTCGTCGCTAGGATGTTATGCCAACTAGCTAGCAGGGTGTTCGGATTGGGCGTGACCCAATCGCCAATGTGAGCGATCAATAATGCAATGATGATTTTACCCCTCATCATATGCCCCCCACTCCCTAGTCCAAAGTGTAATTTTGGATATAGGGAGTAGAATTCTGGAGCAATTTTATTTGGGGATTCAAAAAGGCTGGCAATGATGATCTCTTAAATAACGGGTTATTATTTCGTCATCATTTTTTGCCGCTTCTCGAGGAGGAAACGCCTCATTTCCAACAAGTCGCGATAGCGGAGCTTCCGCATGGCGAAAGTCCTTTATTTCTGGCGCCCATATCGGGGTCTATAGCGTCTAGGGCTTTCTTTCTTAAGCACTTATTTAAAGAGAGTTGGGGCGGCACTCCTTCTGCAATGCCCCTTTGTCCCTGCCACAGAGATTTTCCGCTCTCTCTCTAAGCCCTTGCTTGTTTATTCGTGTCTTACCCCCTACTCAGCCAACATCAGCAATCCAGGTGATGTTGCTTCTGACGTAACCTTAGATGATCTGGATAGGATCCGTTGCCATTATAGAGTTCCTCTGGATATAGCCTTATGGGCGCCAAGGACCGAGCACCGGGTTTCAACCGAGCTAAGCCGAGGAGTCTTCTTCTACGAGGAGAGCTTGAGGGCAGGTCTCTGATTCCTTCTTCACCCGTTGATACAGGAGGTAATGAGGTTTTACAACATATGCCCAACGATGGTGGCTCCGAATAGCTGGTGCAATCTCGTCGGGTTCATCTTGATGTGCAGTCACGTTGGGGTAACTATGACTCTTCCTTTATTTCAAGTTTGTTACAATCTGGTTTCCAGGAGGAGTTCTGAGTGGCCCTATTTTGGCCTCCGGAAGTCATTTAAGATGATTTCTGACAACCCTTCTTCGATAAAGGGGTGGAAGTCTCGATTTCTCATTGCCGAAGGAAACATTGGCTTGGATTTTCTGAAAGGATGGGCCAGTTAAATGAAGGATCCAGAGGCGCGTATGGAGTTGAGCGAGCAGGAAAAAGGGATCTGGCTATCCTTCGTAGTGGTCAGAGGTCTCCGCCAGCACCTTGTTAGCAAGGATGCCCTTTTGCCACTGTGCTTAGCTCTATCGACCCTCAGGGTGAGTCTTTGTTCTAGTGGTCAACATGTTTATAAGATCATGCCACTGTTTAACTAAACATCTGCTGTGTTTCAGCCGAGAGCTCCACATTTGCGAGCAAATAAGGAGGGAGCTGGGCAAGCGCCATATGAATTCTGGCTCCGGGATAAGCATAAATTCGGGAAGAGGGCTCGTCCCTCTGGGTCTCGCTCGAGGGAGTCCAGGAGAGATGATGTTGGTCGCCGCTCCTCTGCTTCCAAGAGGGAGGAAGCGGGAACGTCAGCTATAACTGATAAGCCCTCCCTGTCGGAGGGGGGCGAAACAGCAGAGGAAGTCATTGGGGGAAGCTTGGAAAGAGCCATCGAGGTTCCTTCCCTCCAAATAGTAATTGTGTTAGACAATGCCGAGGAAATGTCGCCAGTCGGTCCGGTGATCCTCCTGCCGGAGGTTCCCCAGTCACCAATGGTGAGGAGTCCACAGTGCATGGAAGAGACCCTCGCTCAGGCGGAGGGGTCAGGAGAGGCAGCGGTAGCTGTCGAGACTCAAGTGGAGCCACCTGTAGAGAGGTTGGTGGAGGTCGATGTGCCTCCTATTGAGGGTGTCTCTGTTACGGCATCAGAGGATGTTGTGAAAGAAATTGAAGTCCAAACGGAGTCTGCCGGAAATAGGGCGATAGCCGAAGAGGAAGAGGAAGAGGAAGAGGAGGAGGAATCGCTGGATGAAGGGGTTGCTCGGGCCGAGGCTCCCTCGATCGAGGCCGAAGCATTCAAGGATTTGCAGGTTGGAGCACTGACAGGGAAGCTGAGCGGATGATTCCTCGGGTCGGAATCCCTCAGGCTAGTTCTTCGGCTATGAGCTCCTTTGTCCACAGTCCGGAGGTGGATGATATGCTCACCGCCTTGATGAGGTCCATCCTGCACGCGGAAGGGAGTTCCTCGATGGATGAGCCTGCCGCCGAGGATATCATTAAGGCGGCTTTCGGCCAGCTTGGGGTGCCAAAGGATGCTTTCCTTCTCCCGAAATTAGCAATGCTACTCTCATGACGATGGCTTCAAACTACATCTCTTGGGTAAGTTACTGTACCGAGGTTGCAATTCTTGATTGGTCGGTCGTGCCATGGTTTCTCACTTGTGTTTTTCTTGCAGAACGCTTTGGTCACAAGAGCGCTGACTTGGCATTTAAATTTGGCCATGGGGCCTGCGCTCAGGCCAGGAAGGAAGCAGTCGACCTTCGGGCGAGGGTGGATTCAATCAGTCGGCTCTCTAGGGCCTTGGTGTTCACCAGGGTGGATTTTGAAAGGGCGAGCAAGTCTCACCATCTTGCAGCTGAAAGGGCCTCTCACTCGAAACCCAAGTCAAAGAGCTCCAGGGTTTTCATGAGCAATCGGACAAGGCTTGCTTGGAGTTATCCCAGATTAAGGTGAAGCATGACGATGACGTTAAGACCATGCAGCAGTATTTTGACAAAAGGTGGAACCAGTTGAGGGCTAGTCATACCGAAGATAGAAATAATTGAAGTAAGAGGCTCGAGGAGGAGTGTAAGTGTCGGTGGCAGCGGGATCAGCTCGCCGATCTGAATAAGAAATTGCCGATATGGAGAATCGGCTGAAATGGAAAAATGAGCAGATTGCTCGGCTTACTGAAGATCTCGATCGATCTCGGTGGGAAGTTGGGGACAAGTAGTCCCGAATTGATGACCTCAAGGAGGGTCTTCAACAAAATAAGTCGGCCAAGCTGAAGGCCTTGGAAAGGGTTCAGGAGTTGAGCAATGAAATGGCTAAGCGGGAGGAAGAGGTATGGTGTCTTCCCATTTGTTTGCTTTAGTACTTTTCTTTTGTTCGTGGGCTCGAATGTTCAGGTGTTTTTGCAGATGGGCAAAATCGAGTTCGAGGTGCAGAGCAATTTAAAGCTTTAAGGGCGGAATTGTCCACGAGTCATCAAATGAACTTCGATCTCGGGGGCCAGTAACTGAAGCCAATAACCGAATTGCTTTATCTGTGGAGGAGTACCAGAGTTTTGCCCAATTTTTCGAGGAGCGTAGAGAGGCTTGTGCCGAAGCATTTAGGTTCGGCGAGGAGGAGACTCGAGCAAAGATCTCTCGGGTGCATCCCGAATGGGATTTATCTTTTTTGGACGCTGAACATTTTGATGCCTGTACCCCGGGGGCCGAAGAAGCTGAGTATGAGGATATTTCAGACATCGATCTTGATGCTATCCTGGGCCCTAATGAAGCCATGGCTCTTGAAGAATGCCCTCGGCTTGCTGCCGAGGAACTCGAGGTTTTTCCTTCGACATCTGAAGTGGGTGAAGCGAGTTGAGTCCTCCCGAATGTTACCGAGGAAGCTCCTGGGACAGATCCGAGCCCTGATTCTTAAGGGTTGCTTGTGTATTTTTGCTTCTCAGATTTATAACCTGGCCGAAACTTTTAATGAATGGATCTTTCGACTCCACTTGTTTGTCTTTTTCGGACGATCTTCTTGTCGCGAGTTTTTCCAGACGGTGAACGAATCAATTTGTGTTCCTTTCTGGATTGAATGTCCTATTTATTTGAAGTTGAACCAATTCGCTTTGCTAACGTAAGCGAACTCGGTTTGAACTTGAGGAAATGTCTCAGTCGAGGCCGAGGCCAAGCAGGTGGCTCGGTGCACCGAAGCATAGAATAGCTCGGCTAGAACCTTGGGAAACGTCCCACTCGAGGCCGAGGCTAGGCAGATAGTTCGATCTATCCAAAGTATGAAATTGGCTCTTTGGCCGAAGCATAAAATGGTTCGGCACGAGATGACCAAAAACTGTGCGAGTACCTCGGCCGAGGTTTGGTGGATAATCCGGTCTATAAGAAATCATCTCGTTTTCTGCCCAAGCAGGTGAGATGGATTTGTAACTCACTGAAGGACACTTTGCTTTTGTGTAAGGCATTTATCCCATTGGTCTTTTCCAACATGGGTCTTTTTAACGTACGTGTTAAGCATTCGATTTTCATTGGATAGCGTCGTTTTCACAAGGCAATTTCTCAGGCCTACCCATATCTCAAGGACCGATGGACGATTTCTTGCATTAAGGCTCTTGATTCGAGATCAGAGGGAAATCTTTTATCGTGCATCATGGCATGGGAAATGCATTTGGTGTGCTTCAGAAAGCGCCCTTTTATCCTGAACTGCCACGTGATAGCGTAGCCCGGGCATTTCAAATTCCAGGGCTCCCCTCTTTAATGACCACCCCTAGCTTGTTTGCCTTTAAAAAGGGGTAGGGAGCGGACTGTACCAGGCCATCCCTCAAATTCATTTCTTTCCTGTGAGTCGTAAGGGTTTCCATGGTGTCTGTCTCATCGGGAGCGGAGAGACTGAGTTCCCTTTTGAAAGCTGGTTCGTCCTAGATAGCTGGGATGATGGAGAAACTGCTGGAGAGCAAGTAGTCCTCAGGGGAGGAATTCTCGGAGGTCATATAGAGAGCGCACGGAAGGCCCGCAGTGGTCATATGGGGAGCGCACGTATGCGCTTCCTGTGTGTCCTTTATTGCTGGTCATGGGGACTACAGGAAATGCACGACATATGCACCCCCCATGGCTAGCATGAATTTCACCTTCTCCCTTAGCTTGAATCCCTTAGTTCATCCGCCTGAGAATCTTTTGCCATGTGAAGAGGGAGGAGGATGTGTTGGTCTGCTTGTTCCCTGCCTATGTTGTTGTGCAGTGGCTAGCAGACCAGCATCCCACTTGGGGGGATGCTTCGTCAGCACAAGCATCCATGGGTCCTTGACCTGGTTATGATCCCTCAACATGCTGATTCAAAGGACTCAGGGATGGCTTGCTTTTTTCTTTGGGATTAACCAGTGGCTTAACAGAGCCGGTCTGGTTTCTCTGATTTCTGGGGTGGATGTAGAGACATCGTTATCGACTGAAGCTGCTCAGCCGAGCTTTTTATTTATTGTATTTCCTGTGCCTTGACGCACTTGTAATGCCTCTTGAGAGGTTGTAATCTTTTCATTAATAAAGAAAGTTTCTACTCTTTCTTCTTTCAACATTTGTTTCTTTTTCAGGTGTGATTGTGTCGAGAGTTGTCACTCTCATTTTATGCTTTTCAATCCGTAGCATAATCTATAAGTTCAGCAATGTTCTTGCTACTTTATTTTCGTCAACGTGTCGTTTAATCCTTTGTGAGGGAAGAGTTTATCTCTGTGTGGGTCAAAGAAAGGCCAGGGCGGCCCTATGGACTTATGGAATGAACATGATCCTATTTAAGGAATCATGTACGTATTTCTTTGTGAAGAAATAATTTGCATAATCTTGCTAGTAAGCGAAGGAGGGTTACTAACCTCTGCCGAAGCATAACAGGACGTCTTAGTCACGTCAGAGTCTTTGGGAGATCACTCATTTAGGCCGAGGCTTCCAGAAATATATCACTCAGTTTGGTCAAGGTTTTAAATAATATATCACTCGGTTTGTCTGAGGCTTCAAAATATATCACTCGGTTTGGCCGAGGCTTCAAATAATATATCACTCGGTTTGGCCGAGGCTTCAAATAATATATCACTCGATTTGTCCGAGGCTTCAAAATATATCACTCCGGTTTGTCCGAGGCTTCAAAATATATCGCACGGCTTGTCCAAGGCTTCAAAATATATCACTCGGTTTGGCCGAGACTTCAAATAATATATCACTCGGTTTGTTCGAGGCTTCAAATAATATATCACTCGGTTTGTCCGAGGCTTCAAAATATATCACTTGATTTGTCTGAGGCTTCAAATATATCACTCGGTTTGGCCGAGGCTTAAGATTATATTTTACTTGGTGCTGCCAAGGTACGGAGATCGCTCGGCCGGCCGAAGATTTATAAAGATTATATTTTACTTGTGCTGCCAAGGTACGAAGATCGCTTGGCTCGGCTGAGGATTTATAAAGATTATATTTTACTTGGCGCTACCAAGGTACAGAGTCCTCCCAGCCGGCTGGGATATATTTTACTTGGCGCAGCAAAGGTCCGGAGATCGCTCAGTCTGGCCGAGGATTTATAAAGATTATATTTTACTTGGCTGCCAAGGTACGGAGTCCTCCAGCCCAACTGGGATATATTTTACTTGGCGCGGCCAAGGTCCGGAGATCGCTCGGTCCGGCCGAGGATTTATAAAGATTATATTTTACTTGGCGCTGCCAAGGTACGGAGTCCTCCCAGCCTAGCTGGGATATATTTTACTTGGCGCAGCCAAGGTCCGGAGATCGCTCGGCCCGGCCGAGGATTTATAAACCTGTCTCTCATTGTAGCCATCAAAGAAAGCAACGAAAATAGAAATTTTTTGAATCTTTGAAGATTTAACTCAATGGACAAAGTAAATTCAAAGAGGGCGTACTCTCACTGATGATAAGCATAGAGATTATCCGAGTTCCACGTCTGGAGAATAGACTTCCCATTTAGATCTTGGAGCTTATAGGTGTGGGTCTGATCACCTCCGTAACCTGGTAAGGACCCTCCCAATTAGGGGACAACTTTCCTTACTCCATGGCTTCGAGACGGATGCCTTCCAAAGTACCAAGTCGCCTGGGGAGAAAAACTTTCCTTTGACTCTGGTTGAATGGTACCGGGCAACTCTTTGTTGGTAAGCCGCCATCCGGATCTGGGCTTTCTCCCTGACTTCTTCTATCAAGTCAAGGTTAGTTCGGAGTTGTTCATCATTGGATTCTTCGAGTAGCCTTCGGTGCGAGGGGAGGGGAGTCCGACTTCCATGGGGATAACAGCTTCAGTGCCAAAGGCCATCTTGAATGAGTCTGGCCCGTGGGAGCCCTCTCGGTGGTTCGGTACACCACAACACGTGGTGGAGCTCCTCCGCCCTCTTGGTTGAGCCGAGCTTTAATTCCCTGCAATAGAGTTTGATTTGTTACCTCGGTTTCCCCATTAGCTTGAGGATGTCCGACCGATGTCAGGCGATGAGAATGCCATGATCCTCGCAGAACTCCAAAATTTGGATTATCAAATTACTTCCCATTGTCGGTGATGATGGTGTGGGGAAGACCAAAGTGGTAGATAATGGACCTCCACATGAAGTCCTTAGCCCGAGCTTCGTTATTTGGGTGACTGCCTCAGCTTCAACCCACTTAGTGAAATAATCAATTGCGACAAATAAGAACTTCCTTTACCCCGTTGCGAGGGGGAAAGGGCCAAGTATATCCATTCCCCACTTGGCGAAGGGCCAGGGGATGAGATGGAAGTCAGGTGAGCAGAGGGGAGCCTCTGAATATTTGAGTGTTGTTGGCACGCATAGGCTTGAACAAGGTCATCAGCATCTTTCTGCATCGTCGGCCAATAATATCCTTGGCGTAGCACTTTGTGGCATAGAGCGCGATTGCCGAGTGATTGCCACAGATGCCTTCATGAACCTCCCGAAGAGCATAATCGGCTTCTGATGGACGAGGCATTTGAGCAATGGCATGGAGAAAGATCGCTTATATAGCCGATCATAAACCAGGATGTAATGAGATGATTGCAATTTCAACTTCCTTGCTTCCTTTCTATCGTGGGCACAACCCTTCTTTGAGGTACTGGTGCAGGGGGTCCATCCTAGGATGGTTCGGTGTCAACCTGCATCATGTGATCAACATCGACGATGTTGGGCTTCTCTAGGACTTCAGGTAGAATTTTTGCTCGAGATCCATTGACTCCGTAGTTGCCAGGCGGGACAGTAGGTCGGCGCGCACATTTTTAGCCCTTGGGATCTAGATAATTTTGAATTCATCGAAATAGGAAGATAAATTGTGCACCTTTTGGAGATATCGAATCATACTCGGCTCTCGAGCCTTGAATTCTCCCTACACCTGGCTGGCCACCAATTGGGAGTCGGTGTAGGAAATCAGCTTCTTGACTTTAAGCTCATGGGCAATTCGGAGTCCGGAGAGTAAGGCTTCATACTCTGCCTCATTGTTTGAGGCTGGGAAGGAGAAGCGAATGCATATTCAAAGGTCAAGCCTTCGGACTGGTGAGGACTAGGCCGGCGCCAGAACCGCCTGCGTTGGAGGATCCATCGTCGTGAAGCAACCATGGGGCGCTGGGCTTTGATTGTCAGGGGTATCCGAAACAGAGCCATTTTGGGTATGGTGCATTCGAGGAGGAAGTCCACTAGAACTTGGGATTTAATGGCTGGACGAGGCTGATATTGAATGTCGTGCTCGCTCAGCTCGACAGCCCATTTGGTCATTCTTTCTTATGCTTCTGGACGATGGATATATAATTGCCTTGAGAGGTTGGTCGGTCAGGACGATGACAGTATGCATCTGGAAGTATGGCCGCAACTTTCGGACCGATGTCACTAGAGCCAGGACCATCTTCTTGACCCGAGTATACCTCGATTCAGCATCTTTGAGCAGCTTGCTGACATAATAGATAGGTCTTTGGACTCTGTTCTCCTCTCTGATTAGCACCGAGCCAACAACGCTTTCAGAGACCGCCAGGTACAGGTTCAGCACCTCCCCTGCCTTCGGGCTACTGAGGAAAGGAGGTGAGCCGATATATTTCTTGAGGTCTTCGAAGGACTTCTGGCAGTCTGGGGTCCACTGAAAGTTTTTGGCCGACCGAAGCACTTTGAAGAAGGGGAGGCATTTCTCGATCGACCGAGCAATGAAGCGGCGGAGGGCTGCTACCCTTCCGGTGAGGCGCTGCACATCCTTGACTGACCCTGGCAGAGCCATTTGTTGCATGCTTGGATTTTCTGAGGGTTTGCCTCGATGCCTCGCTGTGAAACCATGAAGCCTAGGAATTTCCTGGAATTGACTCCGAAGGCGCATTTAGTGGGATTGAGCTTCATCTGATATTTTCGAAATGTAGCGAAGCTCTCTGCAAGGTCCTCAGTGTACTGGGATGCCTCCTTGCTTTTTACCAGCATGTCATCAACATACACCTCCATGTTCCGACCGATTTGCTCCTTGAAGACTTTGTTGACCAGCCTTTGGTAGGTGGCACCTGCATTTTTCAAACCGAAGGGCATAACTCGGTAGCAATAAATACCTCGTCGGTGATGAAGGCAGTTTTTTCTTAGTCTTTGGGCACCATTTGGATGTGGTTGTAGCCCGAATAGGCATCCATGAAGGTTAGCATTTGATGCCCTGAAGTTGAATCCACGAGCTGGTCAATCCATGGAAGAGGGAAGCTATCTTTTGGGCAAGCCTTATTGAGGTCAGTGAAGTCGATGCAGATCCTTCATTTGCCATTCTACTTCTTCACCATGACCACGTTTGCCAGCTAGTTGGGGTAAGTAACCTCCCGAATAAACTTGGCTTTGATGAGCTTATCCACCTCTTTCTCGATGGCTTTTTGGCGTTCTAGGGCGAAGCTCCTCTTCTTCTGCTTAATGGGCCTGAATGTTTGTCCATGCTGAGGCGGTGGACTAGGACGTCTGAGCTGATTCCAGGCATATCCAGGCAGACCAGGCAAAGACATCGGCATTCTTCCGAAGGAACTCGATCAATTCTTGTCGAAGCTTTCCTTCTAGCCGCAATCCGATATTTATAGTTCGATCGAGCCGAGTCTCGTCGAGTGGTATCTCTTCAGTTCTTCAGCCGGCTCTCCTCATTGCTCGGCGAGATCTTCTCGAGCATCCAGCCCATCCACCTCGGGATTTCTGGATTGGAGGTCGGCAACAAAGCAATGCCAAGCTATGATCTAGCTTTCTCGAACAACCCCCACTCCCCATTCGATGGGAAACTCATGGCAAGATGGGGAATGGAAATGATTGCCTTAAGAGAGATTTGCCCTGGTCTACTGAGGATGGCATTGTAGGGGGATCTGAGCTTGGTCACGAGGAAATCCATGAACACCGTATCCACACGGACTAGGTGCTAGCTCGGACCGACAGAGTGATGACTCCTTCAGGGATTATGGAGTCACCCATGAAGCCCACCAGGGTGGACTCCATCGGTCGGAGGCTTTCTACCTGAAATTTTAACCTCACAAAGGCATCGAAATACAGAACGTTAATAGAGCTTCCACTATCAACCAGAATCCGGTGTACATCATAATTGTTCATATTTAAAGATACAACCAGAGCATCATCATGGGGGTACTGTACTTTCCCAAGTCTTCATCAGAGAAGGTGAGCTCATCGACCCGTGCTTTCTTCGATGGTTCTCCTCCTCGCCTGGCCAAGAAGATGGGGATCGGCCGCCGTTATCACATTAACATTGCCGATAACTGGAGGATTTGGTGGTGGGAGCTAGCGAGGCTCAGGCTGGCAATTCTCTTCATTAATCGGCTCAGGGGGGCCCCTGCACCGGTTCAGTCTGCCTCGCCTGATCAATTGCTCGATCTCGTTCTTGAGCTGCCAACAGTCCTCGGTATCATGCCCGTAATCCCGATGGAAGCGGTAGTACTTGGCCGGGTTCCTCCGAGCTCTGTGGCCTCGAAGAGGAGGGGGTCGAGAAAGCTGACGCTCGATCTCCATCAGGATCTGTGCTCTTGATGCGGTAAGGGGAGTATAGCGGTTGAACCTTCAGGCCAGACTCCAAGTTCGGTCTCGAGGCGGCGGTGGAGGAACCCTGCGGTGGCGAGGCGGGCTAGCACGATGGTGGGCCCGCTGCTTGTTTAGGCCCTTTGCTTCTTTCTTCTTCAGCTGCAGCCCGGGCTGACCTCCTCGATTCTTCTACTCTGGTGTATTTGTCCGCCAGGGACATCATGTCTGAAAGCTCTTTGAGTAATTCACCTCCAGAGCCAGGTAAAAGTCTCCCTCCTTGGACATCCTCTGGCCAGGGCGGACATGGCTACCTCGTGGTTGAGATGGTTGACTTCTAGGAGGGTCGTGTTGAAGCGGCCGAGGTAACTCTACAGCGACTCCCCTCTCTCTGCTTGATCTTGGAGAGGGAGTCGGATCTCTGTCACTGGTGACGACTGCTGATAAACTAGCTAATGAGCAAGCAGCTCAGCTCGTCGAAAGAATCAATGGAACTTGGCTTTAGGTTGTTGAACCAGGTCCGGGAAGATCCCCTTAAGGTGGAGGGGAAGGCTCTGCACAGGATCGCATCTAATGCCCCGTGGAACATCATGATGGATCTGAAGCTGCTGAGATGGTCATTGGGATCGATGGATCCATGATACGCCTCAATAGTAGGGAGCTTGACATGAGGGGGAATCACTTCCCTCATGATCCTCTCGGAGAAGGGGATGCCCTGCTCTGCTTTCGGCTAGGATGGGGGAGCTTGCCTGGCGGCGTCCAACTCCCGATGCCACTCTTGCCGCATCTCCTGCATCTGCTGTCTGATCCCTTCATCTAGAGTGGCATGAGGGATCGGGCGAGGAGAAGATTGCAGCAGTGTCGAATCCTGGGAAGACACCAGGGAGGGGGAGCGAACCCGTCTAGATTTGAGCGGGCTCTTCCCCCCACCTCGCTGTAAAGCCGACTTCGCCTTTGCGGGCTGGTGGCCGCGATCCGCCTCAGGCGGATCGAAAGAGGATATCGCTAGCGAGGCAGGGGAAACAGCCTCCTCGCGAGGTTGAGAAGTAGGGATAGCAGCTCCAGGGATCGCCTGGAATCCCTGGACCAACTGGGTCAATGCTTGGACTTGCTGAACCAGAGTGCCGAACTGGTCCAGGGTTACCACCATTGCCGGCGGTGAAGGAATTTCAGCTGGCGGTGGTAGCGGAGGTGCTGCACCGCTAATCGGATAAGGCCTTTGAGAGGCGGCCTGGTCCTGAGTTTTAGATGTAGCTCTCTTCGATTGGCCATTAGAGGATGCTTTGCTCTGGTTTTTGAGTCTTTTCTCATGGATCACAAGTTTACGGAACTTGAGGCCCTTCCTCTAGCGCCAATCTGTTGCCGCGGAAATCCATTCTTCGACTCGGGTGCGCTTCCGACTCCTGATCGGATGTCGATCTTATCGCCTCAGGGTGGAACCTGCAAGACAGTCTGCACGCAGAAGGTGCTGTGGGGGTTGCCCTCTGCGGAGGATCCTCCGACGCCTATGTTAGTGGAGATTCACAGCAAGCAGATGTGAGAAGAAGACTCTTACAGAGAAATTGTTCCTCCAGGCTCTTATGAGAGCTCTAATGGAATGTGAGATTCAGTGAGTGAAATGAATGCATAAGGGGGTTGTCTTAGAGTTTTTTTGCGCATACCTGAGAGGTTGAAATGTTGTGGTATTTATAGGTGATCACCTAATTTCTTGGACGTGTCCTGGATAGGGTCTGAAAACTGTTAGGATTCGAATCAAGTTTGTTATGAGGCCAGCAGGGTCCGTATCTTGTCAGTTAGAGGATCGACAGCTAGGAGAGCTGGTTAGTGTTTTGGGATTCAGCGACCATATAGACCTAGGCCACTTCTGGGCATGATTTCATGCTTGGAATCTCGTTCAGTTATAATGAATTTGAACTTTCCTGTGCCGGATTCCGCAGAGGTATTTTAAATGTCTAGGTTTGGTTTAGTCAAGGAATAACGTGGTTGCTGAGGCATAAGGATAGCTCGGGTTGCCGAGGTATAAGGATAGCTCAGGTTGCCGAGGCATAAGGATAGCTCGGGTTGCCAAGGCATAGATGGCTCGGCTCGGATGGCCGAGGATAGCTCGGCTTAGATGGCCGAAGTATAAAGGTGGTTCGGGTTGTCGGGGTGACCCGACTTCGTCAAAAGTGATTTGGCTTCATCGCTAGGATGTTATGCCAACTGGCTAGCAGGGTGTTCGGATTGAGCGTGACCCAATCGCCAATGTGAGCAATCAATAATACAATAACGATTTTACCCTCATCAATTACATAAAAGTTGAACTTGAGCACATTGAAATGCTCCATCAGTTTATTACATACAAGCAATAGCAAGTAACGCGGCAATAATTCGTTAGATAACAACGCAACCAAAGAGACGTGAAATAAGAGAAAGCAAGCACAGCATAGAGGAAAATAGAAGGCCTAAGCGCATTGGAAGCCAGGAGGCACCTTATAGCCACAATAGTTAACAGAATGCTAAGGTCGATCGGAAGGTTGAGGTTTATGCCAAGGAGTTAGCTTTGATGGCGGTGCAGAGGCAAACGGCGACCTCGAGGTCGACGAGGCCGATAACAAAGAGCAGCATGGCTCCTTCGGCGGTGTGCCGATCGTGACGTTGAGGAGGCCACCGAGGACGTTGGCGCACATGCCAAGCTTAAGGGCATCCATTGGGCACTTGCCAGAGCTTGGGCTTGGGGTGGGTGAGGTGGGTGGGGTGGGGTGGATGGGATGGGCTGGGTGGGGTGGGGGTCGATGGGGTGGATCTCG
>UESW01003709.1:0-45819 GCA_900491605.1 Calamus simplicifolius | reverse complement strand
GTAAAAAATCATAGTTTAGACTTTGAATATTAGGGATAAAGTTACAATTTTATTCAAAAATTCATGAAGTTTAAGTTTTTCAACATGACATGAATTCCTCTAAAATTGTAATGTAATACAAAGATTTGAATTGTATAAAACAAAAGAATCTTCTAATTCCATAATTTTTATGTTTTCAAATTTTTGATCGCATGTTTTAGAAAATCCTATATATTTCACCTGTTTGATTTTGGGTGAAGCCTTGATTTTTTTTCTAGGGATGGCAATTTTTTCCATTTGGTCATTTACCCGATCGGTACCATTTTTAACGGATTGGAAGAATCCTCAGTTAAAATGGCTTAATGGGTAACGGGGATTACTCATTAACGGCTAAATGGTCTCCATTTACCTATTCCATCCCGTTAACTTTAATATAATATATTTAAATTTTAAATATATATATATATATATATATATATATTAAATATTAAAAATTTAAAATAAATAAAACATGTTTGAATCACTATTGATATGTGGACTTCTTCGAATTAAAAAAAGCATTATATGGTGGTCATGGCATATTACATTGATGATGTTTGGGTGTTAAGAAATTGCATATTGAAATACTAATTCATTTCTTTATGACTTATTACTTTAATCTTATACTTATTATATTAATATTATAATTATTTGAATTTGATAGATTTGTTTACATGCCTGCTCCAAATACCTTTGACGTTCTGTGTGACAAGCTTATGGAGACATTGTTGAATTGAAATATTGATAGTAAGTTATCTATCTTGTCTGTTGATAATTGTAGTACGAATAATAACATGATTTTAAGATGAAAAATAAGATTGATCGAGGTGTACTTATATTGGGGGATAGCTTTTTTATATGAGGTGGGCTGCATATATTTTAAATCTGATTGTAAAAAAAGGACTTAGTGAAAGAGAAATTAAAAATGTGCATGATAGTATTATATTTTTCTATTAATATTTTTTTTTTTTAAAAAAATTATAAATTTAATAAAATAATTTTATTTTTTTATATAAATGATTAAATGGGTATCCTACCGTTTATTTGATCTATCGGGTGTATTGGTTTCGTTAAGTATAACAGCTTAATGGAAAGAGGAACGTCAATATTTTTTTTTCTAACGGGGCCGTAAATTTAAACCGATGAGTGCTCGTTTCAGGAAAAGACGAGCCGTTGGCTAATAGGAGGCAATCCAACGGTTTCAAAGAAATAGCAAAAAAAAGAATATCCAAAACTTACTGTACGATAATGATCAATGGATGCAAATCAAGCAAAATCCGCAACAAAAGGCCTTTATTTAAAATTTTGGGATATAAAGAGTAATTTTCGTGGTGTATATGGCAGCTCAATAATAATTTCGAAACTTCTTCCCTTTTATAAATGCGTAATTAGATATTTATTTCACAATCAGCCTCAATCATGGATTATTATAAGGATTCGAACTCGGTATTTATGCCCTAGAAGGATTCGAACCGCTTCTCGCTTAAGTTGGGTGCCTCTCCTCATAATTTCTTCTCCGTCTTTCCTCCGTTGCCAAGGCCCATCGATGGCTGCCGAAGACGGCGGAAAACCTCCGACTCACACCCTCGCCGGCGCACTCCCGATCACCCTCCCTATGCCGTGGTATCACATCTCTTCCCTCATGTATGCACGCATAGCACATGCTTGTGTTGTCTTGATGTGCATCACTGACGCGTTCTTGTTCATGGCCACGGGCAGATGATAGCTGCTGCAATCCAAACCTCGTCGGAGGAAGGAGGATCCACCGTGGAAGCGATATCTCGTTATATTCCATCCCATTATGACGACCTCCCCGACGGGCATGATAATCTCCTCCCTTACTACCTCAGCAAACTCACCGCCCAGGGGGAGTTCGTCATGCCGGAACGACCGTCCCCGACGGGCAGACGAGAAAGACGACGACCGGGATGGCAGAGTCTCCTTCGGCGGTGGCCGAGATAGCGACAATTCGATCGAGAGCCAGAACGGCGAAGGCTCGCTCCGCCGAAAGCATGCTCGAGTGCAGTGATGAGGGTAACAAGTAATCATTGGAACACGTTCTTGGCTTGCCATGGGAAGGGCCTCCGGTCACTGCGACCGCGATTGCGACTGCGAACGAAGGAGATGGACCGCGATTGCGATTGCGGCGGCTCTCCCTGCTCTCTCGAAACCGTCAAGTTGCTCATCGATGCCTCCGCTGACGTCGACGCTGTCGACGCCGCCGGGAACCGCCCCGGCGATGTCATAGCCCGCCACTTCTCCAGCTCCATCACCAGATCCCTCGAAGTCGTCCTCAAAGCCTCTTGCCCGAGGGTTTCCTCCCCAGGAGGAGCAAAAGAAGGGGAGACGAAGTCTAGCGAGAAGAAAGAGTACCCTCCCGATCTCACCCTCCCCGATATCAAGAATGGGATCTACGGCACGGACGAGTTCCGGATGTATACCTTCAAGGTCAAGCCTTGCTCCAGGGCCTACTCCCACGACTGGACGGAGTGCCCGTTTGTCCACCCTGGGGAGAACGCTCGGCGTCGCGACCCCCGTAAGTACCTCTATAGCTGCGTCCCCTGCCCTGAGTTCCGGAAGGGCTCGTGCCGGAACGGGGATGCCTGCGAATATGCCCACGGGGTCTTCGAGAGCTGGCTCCACCCGGCTCAGTACCGGACCCGCCTCTGCAAGGACGAGACCGGCTGCAATCGCCGCGTCTGCTTCTTTGCCCACAAGCCTGAGGAGCTCCGGTCCATCAACCCCTCGGCTGCCTCCGTCACCGGGATGGTGCTTCCCTCGCCGAGGTCGTCGTCATCGGGTCTCTCGTCGTTGGACATGGCTACGGCTTTGATGCTGATGCACCAGCCGGGGTCGCCCATGTCGCCGTCGGCTTCGTCGGGATTGGGTGGGGCGACGGCGACTGGTATGGGCCATGCGAGCAACTTGATGACGCCGCCCTCCTTGCAGCTGCCGAGCAGCAGGCTGAAGGCATCGCTGAGCGCCAGGGATTTAGCTTTCGATCTGGACTTGCTTGGGCTCGAGGGGTACCAGCAGAAGCTGATCGATGAGATCTCTAGCACTCGAGCCGATCTATTTGGCTCTCTGACCCATCGGTGCTTTCTAAGTTGCACTGGCACTCGGCCGGAGCTCAATTCCAAGCCCAGATGCATCAATCTCCATTGCTTGCTGGCTGCAACTTGCCTTCTCGACCGCAACTTCATCGATCATTCGATTCATGAACTCGATCTCATTTCGGACTCTCTTGACATCGGTTCTTTTGACCTTCAAGGGGACGTCCGGCTGCTTTCTGATGTTGCCCAGGGATCGCCTAGGGCACGTCCGCCTACGAAAAAGTCTGTTTTAATCGATAACGCTGGAGTGGGCTATAGAGGTGGGCATGGCCCAGGCCCACCGGCCCATTAACAAATGGGCCGTACCAGGCACAGCACATTAAAAAAAATTCAAATTTGGCATGGCCCATCAGGGCCGTGTCCAGCACGGTCCAGCTGGGCCGTGCTGGGAGCCATGCCATGGCACGGCCCTGGTTGGCCATGCCATGGCACGGCCGCGCTGGTGCCTAGGCACTAGTGCGCGCTGGTGCCTAGGCATTGGTGCCTAGGCACCATCTATTACTTAGGCACGGCCTAGGCATCAGCAGGTGCCTAGGCACCAGCTGGGCAATTTCAGCCGTTAAAAATGGCTATATCAGTTTTTAACGGCTATATAGCCGTTAAAGGCTGTTGGGAGGGGTTTAGACCATTTTACCCCTCCCAACAGTCATATAACGGCTATATCAAAGGATAGTTTTGAAAAAAAAATTAGAAATTCTATAAATAGATGAACTCTCCCTCTATAACTACTATTTCTCTCTTCCAGCAAGTGCTCTAGTAGATTAGCAATTTAATTTTTAGTTTGCAAGTGTTCTTACAAGTGGCAAGTGCTCAAGCAAGTAGTCAAGTGCTACAAGGTCTTGTTGAGAGGCGAGAGCGCAAGAGGAAGCTCACAAATTCGGCTCCACGCCTCCACCTTTGATCTTTTCTCAATTCCTTTGTGGGTTTTTTTATTTTTTTGTATTTATTAATTAAAAATTTTAGATATGGCATCTTTTAACGAAAGTAATTTTAACATGCAATTGAGATGCTTATCTGCTTCAAAGACTAGTTGGATGCTGAGGCGAGGCTTCAAGATAAAGGTGGACATGACTTAACCAGCGAAGATGACGATGACACAAATACTGACTGATGAGTGATGAGTGAGTTATTTCTACTTTTATAATTGTATATTTTTATTTTTTAAATTGTTAAAAACTTAAAGAAAGTCATCTTTATTTTTTTTCTTTCTATTTTTTTCTCCTTGCTTATTGTATTATGTTCTGGAGGTCAGGCCTAGCCCCCCTCCTTCTGTACCATTTTAATTTTAAATTAATAAACTGGTAGGGGTCTATGCCAAACCCCCCACCTATAAGGTGGCTTTATATTAATAAAATTTTTTATTCCTAATAATTTTTTAATTTATCAAAAATATATATATATATTTTACAAATTTTTTTTATTTGAGCCGTGCACGGGCCAGGCCCTAGGTGTGCCGTGCCTGGCACGGCCCAGGCCCACCTGTGCCGTGCCTGGCACGGCCCATCGGGCCAGCACGGTGGGCTGTGCCAGGCACGGCCCAGGTGGGGTGCCGGCCCGGTACGATGGGCCGGCCCAGGCCCGTCATGGGCCGTGCCGTGCTGGGCCAACAGAAAAATTTTTGCGCCCGCACGGCACGGTTCATGGAGCCGTGCCGGCACGGCCCGGTACTGTAGCAGTATGGGGCCTTGCCAGGTGGACCTGGGCCGTGCCGTGCCATCGGCGGCATGGCCCAGTGCCTACCGCTAGTGGGCGAGGGCCAGGATAAGCGCGGTGCTGATGGGAAAGGCCAAGACGAGCCAGAGCCCAAACATCGTGGGCGTCCACCAAAGAATAAACGCGTTGTAATCGATAAATCTTCAGTGGGCTCAGGAACAGGGGCGAGGGCCAAGATGAGCCCGCGCCCGCTGAAGAAGCCCGCAAGGATGGCCCTGCTTCCGTTCCCAAGCGCCGAGGACGACCTCCGAAAGTCGCTAGAGGCCCACAGAATTAGCCTGCTATAGTAATTTTGATTTCGAAAGAGATCAAAAACTCGCTACATCGGATGATGCGGCAAACGCACATAGATTATGCACACATATTAATGCATATACGATATACGATAAGATTTATTGTCGGTGCTGCAAGATTTTTCCTTCTTATCTAACTGTTGTTTGTTAGTTGTTTTCTACTTTTCTTCGCCACCATGAGATCAGCCGCAGTAAATGCAATTTTTTTTTGTTCTGACAGAGGATTGAATTGTTTTACATTTTATTATTTTCTGTTTATTAGGGTAACTGAGTGTATAAGAGAAAGGGTTGTTTGGATGGGTTCCATTGGCATTATTGTCGTTGGCCGCCTTCCAAAAATGAGTTGTGATTTTTGCCTTAACACCTTGCTTAATGACTTTTTTTGGGACCTGACAATATGTCCGGAGTTTTGAATTAAAACAAGAATGACGAAAAATGTTTCAATTGTACTGAGCTTGACTCTTGGAGCACTAAGCTTCTTAAATTCAAAGAAGGTGAAAACCGTGCTTGGATCAAGACATGTTAAACACAGCGATCTATCCTCAAAATATAATGATCCGATTCGATCCGAACCTTCTACTACAAGCACGATTGCGTAGAGGTGTAACCAAACAACTTTTTATATGCTAAAAAAAATTTATAATAATAATATAATATAATAATAAAAAAGAGAATTCTTTTTGAGCAAGGCTTCTTCAAAATTTTTTAAATTCTAAATTCTTAAGCTTATTTATAGGAGTTCAGTCCATAATGGCGCCTCATAGCCATTATCTTCAAATCACTTCAAATAATTAAAAATTTAAATTTTTTAGAGATTCTTCACGCGTACCATTTGGCCATGCAAACGTTCATGGAACGTTCATGGAATGCTCGTATGTGACGCAAGTGCGCCGCCACTCATGGGAACACTCGTTCCTTTCATTTCCTTTTTTTAATTTAAACTTTGTTTTCTTTCTTTTTTTTAACGTAAAAAAGGTCAACAAATTATTTTTGATATTACTAATTTCAATTAGGAAAAGCTTGTTTGATTCGATATGGTGTGTCAGAAGATGAGATCGAAAAAAATTATCTTAAGAAAAACTCCAACCCCTATGAACAGTACCAATTCACCGATGCCATGTCATGTCAGCTAACCGGTAGGATGATGCATTGTGTGTTGCAGTCCATAACATTGCTTTTCTAATTAAATCTCTGAAAAGGTTTTGCTTGTCAACTTCATTAGAATTTTGGAGGCCAGTTATAAAGCATAGAGAAATGGAGAGAGACACATCAACAAACCATGCTTCATTAGAATTTTGGAGGCCAGTTATAAAAGATACCACCAACCTCCTCATAGCTTATGCTGCATTGCTACGCCGTGCACGTGTACGCTCTCAATTACATAAATGGAAGCACCTCCCATCCCATGTCCCATTTGGAGGGGATCGAGCCAACGGTTGGCGGCTTTAAAAGAGGCCACTGTGGCTTCTCCCCACTTCTAATGGAACAATGATCACGCCAAAGAGTTTCTTGGGACCATGACCATCGCTTTCCCCACCAACAACACTAACGGTTGATTAATGAACACTAAGGCATACACTTGGGACGTTAAGGTGAAGCCTCATGTCTTTCCCTAAGTTTTTGCAACGATATGATGCTTGCCTCTCAATGTTTTTCTCCTTTGTTTTTGGCTCACGAACCGTTGACTCGGAAATTTGCAACTCTCTAGAAAAGGCCGGATCGTTCTTCATTATTAAACTCTTTAGTGATATTTGTCAGGATTATTTTGGTTCTCATTACTTCATTTGAATCTCGATAGAGGAAGACAGCTTCATCTAGTCATTGTATTATCTCGCTTGCTCCTTTTTCTCAGTTGTTATATAGCTGAAGCTGGAGCAAAGCCAAATATTCTATGCTATGACAGCCTATTAATTCCCAGTGTTTGTCAGGCTTCATTTCTGCTGGTTACAACCGGAGACTGTCCCGCTTCGGAGTATGAATTATTCCAGCCACCAGTAACTGCAATAAGGACATGAAGCTCTTCCATCATTGTAAGCATCATATTACAACCTATGCAAGCAAAACCAAAAAATTTAAAATGTTTGGCAGCCAGTACATAAGATCATGCAAACTGTTGGAGCATTTCACCATCATAAAGCATCATGTTTAATCTGTCGAAGAAGAAATCATATCTTGGGGATAGGATGGGGCCATGAGCAATAATCACATAATTACCATGATATCATCATAAAAAAAATCCCTGTTGAGTTAGCATTGTAAGTAATGGCATCAATGACATTCGTAGGCCCTGTGGTTTTCTACCTCAACTAACGCCAGCCAACCACTCTTCCACAAATACAAGAGACAGAAATTGAACACTTGAAACAAGATAACATTCGTGCAAGTAGATAAAGGGATACAATCTCCTGAAATCCAGATAACCCACCAACTTGTTCAAGGTCAATTTGCTTTGCAGTAAGGAACATGTTGGCACTTCTGATACAAAATGGCTACTACTTCTAATACCTTAGCAAGATAGGCTTTTCCATGGTCTGAAATGGCACCATTATCTTCTCGATCAGTCTCTTTCATTGTACAATACCGGCAGAAATTGAGGGGCTAGATGATTGTTCTATAATGTTTGCCAGGAAATAGTAAAATAAGTAGCGATCAATACCTTGTCAATGATACCATATTCAACTGCTTCACTAGGACTGAAATATTTTGGGCATCTGATATCTTTCTCAATCTGCCGAGGAGGTTTCCCTATATACCACGAGTAGAGAAACACCTGATAGAATACACGAGTCAAATGCAATGACTAGATTGAGATGCACTAACTTTTTTTAAGGATGTTATAAGAAGCAGTTCAATTTGGTAGACTCTCTCTGCTTTCATGGCATGAGGTTTACTGATCAAGTTTACTGATGCTTCTGAACTATCTAGGCGGATGATAATTGTCCAAGGATCTCTACTACTACAAGAATTAAAATATATGACCTCATTCAGACCAGGGTCATTCCTAGAAAGCTAATCAAGTCATTTGTTTAGAAAATTTCGCATCTACAAAGTCTAATTGTGATTACCTGAAAGCTGCTACATTTACTCAAAAAGGAAGGGGGAAAAAATATAGAGCTAACCATATTGTGTAGGTCTTATGTGATAAACGGATTCATGATGCTATAATGAAGTCATTCTACAGTACTGCTGCAAGAAGTTGGAAGATAGGATAAAAAGATAAAGATATCATCTCCTCCAACTCAATCCCTGGCTGGCAAGCAGATTGTTGTACTGTAATATTATATATAACCTTCCCTTGTCTTGCGTGGATGTTCATCCCCCTCGCACTGGCAAGTGTTCGTATTTGTATTCCAGAAGGAAAAAAAATATTCAGCACCAAGATAAATCACAACCAACCCAGTCACCCATTGATTTTATCTTTTCTCCAGTGTAACCAGTTCACCAATCTGAGTTAGGAGGGAGGGCAATGGGAAAGACTAACTGGTTATCATAAATATTAGTCAAAATTCTTTTCAATGAAAATGCTACGTATGTTTCATATAAACTTAAGCACAAAATTTTGAAGTTCTAACATAAGCAACTGCAACAGTACACACATCAAAATAACAAAATGCAGTCAAATTTACCAATTCTGCCTTCACATTATTCAATGCTATTCTTCCTAGATCAGTATCTGTTGCTTGCCCATGATACCTAGCAGCAGGCTCCACATTGAAAACAGGATATTGTTGTCATGTTAAAATATCAAAGAACATATTTAATATCTTAACAGGAAAAAGATTAGATGTATTTTCTACCACCGCTACCAGCAAGGAATGAGACCTATGCTTCAAAAGCAAATTAAAAGGCTTAAATTACTGATGAAGACTAAAAGTGGAGTTATACTTGCTTAATCATTATTGTAGATGATGGTAAAGCAGCACGGTTCCCTCTCGCACCAGCAGCCAAAAGTAAAGCAGCTTCTCCCCAAGCATTGCCAACACAAAGTGTGAAACAGGTGGTTTAACATATCTATTCAGCATAACAAAGCAAATCCCACGTGAGATTCAAAGTTCATAGTGATGAGAAACAATCAACTTTCAGAGAGTTAACAGGGACTTCCAGCATAGACTCGGGTATTTTGAGCGGGTGGCTTGCCAGCCTGGTACTAGAATCATACATAGCATGCCGCGTTGTTTGATTGCAATCATGGCACACACTGACATGATATATATACCATGCTTTATCATGCATGCCAACCGGCACGTCTTTCCATGACTCCTAGTGTAGCTGGAAAATAATGGCATGGAAACCTAGTGGAATTGCAAATGAACAACTGAAAACCATGCCCCAGAAATTCTAGGTCGTGAAGCTAGTTGGCGCTGGTCCAACAGGTCATGCAATGCATGCAAATGCAAAGCATATAAGTACAGTCATGTTGGGCTTTGGGCCGTGGGCTTTCTGGAAGAGTGACATGTCATATTGTTTTATAGATCCTTAAATGTCATATATCACATCCAGGAAACATTGCTTAGAGCAACACTACAAGTTTTATGCACCAAAAACCATGAAGGTATGATATAAGCTTGCATGTAATAAACAATGCTTTGGTTGTGAACAATTAAAACATCAATTTTGGCAAAGAAAATATACAAAGTTCAATAAATTTGTTTAATAAAGATAGTTTGGAATGAAATGATTGAACAATTCCAGAGACTCTTCCAAAGGTTAAAGAACACAGTCTCTTATTTCAACTACTTCTTGCTTCATGATAATGGGTCTATTGGGCCAAACCTTTCATCTATTTCAAGGAAATCAAAAAATTTCCAAGAAACACATCTGCATATTTATATACCTTCTCAAGCTTTTTGATGGGCCTCTTTTCCTCACACCATCTTGGTATTAAGTCTGCATGGCAAATACGAAAAACAAGATACCATCTTGGTATTCGGCCTCTTCCACTCATGTCTGCATATTCATATACTTTCTTCTTAAGCCTTTAAGGGCTTATCATATTTGTTTATCATCAATTATTAGACTCCCTAGGGTTGTCCTGCATCACATATCATGAAAATATAACCATAAAGGCAAGCAGCTGACCTCATAATATCATGAATTGCAAAAGCTTCAGTTTCATAGCCCAATTTTTTACCACCCTAAAACAAAAATAACTTATCATCAGAAGTTTGCAGCATTAAACCCAGGAAACATAGGATATATGATGCAAATATAAGGAAATAATTGCCACCAGATAAATTTTGAAGAAAAAATACATGAATTATTGGCTCCAGGGTACTGCTTTGGAAATAGATGGGCCAACACCAACACAACAGCCGCCATAACCATCACGCACACACAAATCCTCAACTGTCACAGGCATGCACATATATGGTACGTAGCATATACACTTTAAGATACGTATATAGACTTCCAAATGTTTATACACAATATCTTCTTTTGTCCTTCTTCTATATATCTGACTATGGATGTCAATGAGAGATTGAGGCTTATTAGATTGGAACCCAGAGTTATTAAAATGTTCTAAAATTTTGATCAAAGCATTAAACAAGCAACCCAAAAGGTTTTCAGCATAATCTTAGAAAATTAGGTCACCATCAAGTTGTTTCTTTTCTTTTTTCTTTTTCTATTCATTGAAAATCCTCCAGGAAATTGGACAACCAAATCAGCAATTTATGCTATTTGAGAATATATTTTATTAATTTAGATATTTTTTAAATTATTTCAGGTTTCCATATCTTCTAAGAGTTCTTAATTGTAACGAATACTCTTACAATGAAAACTGTACCGGCAGTGAGCAATGACAAAATCTTGGACTTTTGTAAATAGCATAAAACTGAATATATAAGCAAAAGGGTGGGACAAAAAGTTGATCGACTTTATACAAATCAGTCACCATAAGGCATCAACTATAGTATAACCCCAAAGAAGAGAAGCTATACCGAAAAAAATGCTGGGTGAAATTCATCATAAATATTCGTCATAAACATTCAAGCATAGGAATAAATTTTCCTTAGCTACAGTTTCTTTTTTTTTAAAAAAAAATCTACCTTGAAAAGGCTAAGAATTATTCTTAAATGCTTGTTTAGTTAAGATGAATGGAATATGTGAAAAAGGATTTAGCAATGCTGACAGTAACATCATGACACCAGAGGTTTCCCCTCATAGCATCTATTGGTGAATAAGGATTCACAAAACTAAACTCAAAGAGTTCGCACAAGGTTTGATGGTTACAATTATGACCATAAGCTTACCTAGGTAACAGATAGCCTGATTCAATCCTGCTCATGCATAAACTTATCATTAAATAAATTATTAAAATAGAAAATTTAACAAATGTGACAGATTTGTGAATCGTTGGTATGTGAATTTAAATATCACAAGAAATATAAAAGGTTTGTGATAAGAACATGGTAGTGCATTACAAAAAGCCAAAAATATGATTCCCTCGAGCAACTTCCTTTGCAAGCACAAGCTGAACCATTAAAATTTATTCCCTTGTGATAATACAACAAGCCCTCAGCTTTGTATTAAGTTTTAGGCACTCTATCATGACATCATCTATTAGAAATTGGAAATAGAATATCTCATATTCGCACATAAGCCACTAACTTAGGGCAATAGAATATCAATAACTACTTGAGTCATACAAATTGCCTGGTCCAGGAAGTAAAATGAAATCGAGAGAAACAACAAGTACATGTTTTTTCACTCCTGAATGGTACTTTACGCTGATGTGAGAAGGAATTTTGGGTGAAAGAAATTCATCAAGTCTTCTTTTCCTTTAACAAAGAAATGATTGCATGCCGAAAAGATAATAGAACTAATTGAAGTATTTCAGATGCCAATAAATATAGACATCACTAAAACCCCAAATTAGGCTCACAAATCCTAAATGCAGGAGACTGCAAATTTCATAGGTATTGACAGGTATTTCTTTGATCAATATAAGATTTCTACCTTTTGTAAATTTCCAAAGCCAACACCTCCTATAACAATATAGTCTTAAAAAATGCACTTATAGATTTGTATGCTGGTAGAAGCATAAAACAAAAAAAGATTTTACCTTAGATGTGCCAGTTGAATTAATGTAAAGATAAATTGGCTTCTCAGCATCTTCATGCTGAAGGTAAAGAAACTCTGCAAGGATCAGCTCTATTACAGAGGGGACAAGAGGCATGCCCAAGTAAACAATTCGATTTTTATATTGGTAAGATGGCAGATCTGGAGGTGGTTGCTCCCATGCACTTTCTCTCAAGAAAGGGATGACCTGATAATAGAAATAGGGGCACATTTTTTAAAGCAGGAATTGCATATAAGATTACAATGTACATGGAGGCTACAGCAAAAGTATAATGTTCAAAACCAAGTTAAAATCTTCAGGTCCTTAATTATCCAACAAGCAACAAAATAACAATTATTGTTACCCATGTCTACATAATTAACATAAACATAACGTTAGTTATTCAGGTCATCGCATAGATCCACAAGTAAGAGAACAACCAATCAAAACAAATTGCTCAAAGAAGAAATAGTTTCTTGCAACTAGCAAAAGGTAAACCAAGTAATAGAGTAGTATCTCCCAGCTACTTTGTGATAGCTTCATGAATTTTCATTCACCAATCATTTCTTTTAAGAGCTACCTCTTGTGTTGCCGCAACTCCTTTCCAGCAACTGCCATCCACTTCACATTATATCTTCGTCTCCTCAGTCTCCTCGGGCATTCGTTGTACATTCCCATACCATCATCCCAATCGGTTCTTCATCATTCTATTACAACTTCTTTTATATAGTCATTCCCCACTCTATTCTCCAGGTTTCATAGCTATTTCGTTTCATCCTAACATTCTAATCTCTATTACCGTTATGTAAGTTTGCTTAGATCTTCATCCCGCAGCCATTACATAGAACTTCTCTTAAGTTGCTACGTTAATCTCTATTACTACATCAATCACGCAACACCCGTTCAAACTAGAGAGTAATTTTGAACGCGAAACAGCGTAGCAATAAGCTCGGTAGATTAATAGATAAACAACTGAGAGGGCTTTCTGGAGAGAATACTGGGGTGGCGACACGCTGTTTGCTACCGGACAAGAAGGGGGGAGTGCGGGAACTCTGACCGAAGAAAAGTTCGCCCGAGAGGGTCCGACCGATGAAGGGGACAACAAAACTGGTGGTGAGAGGAGCTCTTGGGGGAACAGCAGGAGCTGAAGGGTTTAGAGCTCCTCTTGGTTTGCTTCTGCTGCTCCGCGGGCGCTCCATGGAGAGAGATAACTTGCTCGCTCCCCAAGAAGCGATGGCGAGCGCCATTTGGGAGAGAGGATGACGAGAAGGGACGAGAGCTCCCCTGAAGCAGGAAAAAGAGAGAATACGCACCTCCAGGTACGGTGGAGGGGGGTTTTCAGCGGTCAAGCCGCGGCTTTTTGCGGAGCCACGATTGAGCCCCGACCCACCCATGCGAAGGGTTCCACCACCGAGGTAAAGATTTTTGCTCCATTTATTATTTCAAAACAAATAAAAGATTTTGGTCTGAGACTCTGGAGCAATCAGGAGGACTTGCCTTCATGTTTACAAGCCTGGTTAGTGGCATCATGCATCCATTGTTCAAGGAGAAAAATGTTCTTCAATGCCCCTTCATTCTTTTTCTTTCTTCAATGCCAAGCGTATAAGGTGTGGGATTCTAAAAGTAAACAATTAAATACGTTTTCAAAAATGTAAAATGGGCTAGTTGAGGTCTTTGGCACTTGAGGAACTGAAAGCACTGAACTACTCATTTATTTTGGCTTCTTAGCAGGTCATTAATGTGAGGACTCATGTAATGTGTGCTTTTAGTCTCTCATTTGTTAGCAAATCTTAAGTATAATGTAAGGACTAATAAATATTATTTATTTATTTTTAATTAAAAACTTGTGTTGTTACCAATGATATTAAAGAAGTAAAGACTTAAAAAAACTGTGTAGCACTGGATTTTTTGTATGGATTATGACCCGTTTATAATGTTTGTGATTAGATTCTTGATCTAATAAAAATGCTTGGACTTATATAAGAAAATTTATGAGGATTTATGTCAGTTTGCATCTAGTCTCATAATGATTGTGCACTAAAAAAAGAAAAGAAAACTTGAATACTTACGAATCAAAGCCCCTAACTTAATACTTTTCAATTAGCTTTTTTGAGCCAGATCTTTTGGATAATTACAATCAATCTCCACGTCTCTTACGAGATTAATTGCAAGATGGTATATGTATCAACACAGTAATCGGTGATGACTTATATCTTCAGCACGGGGATCCGAGCATTATGTGTATGCGTTGAGGCTGCCAAATTTATAATTATGTTGAAGCCTCGATACGGAGATGTAACCATGAATACCCAATCTATATGACTAAATCTTTATAATAATAAAGGATAGTATTTAAAAGGAAATTATAGATCAGGTAAAGATGGACCGGCTCCATATCTAACCTCCATAATTAAATCTTGGCTGGTGCTTCCATGACTAACGTCCCTGTTCATCGATAAGGTTCAGGGATTTGCAAGCTCCCATGCTCTCACCAAAGGAACAGAGAAAAGAATGCAAAAAAGTTCTCTGTCTTGTCTTCTTGAATGAAACAGCATGTCCCAACCTCTCTCAAAAACTCATCCTGCTTTCTCTTTCTCATGTCTCACGTGGTGCATGGGAAAAGGGACAGGGAAGGTGGGCTCTGCTGCCGTAGAAGAGAAGAAGGAAGAGGCTATTCCTCTGGAGCCGGAGTCTCCGGGCTCCAATGGAGCTACGGTGAAGGCGGTGATTCCTGCGTTCGAAGACCCGAGAAGGGTCGGTTTCGAAGACCCGAGAAGGGTCGGTGGGACGTGGGATTTGAAGCTGTTTGAGAAGGATGGCAAGACTTAGCCCGCATCATAGTCTTTGCTCTTGCATCAGTATTTTTATTTTTTTTGGCCTTCTAGTTTATCTTTGTTCTTTGTTCTTTGTTTCGTAGTGCTCACTATATAACATTGTGGTTTATTGTTTATGGGACTCATTTAAATCAAAATTCTTTCTTTTTGTTTTTTTTTTGTTTGGGAAGTGGGTGGTGATGGTTGGTAAGGTGGCATCGGTTCTGATGAAAATTGTGATTTTCTTCATGCATTAGTATGCAACTAGGAGCAGTCTGATGTATTGATTCGTCCTATGGACAGGTGGAATGCAGTGAAGGGTCGAGAATCTGGACACAATCCAGTAGTATTGGACTAGACTGAAGGAAAAGTTTTGCAGCACCACATGCTGCACCACATGAAGTCGTACAATTCAATTAAACTAATCTAAACATTTTTTTCAACTACATATAGGGTTAGCTATATGAATCTAATTTTTTCACTCTACTCTATTTAAAATTAAATTGATATTTTAATTATTAATAATTATATTTTTTAAATATTTTATTCATATTAGCGATATAGTCATACATATCAAAAATTAAAAGATATTTCTGTTAATGACATGCGCATGCATGCATCGTGCACCAATAATCATGCGCAATGCACTTGTTCTGCATCGCACGTGTGCAATAAGACTTTTTTTAGACTGTATTTAAATTTTAATTGCTCAGTTATTGTTGCAATAGAAAAGAAAAAATTAACAAAAACATAAGAAAAAAATATGAAAGGAAAAAAAACAAACATACAAAAAATCTAAAAGGAAAAAAAAAATTATGATGGTTTGATCACATTAATATCTATTCCAACAAAAATAAAAATAATTTTATAGCAAAAAAGATTTGAGATTTATAACACATACTCTCTCTCTTACAAAACCTTACATATTCTAATACTTAAGAATAACATTTAGGTTACATTGAGTACTAAAAAGTGATTTTATAGTGTTTTACATGGATTAAAATTAGCATTCTTCATATATATATATATATATATATATATATATAAACATATCAAATCATGATCATATTAGGCTCTATAGCATATCAGTCATGTCTATTTAGGGCTATGTGTATATAGACATCAAGTCAAACTCTTTGGTGGTGATGGATTCACAGTAATATATTATTAGGAAACTTATATTTCTCGTTCATCTTTCATTTCACAATTAGATTACTACGAATACATGGTTAGCATATTTAATTTGTCTTAGCAGTATTAGTTTAGATTCCTAAGAATTCAAGGTTTTATATTATCATATCCTTTAATTTTTTGTAAATTTTATTATAATTTTTTATCTTTAAGCTGTTGCCTTTTTCTCCCTTTCAAATATGAAATATTATAGTAAAAAAAAAAGGATTCTTTGTAAAATCATTTTACAAACATATTTATATTTAAATATTATAAATATTTATATTTATTATATAAAAAATATTATCTTATATAAAAATATAATATCTAAATATTTAAATATTATTTAGTGCATATTAAATATGTAATCAAATTAAATATTATTAAATATTGATATATAAGTCAAGAGTATAATTTAATATTATCAACTTTTAGTAATCTAAGATACCCATATTTTAAAATGGAATCAAATTACCATGATTTTTAGTAATTTTAGATTATTTGAAATAAAATATTACCATTTAAATTACTATATCTAATTGCTAAAGATAAATTGTATGGTAATCTTAGATTATCAAAGTAGATTATTACGAACCAAATAGCCTCTAAGAATAATGCCTTGACTAATAATTGATGTTGGTTAATAGCGGTTATATTCAATTTTGAAGATATGCTATGTTTCCTATTTTAAAAAATATGTAAATTTTTCTTTCTGACCGTGTCCAACTATCATTTATCTCAAAGTATACTTGATTAAGTGATGCTTTACATAGTACACCTGATTAGGATTTTCAGCATCGAATTTGGTTTCACAAAAATTATATGCCACATTCATATATAAAAATTATAGGAAGGTCAAGTAAGACATCATTGGATATGTAGTTGCCCTAACTGTTTTATGGTCGGAAGGTGTTAAATTTTGAAACTACTTAATTATATTCAACAAGTAGACATTTGAAGAAAGAAATTGAAATTTTTTTTAAAAAATTTTGTCAAATCTCATCATTTGCTATTAATAGTCAATAGAGAGAGAAGGGGGGGGGGGGGGGAATTTTGTGTGGTATTGAAATCTTTTGAATACGATAGTTTTGAAAATTAATATGGGCAATCAATTTTGATGAAATTCATATTAAAATTTTTTATGAGTCTAATTAAGAATCTAACTCATATCCCAACATAAAAACCATTTCCTTCGTTCACTTTATCTCACTCACATCCCGTGACCATTATCATTATCATTATCATTCATAACAGATTCCTTTTATTCTTCTAAATCCTGTATATGACATTTTGGTTATAAATAAAAGGCATTATATTTCAGCAAATTATAATTATAATGAACCCTATAGATTAGGGCAATAATTTAAGGGATATGATGAGATCATGCTAGTGAGACCTAAAATCTTAAAACCCTAATATAAAATATTTTCAGTCAATGGGACATTGAGTTAGGGATCAATGCTACTAAAAAAACTGGCACATCTTATGTATGCTCGATGCAGAGGATGATTGATCTCACAATCACTTATGTGCAATACTAATACAAAGATGTGGGTGCTCATTAGAAGAATGAGTTCATTGAATTGACCTACCAAGAGAACATCTTATGGATGCTTACTTATTTGTCAAAAGATGATTCTCTAAGTGGAAGTTGAGCAAGTGATCCTTAGGCCTGAGGTCACCATAGTATCTTGTGCACATGAATCCATGTTTTGGTTTACACTCATTTATGATATTAAGTTGTGTACGAGATATTCTGGATATGATGGATTGTGTACGAAGATTATGAGTAGATCAATAAGGAATCAATTACTTCTAGTAAGAGAAGACTACATCCTACTTGCTCTAATCTTATAATTATTTAGAAAGTCTTTGATCAAAGCAGAATGAAAAATTAAAAAGAATTTTTAATATTTTATTAATTAAATTATCATTAGAAGGTTAAGAGAAACATGAATAAGTAATAGAGTTTGACATTGTTCTATACTCATATACTTATTCGAGGTGCAGTGTGATTGAAGGATTGAATTGCATGGTAACTTGCCACTGAAGGGTATGTTTGGTATAATCACCAAATTTTATAATTTTCAAATAGGCATGATACATTGCTAGATGTCAATCTTGTTTTGTAGGTTTGATTGGATTATAGAATTTGATTTGATCAACAATTAGAAAGGATTCTTATTATCAAGTTCGGGATCACATTGATTGGACCTATAAGGATTAGAAATGTTTTAATCATGATAGGTCAACTTGCACCCATACCTACTGCTGGCTAGATATGGAATCACTACAACAAAATTCATTTTTGCAACCCTTTTTTCCCGACGCTATGGTGGAGCGTTGGGAAATAGCGCAGACCGACGACGCTTTTAAATAGCGTCGGCATATAAATAACGTTGCCGACGCTTTAAAGCGTCGCCATAGTACGACGCTTATTAGCGTCGTCTAATTAAATTTTGCCGACGCTTTAAAAGCGTCGACACACGACGACGCTTAAAAGCGTCGTCATATATCGATATATATGCTTGCAACCGAACCTCCTTCCTCTCCCGTGCCTTCTGTGAAGCCCTAGCCGCAACTCGGAGCCTCCTTCCTCCCGGTGCCTTCTGTGAAGCCCTAGCCGCAGCTCGGAGCCTCCTTCCTCCCCGATGCCTTCTGTGAAGCCCTAGCCGCAGCTGGAGCCTCCTTCCTCCGCTATTCCGTTTCGCCCTTCTCTCCGATTCACTCGTGCCCGCTCTGTGGGATGTCCCCTGCTTCTGGACGCAGATAGCCTGCTCGAGAACTTCGTCGCACATGCGAGGCCTTGTGACCATCTGCACCACTTCCCAGCTCTGGAATCGTTTCTCCTCTTCTCTCATTTTGTCGACGCCTTTTCTCCTTGAAACCTTCTCGCGAAACTGGTAGTTATTCCGGAAGTATTCCTCAAAGTGAAGAAGAGCAGAAGAGATCGAGCTCCTTCAAAGGTATTAAATTGAACTCTTGGAGATCTCTCTCTCTCTCTCGCATCTCCAAGCTTTTGACTTCAACTGCAGTCACACTGGTTCTTTAGCTCACAACTTCTAACTCGTAGGTTCTTTAATTTTAAGCTCTTTGGCTCACAAGATGAAGGAAAAATATAGTTACTATCCAATTCTTTCAGAGATGTGGTTTGGTTTTTAGGATTGCTTGCATTAATTTGTGTTTGATGCCGATGTGAAGGTAGAGGTTTTTTCCTATTGCTGATGTGATCTCTTTTTTTTTTTTCTGGTTATCCTAAACCTTTGCGTTTTTTATTTTAGACTTCTATGTGATTTCACAACCACCAGTCGTTGAGATGCTTATCTTTTTATTTTTTATTTTTTCAAAATACTTTGAGAGTTTAGGATGGATTTAATCTTCCGAAAACCATGTCACTTTCCTATTTGGGACCTCCTTTGTCCTGTCTACTACGGTCGTGGGGGGTTTGGCCAGATCGAAGACCACGAATTCATTTCAATTCAAGGACTTTCTTGTCACAAAAGAAGATTCTTACTGAATGTCTTTTGCCCCTAATTTCAAATTTTGTTGTAGGCTTTTCTGTGATCAAGTTCTGGACTGCAAGCAATAGAAGTGCTTGCAGTCCTGAAGACCCTGACATCTATTGTAGGCAACTTCTAAAATTGCCTTGCATAAATAAGAAAGTAGATTTTTTGCCTGGAACTGAAGAAGCTTGATGAAAATTATGAAAGAATGTAAAATGAAAAATGGGTTAGAATCAACATTACTTAAGAACATACTCAAATTGCAGCACATAAGAAAATTATCTTAAAAAATCTCAAGCTGAAACAATGCATATGTAGGTGGCCTTCTTAGGTTGGCAGATGTTTAGGGAATATCCTTAATGCCAGCCCCAAAATCTTAACAGTCTAGTAATCGTGGAAAATATTTGCTAGCTGTTTGTTGAAGGCTACTAGTACCCAGGTCCCAATGAAGAGTCAACAATTATGGGGCATTGTTGGAAAGCCCTCTTCAAGTGTCAAGAAAGAAAGAAAGAACCCGTAGTATGCACTCTGCTGTGAAGTTAGTCTACCTGGTACCTCATGCTAATATAATTGTTCAAGATCTGGGAACATCAATGGTTGAAAGAGGTCACTATGATGACCGACATGTTAGGATGATTTATATTATCAATGCAATCGCAAGGATAATTTTGATTGGTTTTGACTGATTAAGTTGTTTAAATTCAAAGACTGCTTCATAATTAAGGCTCTATTTCATGTATTTTTTTTGGTGAGAGTCAGAAAGAATGTGCTGGTTCGTTAGTGGATGCTATGATTATTTGGTCAGAACAAACTATCCACTGAAGTGCTGATCCACATGGAAAATAGTATTGACTTCAAGGCCTGAGCCGTAGGTATACAAAATTACACATGTTTTGGCCATGTTTTGTTACATAGTTACACATTCTTTGGTGCAGTTGTGCCATGTTGTTTTGTTTTCTTTCACTTTCTTTTCCTTCCCAAAAGAAGACTTGTTTATTTCTTATAGTTCTTTATGTAGTCATAGATATTATTGGTGAAATTAATTATGTCCTTATAAAACTATGAGATTGTGAGTTGATATTATTCTTACCTGGTTATTTTGCTTCCTGTTTTCCTTTTTATGCTGATCTGTTCCATTTTATAAACTTTGTAGGAAAGTTCATTGTAAGTTATGTTCCTGTATGTGGAGAGAAAGAGTATTATCTTGGATGTGCTTGTGGAGAGCTGTTTGTCCCACCTAGTGCTTATGTTGCATTGTTTGGTTTGGTAGTTCAATCATCATTCCTTGGGGGTAAGTTTATTGAGCTTGTCCAGCTTGTGCTACAAAAATATGTTAAATGCAGTGGACAATAATTATACTTCTGTAGGTTTCTTATTGTCATTAATTTTTGAATATGTTAAATGCAGTGGACAAAAATATGTAGCTACATTTTTGAATTCTCATAACCAAGCTTTCAGGCAATCCAATCCTTGTATAATGAAGAGAATCTGAATATATCCTTTCATATTTATAAAATCAATGTTTAGCTTTATTTAAATTACCTAGCTGCAATCAAGTTCTTGTGGAACACATTTGATTGGGACAAGGGAGTAATTGAGGCACCATATAAATTTTTTTTTACAGTCTCGATTATTTCAAAAAAGAAAACATTTTAAGTCAATCATTTGCCAATTTATATCACAATTTTCTCGTGATATGATACCACGGACAACTTGAATCAGATAAAGTTTTGTGATATAATCTGTATCTGATTCTATTGTGTTCGCCTAATTCCTTGTCTCCTGAAAGCAAGATGGATTTTTCTCTTTCTTGTCACATCCTGCGCATTTACTTTGTTAGAATCTAGTTTTTCTTCTGCTGTATTAACTATCCTCATCATCTATTTTGTAATACCTCTCAAATTGCCAAGAACCTCCTTCATGGTAAAATGCTATTCAAAGTTCTGTTCTACTTCCTAGTTTGCAGAACAGGAGATCTATGCCTCCCCGGAACAAATTATCCTGCAATTATCCATTCATGAATCAATTTCACAGTATTTCTACTAATAGTTATTAAGCTCTATTTTGACACCATAGGTTCTAACAGTGTTAGATTATAGACTTGAACTATAACATATAACACAAGTGCAAGTTCAGTTTTTTGTCCATGACTTTGTCATCTGGCCTTTGATTGTTGCAAATTAAATTATTGAAAAGTTTAATTTGACAATAGACACTGTGCAAATGGTTTCATCCTAAAATTTTTCTTTGTTACCTTAGGTAAATTATTGAAAAGTTTAATTTGACAATAGACACTGTGCAAATGGTTTCATCCATATCCTTATTTCACAAGTTTGAGTTGCTCCTGCCAAAGTGAATAAAGACAAAACTATCAGATCAACAATCATATTTATTACTACTTTTTGCATGGTCATTCATGGTCAAAACTATCAGACAAAACTAACACTTGGCTTGCAATGAAGAACTCATGTTCATGGACTCTTACAAGGTTGGAGAAGCAGAAAACGGTTATAATGCTCTGATCCTTTATGCATTCTTTTCATTTATGTTCAGCTTGCCTTTTTATGCTCGTGCGTAACTGCACAAAATAATTTTCATTTTGGGATGATAGAAGGACATTGGCAAATATGTCTTTTTAATGTGCACAATGTCATGCTGAATCAAAAAGTGGTTATAAACATAATTCCATTAAGAAATAACTCAATGTGGACCTTTATATTGGGACTTAACAAAACTTCTTAGACAATGACTAGAAGAATGAAAGGACTGGTAGTTTGTGAAAGTTGCCTGCCTAATGCTCTCTAGGTTCATGCCAACTCTTAGGATTGATTGATGATGGATTTTCTCACAAAGTTCAGGAAGAAACATTATTCATTATCTTGAATTTACATAAAGGCAAGGATCAAGTTTTTAAAGGTACAAGGGCATACTGGCTAGGGATGGGTATAATATGTAGTTAGTATTTGTAAATAATAACTTATTTTCTCAAAATAATGAGTCATTTAAATCGTTTTTACACAATTTAGTTAGCGCAAAAGTAAAACCACTTGCTTGAGCTTTTTATAGCTGTGATAGAAAACAGGGCCAACATAAATAATAAACAAACATTGGTGAATTAGCAAAGAAAATAATAAAAAGTAGAGGTGCACTTTGCAAATCATGCTTCTTAAGTTCCCAATTATAATGAGAGGCCTGAGTTTTCTGAATGTCTGAAGGAAGTGAAGGGTGAAAGAACCTTGTTAGAGTATCTAAATAAAGTGGATATCCCCATGCATTTATCTTTGCCGCAATAATTGGTGTAATTCAATATTGACTTTTTATTAAATTTCATATCTCTTCCTTTAATGTCACAGTCAGTTTATTGAAGCCCTCCAAGTCTAATACCATCGTGCTTGCTGGATTAAGTGGTAGTGGAAAAACTGTTCTCTTTTACCAGGTACTGCTCTGTATCTTATATTTCTTTCTTTCTTTCTTCCTGTGGTGCTGCAATTGAAATAGATTATGGGTACTTAATTCCATAATATCATGCATTATGCTGAGATTCATTGTCGTAAGATGATTACAAACATGAGATTTATCAAGTGTTTCTTGAGTGTTGCCTCTCCCTCCTATAACAGAGAGTTTACAACAGAGCACATACCATGGGGTTGAGATGATTATGCAAGTGGAAGAATATGAAGGGCTGAGCCTAGCCTTTAACATTATTAACTGACAGGAACACCGAAGTAATCCAAGTTAGAAAGGCCCTCAAGCTCTTCTTCATATCCCACATTAAGTAGAACATCAAAGCTCACATGGTGGACTAGGTATGTCCAAGCAGCATGCAACCACAAAAAATACTGACTTGAAAATAACTCCAGAACCATGTCCAAAGTAGCGTGAAATGTCAACGGCCAGTTTAATGGCAAGCAATTGCTCCCAAGCAATATACATACGGCAATCAAATTGCCTCCATATTAAAACTTACTTTAGAACTTAGAAGGCACCAGAACTTAGAAAATAGAAACTACATGTTCATCACATAAAATACTGATATAAGCAAACGAAAAGTAACCATATTTGCTCCATAAAAATAGTAAAACCAACATGTTCACATAGCGAACTTCAGATCCTTAAACCAACATCCACAGCAGATAGAGGATCCATACAACCTGACAATCCTTTATGCTATTAAGTAAACTTATTCAGACCCATAAAAAACCCTTACTCTATTGAGCATATACCTAAAGATTAAAATAATCAAGTGTTTCTTCTTCTATTGAGCAGATACAAAAGTATTGGTACAGCTTTTGGTGCCAATATTGCTGTCCTTGGGTTCAGCTTTGAGATTTTCTTTTCACTTATATAGAGTTCCCCCTTCATGCTATTTATGAATTCATGTTCTCAAGGTAATTCTCCACAGATATCTGCACTTTAATCACCATTTACCAGGAATCAAATGCCATGGAATAGTTGTATTTTCCATCTTTTCTCTTCCTTTGGGTAACTATGATTTATGTTCTTTTGCAACAGTATCTTCAATGGCCATAGTCCTTCCTGTTTTTCATCCCCTTTTTAAACCTTATTTTTCTCAAAAAGACTGATAAGGGCATGTAAATTTGAATATATCTCTATGCTCAAGCTTCCATAATGAGCACAAAAACCTAGCTATGATCATCACATACATCATTTTATTTATTTAAGCACACAAAAAAACTACTCAGACTAGAGCAATCGAATGGATAAAAAATGCCGAGAAGATATAGAACCTGAAAGCCAAGAGTAACTAAAGCATGTTTTTCTGATACATGACTTTATAAGCTACATATTAGATGCTATAGTTTATAATTATCCAAAGAAATTTTCTTATGAGATTTTTTCTATAAAAATGATGCCTCAATGAATGAGACTTGTTGGGAACATGCATCATAGATTTTTTTTTCTTTTTCCTTCTTTTTGGATAAGGGCCAATATCTTCAGCAAATTGTACTTGTTGGATAGTCATGCTCATGTCATGGCTTCACTGAATGCTCTGATATTGCAAGGTGGACCTTAGTTCATTGTTCTTCATTGTAGGTACTTGTGTTACATGGGGTACTTTTTCATGTGCTTTACTTTTTTTCAAAAGTTTTACTTCTTTCACCATGAATGTGCATTTTTGGGGCTATATCAGACTTATGTTGGTAAAATACGTGCAGGATATTGGATAAAAGTTGATTGTTTATCGATCATTTATCCTACAATGGATAAAAGTTGGATAACTAAACCGAGAAATACAACAGAATATTTAGATGGAGTTCGTGAGTTCATTAAATTTGGTATGGATAAAGGTAGTTTGAATGGAAAGATTTCATGTCCGTGTCGGCGATGTGTTAACAATTCTTACTTAGATCCACAAACCGTTGAAGAACATTTGATATGGAATGGTTTTTCAAGAGGTTATACTGTATGGGTTTTTCATGGAGAATGTACGTTGCCATTATCAAGTAATCAACCCTCCTCAAGTAATCAACCCTTCTCGTATGATCTTGGATCTGGTAATATGCAAGATAACCTTGTAGGAGATGATATGACAGGTTTAATCGGAGATGCTTTTCGACATGGTGTTCAAAACTTTGTGGGATCAACTAATATACATGAAACGGATGGAATATGTGATGGTTCTACATCTATGGAACAAACATTCGTTGATGAACAATTATATCCGGGTTGTTTGAAATTTTCTAAGATCTCTTTTCTTATACATTTATTCCATATAAAATATATGAATGGATGGTCAGGAAAGAGTTTTACCATGCTTCTTAAATTACTAAAGGATGCATTTCCAGAAGGCATTGATTTACCATCCTCTTATTATGAAGCAAAGAAAGTTGTCAACAAATTAGATCTTGGATATCAAAAGATCCATAGTTGTCCAAAAGACTGTATGTTATATCATGGTGAAAATGCT
Source organism: Calamus simplicifolius (assembly GCA_900491605.1). NCBI lineage: Eukaryota > Viridiplantae > Streptophyta > Magnoliopsida > Arecales > Arecaceae > Calamus > Calamus simplicifolius. The sequence continues at coordinate 20,207 of UESW01003709.1, read as the reverse complement.
GATCGAGAGTCATGCAATGTATGTGGATCTTCACGATGGAGATGCGGAGAGGATGAGGATGATGTAACGAACAAAACAAAAAAACCAGCGAAGGTACTGCGTTACTTTCCTCTTATTCCTCGATTGAAAAGGCTATATTCATCATCGAAAACAGTTTCATTAATGAGATGGCATGATGAAGGGCGTACAAAGGATGGAATGTTGAGACATCCAGCAGATAGTTTAGCATGGAAAGCTTTTGATGTTAGGCATTCTGATTTTGCCTCTGATATTCGTAATGTTCGTTTGGGTTTAGCTTCAGATGGCTTCAATCCTTTTCGCACTCTAAATTCTACATATAGCACTTGGCCAGTTGTTCTAATACCATACAATTTACCACCATGGTTGTGCATGAAGCAATCATCACTTATCTTGTCAATGGTTATTCCAGGTGATAAGGGTCCAGGAAATGATATAGATATTTTTCTACAGCCTTTAATAGAGGAATTGAAACAGTTATGGGAAGGTGTCGATGCAATTGATGCTTCAAATGGTGAAACATTTAAACTACGGGCAGCTCTGTTGTGGACTATTAATGATTTTCCAGCATATGCCAATTTATCTGGCTGGAGTACAAAAGGAAGGGTTGCATGTCCTTGTTGTGCAGATTCGACACATTCAAATTGGTTAAAACATGGAGGAAAATTTTGTTATATGGGACATCGCCGATGGTTAGAATCAAATCATCCGTTTCGTTTTCAGAAAGATTTATTTGATGGTACCATAGAATTGAGATGTGCACCAATTCCACCTTCTGGAACTAATGTTCGTATGCAAATTGATTCAATCAGTTACAAATATGGTAAATTCTCAAAGTCTTCTCAAAAAAGAGGAAGGAATGATCAAGAAGAAGTGACAATTGGTAGTATGGATGCACAGATATTTGAAGATCCAGATAATTTTTTGGAAAAAGAAAATGAGGAAGATGTACAGATACCATCCACAAAGCAGTCTATCAAACATATATGGAAAAAAAGAAGTATCTTTTTTGACTTACCTTATTGGGAACATAATCTGATTCGACATAATCTTGATGTCATGCACATAGAGAAGAATGTTTGTGATAATCTGCTTGGAACATTGTTGAATCTTGATGGAAAGACCAAAGATAACATGAAGGCACGATTGGATTTAAAGGAATTGGGTATCCGACCGGAGCTTCATCCTATAATGCTTGCTAATGATAGAATTTATTTGCCTCCTGCATCTTATACAATGTCTCCTCAAGAAAAAAATAATTTTCTTACAGTATTGAAAAATATTAAAGTACCTGATGGATATGCATCAAACATTTCAAGGTGTGTGCATCTTAAAGATATGAAAATTTCTAATCTCAAAAGTCATGATGGTCACATATTGATGCAAGATATCTTACCAATAGCGGCAAGATCATCAGTGCCTAAACAAGTTCTTGCAGTTATAATTCGGCTATCATCATTCTTTAAGGCATTATGTTCAAAAGTTATTGATCCTGAAGAGATTGATCAGTTGGAGTCTGATGTGACCATTACACTTTGTCTTATGGAAAAGATTTTTCCTCCTGGATTTTTTACTATTATGGTACATCTTCTCATTCACTTGGCTTCGGAAGTCAAGCTTGGCGGACCGGTACATTATAGATGGATGTATCCTATTGAGAGGTATGCTATAGTCTGATTTATCCTAATGACCGGTATACCATAATTTCTACCATAAGTAGCATCATCATTATGCTATGTTTAGAAATTTATTTATCTTGTAGGTACCTTATGCGATTGAAAGATTATGTACGAAACAAAGCCTATCCAGAGGGTTCGATTGCGGAAGGATATATTGCTGAAGAGTGTTTGACATTTTGTTCAAGATATCTTCAAGGTGTAGAGACAGTGTTTAATAGACCTCAACGGTATGGTGATTTCGTTGATAATGCAGAATTGTATAAGTTCTCAACTGCAGGTAGAGTAATGGGAAAAACTGAAACTATTGTATTGGATCATAAATCAATGGCACAAGCACATCGTTATGTGTTACTCCATAGCGAAATGATATCTGAGTATCGTAGGTTAGTATGATTTATTGCATTTCAAGAGTAAGATATCATTTCTTTTTTTTTTTTGTTTTTTTGCTCTAAATGAACAAAATACGTTTTATGCAGCGAATTTTTATTGTCTCAACGGCAAGCTAACCATAGCACTCGACCTAATCCAAGGATTGAGCAGCGATGGTTAGTCGAGTTATTTCCTACATGGCTTTCAAAACAGGTTTGACATATACTTCAAGAATATATTGGTTGATTTAACATCAAATAACCTATTAACATTCCTTATTATTTTTTAGGTATCAACGATGATGGAGAAAAATTTGTCAGCTGAATTAATAGCCTTGGCTCGAGGACCTAACAAAGTTGTCAATAGATATAGTGGTTTCATAATCAACGGTTTTAAATTCCATACTAAAGATCGTGAGAAATTTAGGAAAACACAAAATAGCGGTGTTATGGTGGAAGCAGATGGAAAAACTTATTATGGTGCACTAAATGATATCTATGAGTTAGATTACTATGGAGTCTTTAAAGTTATATTATTTAGATGTGATTGGGTAGATATAAACTCATCAAGGGGTTTGAAAAAAGATACAAATGGATTTACACTTGTAAATTTTACAAGGTTGATACATACTGGTGTCTTATTGAAGGATGATCCATTCATTTTTTCTTCTCAAGCTCGTCAAGTATTTTTTATACAAGATGCAAAAGATAAAGATTGGGCTATTGTTATTAAAACAAAACCTAGGGACTTATATGATATGGGAAAGCAGCTAGAAGATGATGAAGACGATGACACTTATACGCATTCCATGCCATTCAATTTTGTGCCGGTTGATGATGTACATGCTACGGTATCCTTGGTTAGGACAGATTTTGCAACAAATGATAATGCTTGATTCTGATTGGTACTAAATTTTGTAATGTATTGAATTTTGTAATAATTAAGTCTTTAAAGTTATATTTATTTTTTACTAACTTTAACTCTGATGTAAATGATAGGTGACATTATGCATAGCTCATGGACAGAGGCCGACCCCTCTACTTCAGCACAGCAGGATCATGCTGGTCCTTCGTCATTACCAGATGCTGCATCTATTCCAGAGGCATGTCAGTCTACTGCAGGTCCGTCATCCTCGGGGCATCATGATCCTGTTGTCGGCGATGAGCTTCATATTCAAGGTAATTTTTTTTATTTGATTCTATAAAATTTCTTTACGCTTCTTACTATAATTTACCTATATCTATTTTTATGCAGACGGATCTGGTAGGATTACATGCAGGCGCGGGGCCATGGGAGTACGAGATGTATGGCAGATGCGTGATGGTGATAAGATCATAATTGAGTGCAATCAACTGGGGCAGCCAATTAAAAAAGCCTCTAGCTTATTGAGTTCCTTTTTAGGGAGTGTTGCACGGAGGCATCAGCTTTGTCCATTAAGTTATGCAAAATGGAATGATATGCTTCCGTCATATAAAGTCGAGATTCTACGAGTTGTGCAGGTAAACAAAAGAATCTAAACATCAAACATTATGTATATTATGACATGTTTTATATTTGAACAGTTGAAATATTTTATCTTTTGCAGGGCAAGTTTGCACTTCCTCCATCCGCTAATGAGTTTGTACTGAAGTCTCTCAACCGGAAATGGAAAGAATATAAGTCATATTTGAAGACGAAGTACAAGCTGCCGGGTATGACCGAGGAGCAGGTAGTTGGTACTTGTCCTCCTGAGGTACCCCCTCATCAGTGGATGGAGTTGGTTCATTATTGGTTCTCCGAGAAGGGACAGGTATCTTGTTACTTAATATTCTTGTTATTTAATCTTTTAAGACACTATTAAAATATTTATTTAATTTTGCAGACATATTCTAATATTGGTAAAGCTGCACGAGCATCTCTGTCTGTTCCCCATACATCGGGATCCAAGAGTTATGCGAGAATTAGGCAACAATTCGTATGTTTCTTAAACTATAAATTCTTAAACTAATTATGTTCATTTATATGTCATAAATACTTCTGTTTCATGAATGTTCTGGCACGCAGATGCAAATAAAATATTTAATTTTGATTTTTCCATTGAATGATTTCTTAAACTATATATATATATAGTTTTGAGCTGTAGGAGGTGATGGCATGCTTTAGAATATATTCTTTTATAGTATATTTCTCTGACAAAAAGTTTCTTCTTGTTGTTTCAATAGAGTAGGACTTAACTGACCATTTAACACGTTGTAATTTCCTAGCTGTTTTTGAACATCTGATAAACTCAGAGAGTAGGTATTCCAATCTCACTGCTAACTTCTTTTTCCTGGTGGAAAATTTTGACTTTTGTCTTTAGAGGACCATCTCATTTACCTCAAAGGATGTTTTAACTCTTAGTTGTACCTGCTGTTGCTGTAGCCCTTAAGACCTTGTTCCCACCCCATTTTATTATTGCAGCAATGCACCACTGTTGGATGAGTGTGTCCCTCAGAAATCAGGACCACATGATAAAGTATAAACCTTCCTTCTCAAGCCTCTTTCATTTGGTTGGCCACCAGAAAAGTTTGGCAGGATCTGCAGTACTTTACAGTGGAAAGGATGTGGACTTAATGCTCTCACAGACCTAACTTCTTCAATCTAATTGACTCTCCCATATGATATGCAACTTCTAAATTCCCACTGACTGGTTGGTACATGACAATGGTGTGATACATGTTTGTAGTAGGATATCTCGGACAGCAAGGAGATAAAATGGTTTGAAGACTACTTGTGGATAAGAGGGCTGTGCTTGTCAAACATGCATGAAAGTGATTTCAATTAGCAAACAATGATCTGCCAAGTTTGTTTTATTATTTATATATGATATCAATATGCAGTGGTGACTCATGTACATGAAAAGTGAAAGCTCTTCTATTGCAAAAATCTTGAGAATCAACTAGAATATTCCTTGTGACGTGGAAGGAAGTTGTATACTAGCTAATAGTTTTAGTGCAAAAAGCCAGAGTGGTGGGAAGAAGAAGATGGCCATTAGAGATCATTAGAGCTTCTGTATATTATATGAGAACTTCAATCACAGCAGGAAATGTGATACATGATAGCAAGAAAATATTTGGCAAGGATGCAAGCAGGACATAAATTAAATACTGCATTGAACCAAATCCAATTAAAATAATAAATCAGGACTGATGTTCCAGATCTGGTTCCCTGATCAACTAATCCCAATTGGCTTTATATAGTAATTCTACATCTTATGAAAAAAATTTCCAGATCTAGGAATTTTGACTTTAGTAGAAGGACCTAAAGATCAATAGCATGTAAAATTATATAGACTGGTGGTAAACTTAGGTGATTATTTACCCATTACCCAACTGTTGGTGCAACAATCTTGTCAGATATTTCTACACCAAGTTTAGCTTAAGGCTGTCCTTTCATTTTCTTCTCTCCCTTTCGTGACGAAAGATAAAGACTGTAGGTAAACAGATGAAGCATGAAGGCACCTAGGCCTTAGAGCTTTGACTTAAATGGATCATGGCATCATCCAAACATGTCATCTCTCCATAAAGAACGGCTGGCAGTAAACTTCGTGGACGTATATTTAATAAACACTTGGCTGTTCTCAAGTCATATTTGGATTGATGAGGTGGGGGCAGCCTGGGCAGTGGTGGTGGGTAGGCATGATGAGGTGGTGGGAGCCTGTGTGATGGAGGGTTGAGTCTGTGGTGAGGTGGTGCTGTTCCATGACATGGTGGCGGCGGCGTGCCGTGATGAGGTGGTGGTTGCCTGTGAGAGGGCGGCCTTTGCCTCCGAGGCGGTGGCGGGTGCCTGTGAGCTGGGGATGGATTGCGAGATTGTGGTGGTGGCTCGTGAGATGGAGGGGGCGAGTACCGTGGAGGTGGATGCTGGTGAGACGGTGGTGGGTGATGCCCATGCTTGTGTTGAAATCCAATTATTCCACCATAGATAGATAGGAAGCACATCCATCAAACTCAGGTACTGCATGTTTACTAATAGCAAGACAGGTACTAGATTATTTGATGCTATTATATGCCTAATAAGCTAAAGTCACAATCCTACTCATAGATATAACATATTACCTAACCACTTCGAATTGACAAGCCAAAAAAACTAAGGTAGTGTTTGAAATAGAGAATAAGAGGGAATATTTTCAGAATATCGTTGAAACTCTTATTGAAACTATCATTGAAACATAATTGATAATTTAGAATTATGTTGAAACTCTCGTTGAAACAATTGAATAATTACTTATTATGTTGAAACTATCATTGAAACTCTCATTGAAACTATCATTGAAACATAATTGATAATTTAGAATTATGTTGAAACTCTCGTTGAAACAATTGAATAATTACTTATTATGTTGAAACTATCGTTGAAACTCTCATTGAATAATTTATAGTCCCTCTTTACAAATCAAAATAAATTGTATAATTTATTTATAAATTGATTCAAATATTTATAAATTGTATAATTTTTTTTGTAGATGGATGAGAATGGGAGGGAACCCGGTGTGGTGGAGTTTTATCGGATGACTCATACTCATCATGATGGCACTTTTGTCCGGGATGAGTCGAGAGATTTATATGTAATTATTTATTACAAATTAATTCGTACAATAATTTTAATTTGATTATTTTATTTAGTAAGATCTTATAAATTTTTCTAAATTAATACAGGAAAGAGCTGCATCTCTTGTTGCTGAGCGTGTCGATGACTCTACAGCATCTACGCAGAGTAGTCGCATCGAGGCCGAGGTGTTTACAGAGTTGATGGGGCCAGAGCGCTATGGTCGAGTGAGGGGTTATGGAGTTGGAGTTACCCCCACTCATTTATCTGAGGTGAGTAGACTTACGCGTGATGCTGCAGATGCTGTTCATGATACACGTGTTCGCAGACTTGAGCATGCGGTTGAGGAGATGCAGCGGTCGAGTGCTGCAGCGTTAGAGGAGATGCAGCGGTCGAGTGCTGCAGCGATGGAGAAGATGCAACGGTCGAGTGCCGTTGCGATGGAGGAGATGCATCGGAGGAGTGCAGCCGATAGAGCATTGATTGATTCCATGAGAGATCACATTGAGCGGCTTACATCTCTCATTCATACGGTTGTTCCTCATCAGGTAAATACATATATTATTAAATTTAATATATTTTTATATTAAATTAACTATTTGTTTAATATTCATAGATAGTCTTGTAAATTAAATATTTTTAATTTTTTTTATAGGCTTCTGGAGCGTCAGATACTCGCGGACAGGGTGACGACCTTCCTCCTGCAGATCATTGACATCGGCTATTTTTATTTTATATCTTTCATCTAATGTATTTTTAAATTTTGTGAAACTTTAAATTGTAATGAAATTTATATTTGAACTTGATGTAATGAAATTTATATTTGAACTTTTATTTTGGATGTGAAGAATGTGTGTAATGTGATTTGTGATTTTGCTTGTTATGATTGCATTGCCCGGTTTAATTTAGAATTTGATCTTAATTAATTGCACAGGTTTAATAAAATTTTTTCAATTTTTTTATTTAAAAAAAATAGTACATTTTGCCGACGCTTTAAAGCGTCGGAAGCGTTCGACGTAGTTCTCCCGACGCTTTTAGAAAGCGTCGGGAAAATTTTAAAAGCGTCGGGAAAATTATTAATTGCCGACGCTTTAAAGCGTCGTTAATAGAAAATATTGCCGACGCTTTAAAGCGTTAGTAAAACTCCAACGCTTTAAAGCGTCGAAACAATTATTAATTGCCGACGCTTTAAAGCGTCGTTAATAGAAAATCTTGCCGACGCTTTAAAGCGTCGGAATGGAACAACGCTGTCCCAACGCTTTAAAAAAGCGTCGGAATATTCTGTCTCCACCCCAAGCTACACGACGCGTGTAGAAGCGTCGTGAATTTATTTGCCGACGCTATAAAGCGTCGGTAAATGATATATTTAGCGTCGGTGAACAGTATTTTTGTTGTAGTGATAATGTGCAATTAGCTTCAATAGCGACTAATGATATGAACTTTAATTCTTGTAGTGGATTCTTCACGATTGGAACGATGATCGCTGCTTAAAGCTATTGAAGAATTGTTGGAAATCTCTATCAAAAGCTGGAAAGGTGATAGTTGTGGAATCTATTCTCCCAGTAGCTCCAGAAAATTCCATTGCAGCGCAAGGTGTCTTCCATCTTGACCTCATCATGTTGGCCCATAATCCTGGAGGAAAAGAGAGGACCGAAAAAGAGTACGAGTCTTTAGCAAGGGAAGCTGGCTTTTCTGGATTCGACGTTCTGTATGGTTTTTTTGGTGCTTGTGTTATGGAATTTTCCAAATAATGTAGCCTTATTTAGTCTTGCTTGTTGGTTATGGTTTTAAGCTTCATGTTTTATCATGATACATTATAATAAGCATCCAGTGAGAATTATACTATATCCATTGTTACTTTTTCTTTCTAAATAGAAGTTTACGTGTTTGCTTGGATTTGTCATTATTTAAGTGCCTTCATGGTATACTTTGAAAGTTTTGGACTAGTTGACTAATTTGAACAAATTCTAGCATGTTATCGTCTAAATTGATCCACAAGACTTGAAGTTGATGGAGAATAGACTCGTTAATCACTGACGCTTTGTATGAATATGCTGCTAAATGAGATTATTTAAGCAGCATTTTTTTTTGAAATATCCTTTTAGCAGCAATTTTTTTTGAAATTTCCTTGTATTTTCTTAACACCACGAGTGCCGATCACAGCACAAAAAAACCCTTAAAAGCTTTTTAATAGCAGTTCAAAGTGTCCTTTTCTTAGACGCTACCATCGCACTGAGGAATGGAATTACCGACATTTTGATGTCGGTGACAAAAGTTCAATAGAAATTTAAAATGCTGATAAAAGACTTCTAGATAGTTTAGTAGTTTAAGAAATAGGGGAGCTTCTATTTACACAATAAAAATTACTCTCTACACCTTTAAATATTTTAAAAAATTTAACTTTTTAAACTATCCTTAAAACCCTCACCCTCGTTTCCTTCAGTTTCCCTCTTCCTCCCTTTTCATCCGTTCGCTCTGATGACCTTCCTGGCTTTCTTTCTTTTCGGGTATCGATTCTCTTTTTTGGTTTAGTCACTCCGATCCCTCTCCTTCGGGCATCGAGGCAAGAAAAAGCCCTTCGGGCACCGGGGCAAGAAAAAGCTGGAGAGGGAGGTCGATGTTCCGAAGGAAGGAGGGGGGGCTGTTGAAGGAATGAAGGAGGAGGGTGGTGAGGGAATGGAGGCACCGGAGCGAACAGGGAAGGAAAGGGCGAGGGTTTTAAAATAGTTTAAAAAATTATATTTTAGAAAAAAATTAAGAATGAAGAGAATAATTTTTGTAGTGCAAATAGAAGCTCCCAAGAAATAGAGCTACCAATGCTTTCAAATGCCAATAATATACCCCCACCGTGATAATTTTATAATTGATGTTAAATAATTTCAGCAACGTTTTCAGCTGCCGATGGTAATTATTTTTTAATAATTGAATGGTCATAAATCAAATCAATACAAAATCTATTTGAAAAATTTTATAAATATTGGTCTTCATACACAATTTATAATATGTTGCACAATGACGCATCACAAAAGAAGTACCGGCAAATGGGAATTTAAAGCCATGCATACAAAATGATAAATATTCTGATGATATTATTTAAAATTCTCAATAGCATCCAACAAATCCAAATCTACAATATATTTGGCTTTTTAGAATTGTTAATGCCTCACAAAAGTAATAAACCATGAGTACATTTTGAGGTTCACAACGTAATATGAAGATATAAATAAAAAAGGGCCAGGCCTGAACCTGCGTAACACCCGCGTTCGCCGCCTCATCCGCTCATCGTTCCATCAATCCCCAGAACGGTGGGAGCGATTAAATTTCTTCCCCTTTTTTTTTTCTTTTGTATTTATATTTGGCAAACTCCCTAGCATTCTTATATCCCTATTCTTCTCAATCTTCACCGCATCATCGCTGGTGCTCCGACTATCGGACAACAACCCCTGGTAGGTGATCTCCTTTTTCCCCATCTCAGGTGTAGCCCCCAGTCATCGGATTTTGGAGTTTAAAGTTGGGCTTTTACATAGTTTTCTCTGTTTTGGCTACAGCAAGGGGTGGGTTTCCGGTGGCGATTTCTCCATTGCCGGCGATTTCTTCCAACATGTACCCTTGTCACTCTCTTTCCTCTTGCTGGTACATTCATAGGGCAACATGGTTTGGGCTTTGACGGTGGCGATCGCCGAAAAATGGGGGAGAAAGTCTGTCTGCCCTATTTTTGGACCTGTGGATAGAGTTTTGCAGTGGCTAGCGGCCACCGGACCACCACGGGCTGGATGCTTCGGCAGGGGGAGCTGGTGACCGGCCGAAAGGGGGCTGTCAGAATCTAGGCGGTCCATGGCCAATTCGCTAAGCGGTCGTAGTTGGCCTGGTGCAATCGCGGCTGGCTTTGCATAGTTAGATGAGCACGCCGGCTTGTTCGGCCTAAGCCTTGGCCCCAGCCGGCATTTGGATTGGATTTGGCGGTGGCCGGCCAATCGAGGAGGGCCAGCCAAGCCGCCCAGATCAGCCAATAATGGTTGGATGTTGCTACTAGAGAGAGTGTAACCCCCAGCATTTATTTATGGACACCTGGCACCTAGAGTTTATTCTGACATTTAGGTTCCAGTATGACGCTTGGATTGCGTGTCTGATGAGTTTCCGATATCCTTGATCCAAGGCGTCACCTTGGGGATTAAAAGGAATGGAGAATGACTCCCTCCTGGAAGGGGTACTCTTCCCTCCAAGTAATCCTCGGCCATTCCCCTAATGCCAGAGAGAGTTAGAGAAGGATCGAATGAGAGAGACCCCTAATGCCAGAGAGAGAGAGAGAGAGTTAGAGAAGGATCGAATGAGAGAGAGAGAGAGCGAATAGAGAAGAGGAATATCTCCGGAGGTGCGCCCAAATATCGGCCCTTCCATTCAAAGACATCAATCTTCATGCCTCTGGTTTTGAGTTTAGGTGTGATGGAGCCATCGGAAAGTAGCTGTGGAGGCTCAGTGCTGCAATCGAAACTGGGAGGTCAGAGAGGAGATATGCGGGGTTTAGATTCTTGAGAATCACCGTGGGCTGAGGATGTTTGATGTGGCTTGATATTAGTGGAGTTTGAGATTGAATTTGGACCTTATTGTTGGAATCTTGGAAAGAGGAGAAGAAGAAGAGCAGGCTTTGTTTTGGGTGGTTCCCTGCATGCTTCATGATGACCACCAAGCGTGCCTCTAAGCTACAGGAGTTTATAGCTCATGCTTCTAATGTGATCTGTGTCAAAAGTGGAAGGAAGACTTTAACGGTTTTTGTCACCGGTGGTGAAGATCACCAGGTCAATCTCTAGGCTATTGCCAAACCCGGTGTACTGATCAGCCTATTAGGCCATACAAGTGTAGTTGAGTCCGTGAATTTGATTCATCAGAAGTTTTTGTGGCTGCTGGAGCAGCCAATGGCATGATAAAATTATGAGATTTAGGGGACATAAGAGTTCTTTGCACTCTATCGAGGCATAGGTCCAATTGTATATATGATGATTTTCATCCATTTAGGGAACTCATTGCATCTGCATCGTTGGATACAAACCTAAAGTTGTGGAATATTCGAAGTAAAGGATGCATCCATACATACAAGGGGCACACCTCCTCAGATGGCTGATGGCTTGTTTCGGGTGGAGATAACATTGTTAAGGTATCCAGACGTTCAAGTAGCTGGTTTATCATTTTGGAGTTGCGTACAGAAGTAAGTAAGCCTATTTATAATTAGTAATTTATAAATCATGAAGTTATAGTTTACATGTATATTATNAGCTAGTTAACCATTTGGGATTAGCGTACCGAGGTAAGTAATCCTATTTATAATTAGTAATTTATAAATCATGAAGTTATAGTTTACATGTATATTATGAAATAAGAAAAAATGAAAGTTTATTTAGATTAATTATTTTAAATGGCATCATGAATCTACATATGAGCATTTATTATGACTATAGGAACTGGTAATATTTTGCAAGAAATAGTTTCTTGGTGTATGTGCAAAAATATAAATTCTTGGACTTGCAAAATATGTTGGTATTATTGAGATGACTACATGCAATTGTAAAGATGACACTGAAATAATCTTGTATGTGTCGCCACGATTCTCATATATTATGGCCACACACATCTATAGGGTATGTTCTGATTGATTTTGATATGGCCACGCACATTTGTAGGATATGTTCCGATTGATTGTGATACGGCCTCACACACTTATGGAATGTGTTTTGATTAATTTGAAGGGCCGTGGGATACATAAGAAAACAATAATTATGGATTTATTTACATTGCATATTTTGCCATTTATTATATAATTATGCATAATTATGAAATAAGATAAAATGAAAATTTATTGACATTGATTATTTTGAAAGTTGGTAAATTGTACCATAAGTATATAATTGAGTAACTGCTATAATTATTATAGCAGGTGATATTTTGCAAAGTAATGGTTTTATATGTTTACGTAAAATATGAAGAAATATGTTTATTTTTAACCTTGCAAGTGAATTGGTTACATGCAATGATTAAGTTTGTAAAAAAATCACTGTTTATGTGATATGAAAAGATTATGCTTATGATGATGCATGATGTACATATATATAATGATGACCTTGAATTATATTATATGCGTCGCCGCGGTTCTCCTATGATGTGGCATTTGAAGGCCACACACATCTAGAGGATGTGTGATTATGAGGTGGCATATGGAGGCCACAAGCATCTAGAGGATGCGCTATGACTGATGATGATATGGCATATAGAGGCCACACACATCTAAAGGATGTGTGATTATGAGGTGGCATGTGGAGGCCACACGCATTTAGAGGATGCGCTATGACTGATGATGATATGGCATGTGGAGGCCACACATCTAGAGGATGTGTTATGATTGACGATGAGGTGGCATGTGGAGGCCACACATATCTAGAGGATGTGCACTGATTGAGGTGTAGCAGGGCCATGGGACACATAAAATATAATATAAAAATGATCATATAAATAGTGGGTTGTTTATGGTGCATTTTCTGGTATTTATTGTATAAAGCTTCCAAATTATTTTGAGTTGATATGCTTGTTCTGATAGCATGATAAATGCATTTGAAATTGAAAGTTTATGAAATTATGACTTGATGATATCTTGATAAGATATGATGATATATGACTATTTTATATTAATATAGGCTTACTTATTGAGTGTGAGCTCATATAAATCTCACAATATTTTTCAGAGCCTCATGATTGAAAAAGGAACCATAGGGTCGTTGGAGCTTCTATTTAAAATAAAGTGGATTCATATGTTGATGTAACCCCAGTAATGTTTACGTGTAGGGCTTGTAGCCGAAAACTTTAGTTATGGATTATATTAAAGTTATGGACTTAAATGATATATAGGTTGTTGCCTTTCTTGAATTCAGTGTCATGATTCGGGACGCCTTGCATGCCTGGCATGCGGCGGGTTGTCACCCTAGCTCAAAATTTTTGGGTCTGGGACGTGATAGGTGTCAAAGAAAAGTGGAATGTTATGCACAACAATTGTGGGATAGAATTTAATACACTGGCTTCCTTCTCCTTTCTCCGGTACAATTTTTTTCCGTAATCCTTCTCGTCTGACATCTTAAAGTCTTTAGTCTTATTTTCAGATAAGGAAACCTTCTCAGCCCTGACCTTATACCAACTTCCAATTGATGTTTCATGAATCCAACATCCTAATTAATGCTAACCTCCACATTTCCTAAACAATAAAGCATATTTTCAATAATATATCTTTCAATGTAAGATAAAATTCTGCTTGAAAGACAAGATGGATAGCAAGTATCACCCAAACAGCCAAAAAGCTTAAAGATCTTTTTCCTAATGTAAATAGATCAATTCATGGAACAAGCAATAACTAAATCATCTTCACTTGTTTTTTTTTTTTTTTTGGTACAAGCGGGCGATCACACTTATCTAGTGCGGGTCAGCCCAGAAAGATCCGAGTACAAAATTTGCTTCAAAGGAATAGGGCAGGGATCACCAACCCTCCACGTCCACGACCCAGCGTGCTAGGCCACAAAGGACGCAACCCAGTCCGCCGCCGCATTGGCCTCCCAGAAGATATGGCGGATCTGGACACTATCCACATTCCGCAGCATAGACCTAATATCCCTAAGGATCGGATTGGTATGACCAGAAGGGTAAGTCTTCTTCTTCAACCAAGAGATGACCGTCATGGAATCACCCTCGATGAAGAGCCTCTGAACGTGAAGAGTACGAACAGCAAAGGAAATACCCACCCAGGCCGCATGGAGCTCAGACATGGGGACAGAGGAGTCAAGAGAGCCAAATGCTCCAGCTGCCAATAAACCACCATGAGTACCATGGATAACAAAACCAGATCCAGCAGCTCTACCACGAACACTCCCGTCGAAGTTGAGTTTGACCACCCCTGGAGGAGGGGGTTCCCAAGAAATGAAAACCGTTTGCCGGTTTGCTGCCGAAGCAGCAGGGGAACCCCAGAGGCCAAAGGTATCAAAGCCAACACGGGCATAGTCCGCCATCAAGAGTCTAATCTTCCTCACAATGCTAAGAGTGAAAAGATTTTCTCCAGTAAAGATGAACAGATTCCTGGACAGCCAGATCTGGTACGCCGTAGTCGCCCACAAACCTTTCTTCTGAATGGAGCACTCCCGGAGATCAGAGAGAAAGGAAGAATGATGAGAGCCCAAGTCATCCTGGCTTCTAATGTAGCCTATCATGATCCAAACCTGTCTAGCTCTGGGGCAGCCAAAGATAGCATGATCAGAAGATTCCTCCTCCAGAAAGCATAAAGGACAGGTCGGCTGAATAGATAAGCCCCTACGCGAAAGAAGACCACAAGTAGGGAGACAGTCCCACAAGAGCTTCCAAATGAACAGCTGAACCCTGGGGATAATAGGAAGCTTCCAAATCCAAGCTGCATTAACCGAACGCTGGGACTGAGGCCTAAACAAGTTGACCAGATCCCTGGAGGGGGCCTTAGAGAGACAAGTTCTCTGCCAGATCCTGGTGTCCGAAGAGTGTTCAGAGATAAGAGGCATCGAGACAATCCGACGAGAGAGATCCAATCCAAAGAAGCTGGTCACCAATGGGATATGCCAAGCTGGGGGATCAGAGGAGATCAAATCCTTAACCCTTAAGTTAGATGGGACATCAATGCTGATGAAGGATGGCCACCTAGAAAGAGGGAGCTCAGCAAACCATGAATCCTGGACAACATCGATCGATGAGCCATCTCCAATCATCCATGATGTATGCTCCAAAATAGTCTGGCCATAATGACAAACCGCCTTCCAGAAGGAGGAACAACCACGAGGCGGAGAAATAGACGAGTCAGGCGACCAATCTCCATACCTCGAGCGCATCAGCGAACTCCAGAGGCAATGCGGCTCCATAAGGAATCTCGAAGCATGTCTAGCAAGAAGGGCCTCTCGACGAGTAATAAGAGACTGAATGCCAAGACCACCCTCTTGGATAGGCATACAGACCATATCCCAAGATAAAAGATGCATCCCGTGACCTCCTTGCATAGAAGCCCACAGAAAGTCACGAAAGCATTTTTCAATCCTCTTCAGGCAGGTAATAGGAATAGCAGCACTCGACATAAGATACAAGGGAAGAGAGGACAGAACCGAGCGAATAATAATGACCCTGGCCATCATCGAGAGATTAGTGACCTGCCAGCTCTCTATGCGCTGACGAACCTGCCTCTCAATCGCTGCATAATCAGAACATCGGGACGTCTCCCAGTTATGGGAATCCCCAAATACATAAGCTTATCCGCCTGAGCAGTAATACCTGACAACTGAATAATAACTTCTCTGGTGGTCCTGGGAGTCTTCGGGCTGAAACATATAGAGGATTTGAGAAAATTAACCTTTTGACCCGAGGCCTGACAGTAGCTCTGGATAATAGTATGAAATGACGCAGCATCATCAATAGAGGCCCTGCCCAACAGAATACAGTCATCTGCAAAAAGTAGGTGAGAAACGGAGGGCCCCTCCGACTCAGCCATAAAGGGAGTGATCCGACGATCAATCTGAGCCTGACATAAAGCACGAGAAAGATCATCCGCAGCCAAGATAAACAACAATGGAGATAAAGGGCAGCCTTGTCTAAGACCCACAGAGGATCGAAAGAACTCAGACGGGCTACCGTTGACGATCAAAGAAAAAGAGGGCCTTTCAATACAGGCCATAATCCATTCAATAAACAGACCATCAAACCCAAACTCCAAAAGAGTGCAATACAAGAAGGCCCAGCACATACGATCATAAGCACGCTCCATATCGAGCTTAACAGCCATAAGACATCGGCTGACCGGGGCACGCTGTAGGTCATACATAAACTCCTGGGCTATAAGGACGTTATCAGAAATAGACCGTCCTCTGATAAATGCCCCCTGCTCCACAGAGATGAGGCGAGGGATCACCACAGCAAGGCGGCTAGCTAAAAGACGAGCACAGACCTTGTACAATGTAGTGCAAAGACTAATCGGCCGAAAGTGCTGCGGGAGGGAAGCATCCACACGCTTTGGCACCAAGGAGATATAAGTCTGATTCCAATCTAAAGGAATATGTCTAGCATGGAAAACATCCAGGATGGCCTGAACAACCTCCTGTCCGATAATGTTCCAATAGTGACGAAAGAAGAATGGCGGGAACCCATCAGGTCCAGGGGCCTTATCCGGACCAAGCTCCCAAAGGGCCTCCCTAACCTCATCAGCAAAAATCGTCCGAATAAGCATGTCATTATCCACAGAGGAGACCTTCCTGGCCTCCGGAACTTGAACAACCGGACCACCAACACCTGAAGACTCCGTCCATCTAGACTGGAAGAAATGAAGAAGAAGATCCCGGATAGAGTGGAAATCCTCCCGAACATTCCCCTCATCATCAATTAACCTCCGAACCCTGTTACCAGCCCGCCTCTTTAGGGTAGCCTGATGAAAGAATCTGGTGTTGCGATCCCCATCACAAATCCATTGGACCCTAGACCGCTGCCACCAGTACATCTCCTACTGACGGAGAAGGGAGTGATGACGAGCAAGCAGCTCCCTCAACACCGACATATCAGAATCAACCAGAAAGCCATCCTGATCCTCCTTAGTCTGTAAGATAGTGATGTTCTCTTCAACACTTTCAACTTGTCTGACCAGATCCCCCACCTCCATTCTGTTCCATCTGGACAGCCGATGCCTTGCCATCCTTAGACGACGAGAAAGCCGGTAAACAGCATTACCCCTAACTGGAGTATGCCAGATCTGAGAAATGATGGAACGAGCACCAGGATAGCCTGTCCAGAACTTCTCAAACCTAAACTGTTTCCGCATAAGCTGATCAACCTCAGTAGAAATCATAATCGGGTAGTGATCAGAAGCAATCCGAGGCAGGTGAGAGACAGATACCATCGAGAACCTCTGGAGCCACTGAGGATTAGCCATAGCTCTGTCAAGTCTTTCCCAGACCCGGGCCGACCCCTGGCGATTGTTACACCAAGTGAATTGTGGCCCCCCAAATCCCAAATCCATCAATCCAGAGGAAGCAATAAAGGTTCTGAATTCCAATATATCAGCTGAGCCGGTAACTCGACGACCACCATGTTTCTCTTTAGCCTCAGTGATACAGTTGAAATCCCCCGCAACAATAGTTGGAAACCCCTGAGCAAGGAGCGAGAGCAGCTCTGACCAGAGAACCCTTCTCACCCGATAGTCCGTACTAGCATAAGCTGCTAATAGAAGCCAAGGATCAGAAGTCCCCTCAGTAACAACAAGGCTAATAAGCTGGTTACATTGATGAGAAGCAGCAACCGTAACAGCAGCATCACGCCAGATAGCCAACATGCCTCCCACCAAACCTTCAGCCTCCACAGCATAAGAAGACCAGGATCGGGCAATCTGTCTACGAAATCGAGCAAGACTATCACCCGACAGCCTGGTTTCTAAGAGAATACAAATGTCAAATTTATGTAACAGCAATAATCTACTAAACGAGGAGCGAAAAGAAGGCTTTCGAGCTCCTCGTACATTCCATACTAGAATCTTCATTTACAAAGTGGAGGAAACTGGGACCCTTCCCTGGTCCTCCTTCATAACACAATCTACAATATCCCCATCCGATAAAGTGACTGCTGGAGACAATAAAGAAGAAGAGGCCGATTGGCCCTCCCCTGCAATACCTTCCTCCTCAGCCTGGGGACCCTGAGTACAGACAGCATCAATCAAAGTAAATCCATCTCCCCCTTCTGAATGTGACACCACCAGAGCCTGGGGACCATCCTGACTACAAGGAGGCTGATTCGCCTGGGAAGGAGAGCTTCTGGACACCCCCACACTCCTGGCAGAATGAACCTTCCCTTTACCTTTATGCTTATCCAACTTAGAAATAGATCTTGGTGGCAGCGATACCTCCGATCTTGCTCGCTTGAGAGGAGCTGGATAGGCATCCTTACTTCCCAACTGGACCTCTCCACCAGCATCCGATGCTATAGCAGCGAATGGATTAGCTGAAAGTTCAGAAATAACCTCTCCACCACCTAAAATATCACCCATTTCAGCCTCCATTTCGGAATGTTCAGAATGAACAGTGCCGGCACGCCCATTAAGCACCGGCACGCCATCCTTCTCAGTAACAAAGGCCTCCGTTTCCATCACTGCCACAGCCTTCCCCTTAGGCAAGCCTGAAGCTTTCTTCGTCGCCGGTGAAGGTCTCCGGCGAACCGTCTTCCCCGGAGAAATCCAAGCGTCAGGCCGACTATTACCCGCACGGAAGCCATCGATACCCTTGGGAGGAGCAGGGGAAGAGGCTGAGGGAGCCGAAGAGGATCTCACCTGAGTCTTGGCCTTGTCACCCATCAGAGGACCAGGAGCTGCCTTCCGCTGACGGACTGCAACCAACCAAGGCCCAAAAGCTTGAACCGCATCGGTGTCTCCGTCTATAGAAGTCTCCGGATGCAAGCAGGGGACCCCAGATGAAGAGAACCACAACGGAGGCACACTCCTTCCAAGCTTTCATAGCTGATTTGCTGCCAGAAGGGAAGATAGCTCCCCTGAACGCGGACTCCTGGGCGAAGAGGGCGACGAAGATCGATCCTTAGACAAGCCCGCGCGAAGCCCCCTCTGTTCATCGCCTTCGTCGCAGCATCAACACAGACAAATTCACCAGCAGGTTCCAGAATCGCTCTGATGAAGGCCTCCTTCCAAAATTCAAGAGGTAAATTAGGCAATCGAACCCATACCATGGCAGTAGGGATCGAATCTTCAGCAGGGATGAACTCCGCTCGCCAGGCCTCTGTTCCAACCAACTGACCGTTCACCACCCAGGGCCGATGCAGAGCCAAGTTCCTGGCTTCCAGGGAGGCAAACCGGAAAATATGGCACCTAAATGCCAGACTGAGAGGAACAATCTCACCAGGAATGCCGGCTCTTCTGAATTCTCTGATCACTGCTTCAGGCGGAATCCATTTATTGTACGTCCGAGCGAGAATGGCAGTGTTCTTCCAGCAAGCCACCTCTGCTTCAAGCTCCGCCGCAGGGATGCAGACCACCTCAGGGAACGAGTCCTCGAGCCTCGCCACAACCGCCGGCGAGGGAGCAGACGAGACCCACTGAAACCCCTCCGCCGAAACCCTCTTTCCCGAACTCCGGCCACCTATGCCCGAATCAGACGCCATGGGAGAAGAGAGGAAGCCGGACGGAACTCAGAGAGCTGGAGAAGCCAAGAAGACTCAGATCGCCGGAGAATCAAGAACGACAACGTCGGATCCCGAATCTTAAAGCACGGAGAAAACCAGCGTCAGAGACCTTAATACCGCACACTTGTTAAGAGGATCTATTGAAGATAATATGTCAAATAAGGTGACGATGCCAAAGTCAAGGAAAGAGCACCCCAAGATGCCAATATGGTTTTAATGAAGCACAAGAAAAGGTTCTAATGTAATGACTAAAGGTCTTCATACATGAGAAATATATAAGCAACTACGTTTTTAAGAGAGTGATGCGGTAAATTTGAACACAGTTGAATCTAGGGTGGACAGGAAACCTTAGATACAATCATTCAA